>VYXH01010054.1:121059-166717 GCA_013397275.1 Burhinus bistriatus | reverse complement strand
CCCCCCACCCCTCATTTCCATAATGTACTGAAACAATTCTGCAACATGGTCTCATGAAGAAAAAAATCTCTTTCGCTAGGAAGTGATCAGCTTATTTCTTGAAACATTAGAATACAACGCTCACTGGTGAACTGAGGCAGTCATTCTTGTCCATAGCAGTGTTGTTCTTAGGCAGCTGCTCTCAAATCTCCTGCAACAGTCAGTGCCACTATATAATAAGATATGCTTTACAGTACTTTAATTACCTGTTAAGTGTTTGTTGCCCATTCATTTCTTGAATGTCCATTTGATCTGTTTATAGGAATACATTAATAATTATTTTGTCATTTTATAGTCTAGGTACCTTTCTTTTGAAGCTCAGTAAAGGCCTCATATTATCTTATTATCCCATTTTCCTCATTTCTCTAATCCCTGTTGTTTCTTTCGAGCAGAGCTCAGTTCTTTCAGGGCTCTTCTGCAGCATCTCACATGGCCCTTCAGAAAGCCGTGCTTTGTTTACAGGGCACAGCAGCTGTGGGGCCCCTGTTGTTTTCCTTCACATCGGTCACATTCGGTGCTCAGCTCTTGTCTCACCCGCCACCAAACCAGCCACACGCTTTGGTGATACAGGCTGTAAGGTTTCCTATGGCATTGTCCATCTTTTTTTTTTTTTTCCCCCCTGATCTTGTCCTGTACCCTGAAGACCTGCTAGGTCATTTCAAGATTGCAGGAGTTTATTTCCACTTAGCTTGCTGTGGTGTATTTCGTACAGGGATTGCCCCGACACTAACAGAGCCCCATCCCATCCGGCCCCTGTGCCCTGCCTAATTCCTAGTAACTGCTACCCCAGGACAGAAGTTTTCAGGATTCCTTGCTCATCACCTTTAAAGCTGGGAACTTATTCTCTCATGTCTCTCTGTCTGCGTGTGTATACACATATATGGCAAGGGGCTCGCTAACTGAGATGGATGACATTTGGGGTCTCTTCTTTACTTCTCCACAGGATTATTTTAATGTTTTCCACTCTATCTTACAAAGAAATGTCTCTGTCTCACAAAGCAAAAGAGATGACTTCACAAAGCCACTAGCTGAAGTCTTCCCTCTCTGCACCCCCATCAAAAGAATGGGGAGCATCATTTGGGAAAGAAAGAGGACATTCAGCTAAGACTCAGCAGTGATGGGGGGAGCTAAAGCTTAACAGTAAGAAAAGAAATCAGCGTGGCTGAGAACTTATGCAGGACTAGCATAAGGGAATTTGGGCCCTGTATACCCTGTGTTTTGCTCCCAGGCAGCATCGTAGCTTGGAGGGAAGATGCCTGCGAGAGATGGGAAGATGGGAAGTTACAATTTGTGCAGAGAGGAATGAGTTTCCTCTCCACTTCCCGCCACAGCGCACTGTGATAACATTATGAGTTACTTCTTTCCATTCTTCACGCGTGGGTCTCTTGGTCAAACTCTCGCATTTAACAGTGGGGCCCATGCCTTTCTGTTCGCTGTAATCACACCAGCGAGGCCCAAGGCAAAGAGGAAGAAACGGCTTGTTGAATCATTTCTGTTTAGCTGCTTCTGTGGAGTGACCCTGAATAATCCCGTGTACCGTGGTGGCTTCACACACAGATACAAAAAGGAAAAACAAAACTCCAAATGACATAAGAAAGGTAACAGCCCAGTATTCGGTTCTGTTGATTTCCTGCAATTGTGAGTAGCTGCACAGCAGCTGGGCTTTTATGGTGGGAGCCTAGGCTGAAGGAAAAGGCTGCGCTAAGGGAGTCCCAGACCTGGAACAGATGAGTGTAGAAAGGGGGGAATGGCCTCATCAATCAGAGCAGTGCGTCGTAAAACAAGCCATTCCCTCGTAACAGCCTCCCGGGCTGGTCAGCAGCTGCCTTGAGATTGGAGATGAGGTGCTGATAGCACCATGGGATGATAACAAGACTCTCGGATTGGGTCAGAGGGCCTTATAGCAGAAGCAGTTAGCTAAAATGTAGTTAGACGAACATGCTGACAAGTTTTCTGTTTTCTGCCATCCTTGGGGGTCCTTTTGTTATGTGCATACGAAGGGTGAGCTGGGTCAGCTCCGTTAGTTTCCGAAGTTGGCTGAAGTTGTCGTTTGGTATGGTTGTAAATAATGTGGACGGTGCTCTGTTTTCAGCGTATGGGAGGAACAAACAGTAAGAAGCAAATTCCCAGTATTTCTCCTTGCAGTTCACAGCCAGTCCTGTACTCAAGCATCCAGTCTTAGCTGTTTACTGCAGCTCCTCCACCTTTCTGTTTGTTCTCACCCAGATATACCAACTTGCAAGCAACCAGTACACAAGGAAATTCCTTGGCACGCATGAGTTAAGTTTTTTACTCAGCCAAGGGCCACAGCTTCTAGTGTCTCCGATTGTTTTACTCCCTACAGAAGCTCCCTTGCTTATTCCATTTATCCTGCATGGTGCCTAGAAAGCCCACAAGCTTTCACATGACTTATGATGGCCTATTCATCAAACACACTTGACAACAGCCATTAACACTGTGCATTACATCACTATTTTTGCTTTGCTACAGAGAGAAAACTTGTGGAACAGAGGGCATAAATTGCTAGCTGAAGGTCACTTAGACAATCCCATAGTTCAGATTAGCACCTAGGCCTTTTGCAGCCCATTCCTAGCTAATATCCCCTACATCATGCTGCTTCTCAAGCACCTGTAATTATCGTTATTTGTTGAGGGTGGGATATTGCTTTGGCAGGTGCATCCTCAGCGACATCTACGTGGGTCAGGCATTACACGTCGATCAGGCTGTCCTTTCTCTTTTTTCACACTATTTCCAGCTAGTCTCCTTCAGTCCTTCATGTTATGTGTCAAAAATCCCTCCAGAAATTAAAAAAAAAAAAACAAAAAAAACAAAACAAACTTTACCTACACATGGCTTTGTTATAGCTCCTCTCACCTTTGCATGGAGCACCTCACGTGTTAATCCATAAAACTTGAGTGTAGCCTGGAGCTCCCACATGCTTTGAGTCAAGAAGGACTGGCCAAACTGGCTGCTCTCACATAGTTACGTGGACTTCTCTGTGCTTTAAACAGAAAATGTTTGCATGACAAGCTACAGGAGGGAAAACTATGAGCATAAGCTTCAGGCAAAAGTGGAGCACTGTTAACTTCCATAATTTATAAGCATGTATCAGCTGTGTTGTCTGTGGAACAAATCTGTCTTTACAGTTAATCAGGTAACTAAATTATTAAAATGTGTAGCTGAATTTGAAGTTTCCATGGACCCTTACATTAGAAATTGGGAAATGAGTCTTTGGGTTTTTTGAAATAACAGCAGTGGCATAACTTGTAAATCATTTTGATATTGCTCAGGGTAAAAGTAGTATAAATACGAGATTGCCTCTTGCCTGGATAACCTGAGATATGCAGACAAATCTGGCAGACAGGATGTGAGCTGCTGACTTGATATAATATAAAATTTGATCCTGGGAAATGCCTTGGGTGCAGGAATGAGGAAGTTAGTGCTACTATTTTTAAATGTTGTGGGGAGCCAGAAGTGTTGGGCAATAGTGCATTTTGAAGATGTAAAATAATAAATGTCTGTTTTTTCTCCTCTTTCCCCCATCACTTTTTTCTCTGCAGTGTAGAGATTTAAATCTTTTTCTATCAATATAAATTTTAATTTTGTACCTTTTTATGGCAGTCATCAAGCAAAACACATTCCTTCTCTCTCTGATACACCTTATCCTGCTTCCTCCTAAATGATGTGCAGATACGGACATCAGTGTTTATTTTTGTTAGCTGTGAATTGAGCACTGGTACAGGCTTATTTGACATCCCTTTGTACTGACTTGTCTTGTTTGGCTACAGAATCAGCACAAGACTCAGCAGGTAGTTGCGGATGGGGTGATGTTGGCTTCAGTCACGCAGTAACTGCCCACCTAGGAATCAGAGATCAGCCAATTATTTTGCACCCACTACCAAGTTGTCATCAGCTGGTGTTACCATTTGTGGTTGCTACCTGTACAGTTTCTAAATTGATGGACTGGCAATAGCAAACCCAGACTCTTTCAGACATCTAACACACATGATGGTCTCCTGCCTTCAATTTTCCTATGGCCATGGGAACATTTCTCGCATTTACTCAACAGAGCCAGACCCCCATGTTCATGCAATACTGCAGCTGCCTTTTGGAGCCGTAACTTGATGCATGAGGGCATAGTGTGTTGCTTTGCAGTCAAAGGTTATGCTGCTTAATGGGATCCCAAACTGTGAGAGTATCCACTAGCTGGCACGTTTCCACCCGCAGTCCGGCACTGCAAATGTCAGGCTTATTCCACACGGTACTACCTCAAGCACTGAAGACAAAACTTAAGAGGTCTGCAAACCTCTGTATTTTGCTACCAGTCCATTATGTATTGCTTGTAAAATTATGACATAAGGAAGTAGCGTATTGTCTGTGTATGAGAGATTTACGGAACTGCTCTTTGCAAAAGAGAGCTTGTTCAACAATATCTCGGTATCAGCTCCTCCAAGATGGAGTGGGATTGTCTTTGCCTTTGTAGGATTAGCTACAGATTTATTCTGCTTGCAAAATGTCATGAACTTCCTGAAACATCCTGGGCTAGCAGGACCATTTTTCTTTCCTTATTTACTCTCAGAATATTTCTTCACAAGCTCCGTGGTCCTGTCTCGGTGGCAGTTCCACTGTTGAAGGATATGCTCTATGTGCTGCTGATTAAAATCAGAGGGAGGCAGACCTCTGTGGGTAGAAGCAAAGTCCAAAGTGCATTCAGAGGCAAACTGATTTCATTTATCTTAGCCAATGTACTTTGAAAGGAACTGCTTTTGAAAAATGTCATGTGCGTGTCTTCCGTTGGTCTCCTTTGCTCCTTGTTCTCCTTCTGGATAAGATGAAGCAGAGGGACTCGTTCTTCTCCAGAGAACCTGTCACACTCTTACCGATTCCTCTGCTGGAACAGGCTCAGCTTTGTATTTCCCAGCTCCACTCTGTCCCCTCACACGCAGGCTTTGTGTAGCCTTGCCAAACTGGGAGCGTAAGTACTCCGCTGGTAGTAATAATGACTAAGGCTGGGGTGTAGTCATAGTACTGGTAGCCTCTGGACGGAGCACACCTTGCTGAGAACATAGTTAGACGACATAGTGGTAAAAATACGTCAGTCGTATCTATGCTATGTCTTCAGGGACGGAAACAAAGTTGCTTTGTAATGAATCACGTAGGTATGCTTAGCTGCCAAGATGTTTACTTTATATTGTGTTAGCATGAGGCAGGTTTTAATGCTTTCTCCACCACTTATGTAGGATCTGTTCACAACTTGGTTCAAGTGATTCCTAATTGTAAAACAGTGGTATTATGTCACATATATATTGTGAATTCTTTGAACAGGCAGTCTTGTCTAAATCTTGTAAAAATCTTGAAGACTTCCTCTAATTGTATCAGTCTTAATGTACCACCTTCTGGCCAGCTAATGGAAGCACATGAATTCATCTTCAGGAAAAACACATGCTTTCCAAATCTGTGACTCTCAAAATGGGTTTAAATCAAAAAGCCTTCTTTTCTGTAATAGTTTTGGGACCCATTCACTACCATTGTTTAACACATAACAGAACTCCACTTCTGTAAGTGTGTTACAAGAACAAACTGTATTTATTTCAGTTTCTTTTTAAAGTAGCCTTCTATACTGAAAAAAAAATGAAAGCAAGCTGGGTTTAAATGATAAATAATGCTTTTTCTTAGAGTACCTAATGTCTTCTAGATATAGCTAGGAGAGTTTTATGCCCTTTTAAAGTTCCTTATTGCCTCTAACTTATTGCCGTGTAATTCCTGCCTGACATGAAGATCTAACAGTTTCTTCAAGATACTAACAACCTTGTCCATGACTTGCATGAACTATGTCTAATTTGGAATCTGCTGTTCAAATGATAAATTGGTATTAATTGGAGACCCAGGCATACAGGCACTTACATTTCAAAGCCATATATCTATCTTTGCTGCAATGTTTTTGTGATTTCTGGATAGGTTGTGTTTTTGTTCTTGATTGTAATTCTGTCTAGTAAGCTAACTTCTAAGTGTTTACAGACTAAAACTTACAACAGTATATTTGGAAAGCACCTTTTCTGAATATGGACATCTACTGTAGGAATCCAATTTACCAGTTTTGTGCACGAGGTGTGTTACAAATGCTTGGGTTTGTTTTAAGACCATCCAGATCCATTCTGATTGCCTAACCTACTGCACAGTACAAACTGCAAAACATGTAAGAAACTTTTACAAAGCTATAGTTATAGCCGAGAGCAGATGGCATAGCTGACATTTGTACAAGGAAAAGAAGAGTTAGAAATTAGAGTTAGATTATGTTTCAGTTATTCCATGTCACATCTGAATTTTTTTTTTTTCATAAGCCAGAGTTTTAACTATGGAATAAACATAACACAGTAAAAATATTGTGTATTTTTAAATTAAATCATGTGGGAAAGTTCTAAGTTGCAACCTGATTTTGTTATGTTGAACATTTTCTTTACTCAAGGAATAATGACAGGGCTCTGATTGACTTTCAGGCTTCATTTAATTAGTTTCTCTAATTGAATAAAGATAAACAGAGGAGCAGGAAACAGGTGAGACAAAAAAAGGCACTCAGGTAGCATCATACATAGCTGGTTGCAATGAAACTTCCAGCTGGAACTACCACCGTTCTTATGGGTACTCTGATACCAGTTTCTTAATGGTTAGGTCAGGCTTGGTTGTTGGGAAGATGTTCTCTTCCCTCTGCAAGCAGCAAAAGGCAATGTCAGTGAAGGAGGCACAAGGCAAATAATTTAGGGCAGTGAAGCACAGTGAGCACCAGTGCCTGAAATGCAGTAGTCCTACCTTCTCATACATACGTATGTTTGTGTAGCTGTAGAATAATAAGAAGATGTCAAAACATCAACAAAGTCCACAAAAACTTCTAGGGTCCTTTAGGAGAGTAAATGGAGGATAGTCCTTTTCAACAGTTTTCTTGCAGTACAGGGGCTGCTGCAATCTAGCTGTGGGAGGCTGTCATAATTTGCTTGTATTTCATCTTCAGTTTAGTATCTGCATGACAGCTTCCATTTAAAATGAAATATAGCAGTTCTTATAAAGATTAGAGATTTGTGGGGATAAATTAATTGAACATAGATGAAATTCATTGTGTTTTAAATAGAGCCGGAAGCTCTGTGATAGAACTTCTGTGTAACTTCAGCTGACAGCAGCTCTGTGGAAAGGTATCTGGGAGTCCTGGGGGACAACAGGATGACCATGAGCCAGCAATGTGCCCTTGTGGCCAAGAAGGCCAATGGCATCCTGGGGTGCATCAAGAGGAGTGTGACAAGCAGGTTGAGGGAGGTTATCCTCCCCCTCTACTCTGCCCTGGTGAGGCCACGTCTGGAGTCCTGTGTCCAGTTCTGGGCTCCCCAGTTCAAGAAGGACAGGGAACTGCTGGAGAGGGAACAGCAGAGGGCTACAAAGAAGCTTAGGGGACTGGAACATCTTTCTTATGAGGAAAGGCTGAGGGACTTGGGTCTTTTTAGTCTGGAGAAGAGAAGGCTGAGGGGGGATTGTATCAATGCTTGTAAATACTTAAAGGGAGGGTGCCAGGAGGATGGGACCAGTCTTTTTTCAGTGATTTAACTTCTTTTGACAAATAAAACTTCTTTTGGGACCTATGACGAATTTACAATAGTTAATCAAGCAACAGGAATCATATTTAAGTAGTCATTAACCCACTGCTGGGAACAGACTATTTAGTACTTCAGATTAGAACTACTGCAGATCTGGGATAAAACTACACTAGGTTTAATCAGACCACTGATTTACATGGCCTAAATTTAGATACCCAAGTTCAAAGGGATGTTCTGATAGACTATGACAGAGTATGATGAACTCAAAAGTTATCTAAGGATGAATCCATTCAACGTGATCTGAGAAGTCTGTCAGGTGGGAAGAGGAGAAGGAGTAAGAAAGGAAAGTGTAAAGATCAAGTCTGTGACTTCAGTCTTTCATCTTGCACCTTCTGCTGGTTACTTAGTCTGTGATGATTTTGAAATGTCTCTTGGCTGTGCCATAAAGTATAAAGTTAAAATCATAATTTTTATATTAACAGATCAACACACTGGAGAACTAGATTGCTGTTACAAGTGTTGTATGTGATGTGTTCAGCAGCAGGAGTAGAGCACAAGGACTGTGTAAGCAATCATCTCTTCCACACATCGGATCTTGCAGAGACACTCAAAATCTTCCGGAATGCTTACAAATGCACCTTCCAGTCTGTCAGGTGTCAGTGCTCAAGGGGTTTGGGGCTTTCCAGCCCCTCCCCATAATCCTCTTGCAAGGAGGCAAGGTAATTGCCTCTTCTTCTGTCTCTGAAGTCTGTTCTGAAGCTCATGGGAAGAAAGTGTCCTGCAAGCTGGGAGAGGGTATTTCTAGGTATTCTTTTAACATTACCATACACTGATTGATAGCACAGGACTCGGGAAGCATGTGGAGCTAATAACTGTTATCCTTACAGGGATATCCTCTGTGCAAAATAAGCAGGTAGTAACCTCCCATAGACAAGAAGCTTTCTGTGCTTTGAGTTGCAGATTCTTGCAAATGATTTCCCTGGCACGTTTCTGCTGTAGCTTTGTTAAGCTCGAGAAAGTTGCGCTGATGTCTGCAGCAGTAACACATTTGACTTTCCAGCCTTAACAGAGCTGTGATAAACAGGAAAGCTTACAAAAACAGGCCAGGCTTCATGGCTTGTACCAAACTTGAAACTCTTTGCAAGTGCATAGGTATAACAGAAATATTCATTGAATCAGTTTATAGGTTCATATCCAACTCTGTGACATTTACACACACTGTGTTCTGTGAGAGTCCTAGAAACGCACTGGGTACTGTAGTACAGGGGAACAATCACTGTTCCACATTGAACACTCTTACAGACAAAAATTACAAAAAGTGGGAAGAGAACCAGAAGCTGCGAGAGTGAAAGCAATGAGGCATTTTCCTCAGAGCCACATAGCAGGTCAGTGGCCAGGCTGGAAGTAGGAGTCTGGTTGGATCACTTCAGAACAATAGCCCACTTGCTTTAAACTACACTATCTGTCTTGGGAGGATCAGAAACGTGACAAACCAGAAAAAAATAAAAGTGTACAGACATAGTTGTTGTCACTTGGATACAGAAAAGAAATGCAAGGAAATTACCAGATATGGATGCCAGAGAAAGAATGTGAAAGTATAACCTTTGTCATGGAGAGATAACTGCACAACAACCTAGTCCGTGATTTGTCCCAGATTCTGTCTATCTGTGCTTTCGGCTTTTCTATTACTGGTTATGAATACAGAGACGCTACAGGTTTTGTAATTGGCATCCTCTTGACCTGGCTGATCTTTAAAGGCCAAGGCTGAAGTACTACCTGCCTGTATATCAATGTCTGGTGGACTTTTATGTAGATTAGTTTTCCAGCAAGTGTCTTGGAATAGATCTAACTATGCCAACAGAAACTTAGCAATGCTTACTTTGAGGGACTGGTGTTGGCTACATCAAGAAAGTGAGTACCCCATTGGAAGGTGTGACCATATTAAGGGTATGTCTGTACTACAGACTGAAGTGTAAAGTAGAGCTATCTGAAGTAAATGTAAATTAATGTATTCAGGTAATAGAAACAGTCACACCATGAAGCTCTGAACTAATTTCTGTCAAGAGGCAAAATAGGGGAGTATTCAGAAATTTCAAAATCCAGGCTTTTGCTCAGGTCCGTTTCTTAAAGTAGTTATCTGCTGTTCTTTTTGAAAGTGTGTAACACTCTCAGATCTTCTTCCTACTTCTGTGGCGCAGTTTTGGTCATGAACATTTTGCAATATCAATGTCCTTTAGCAGTTGGATGGCTGCCTTTCCCACAGGCATTAAGTAATGTGATATTAACTGGTGGGTTTGGCCAAAATGGTTTAAACAGAAAAATGAAAAGATGAAACCATAAAGAGAACCAAAGCCTTCTTTCCTTGTAGTGAGTCACGAGGCTGATCATAGTGAGATATTCTACATCCAATGCAGGCTGGCATTTTATTGTTCACCAGGGACTAAAACTTCCAAATTCTTTAATGACTTGGTAATGATGTTCAGGCATGTATGTAGTAAGGTACGGCCAGTGCTCGTTGCAGGCACCACTTATGTGGGGGATTGAACACAGAGATGCATAGTTGTGTGGGCAGCCTGAGGCTGCTTGCCCCAGAGCTCACATGTTGCTGGTGTCACAGGGAAAGGAGACAGAGCTACTGTCCCCTTCACCTTCTTGGTAAATCTGCTCCTGCCTTTTGTAGCTGGCTGGAGCAACCTGTCAGATTGGAATCTGGCAAGGTCAGACAATTAAAAGATATTTTAATTTCGCAAAGTAAACACCTACCAAAGTCATTTCCTTGGGAAAACAAAGTCGGTCAAGAAGGAAAAAACAAGTGCTCTGTTTTGATCACGTCTTCCTTTTTTTATGCTGATCTAGTCTTTCATAGAATCATAGAACAGTTTGGGTTGGAAGGAACCTTTAAAGGCCATCTAGTCCAACCCCCCTGCAATGAGCAGGGTCATCTTCAACTAGATTAGGTTGCTCAGAGCCCTGTCCAACCTGACCTTGAATGCCTCCAGGGATGGGGCATCTACCACCTCTCTGGGCAACATGTTCCAGTGTTTCACCACCCTGCTTATAAAAAAATTCTTCCTTATATCTAGTCTAAATCTACCCTCTTTTAGTTTAAAACCATTACCCCTTGTCCTATCTCTAGAGGCCCTGCTAAAAAGTTTGTCCCCATCTTTCTTATAAGCCCCCATAAGTATTGAAAAGCTGCAATAAGGTCTCCCCGGAGCCTTCTCTTCTCCCACCTGCACAACCCCAACTCTCAGCCTGTCTTCATAGGAGAGGTGTTCCATCCCTCTGATCATGTTTTTCAGTCTCATCAGTCTTTCTCAGTCAGGACTCACTCTGGGTTGAAGACTGCACCCCATCAGCAAGCTATTGTCTTGATTTATTTTGTAGGAAGGAATTTTGAAAACAGTTATGAAAGCAAGAAGTACAATAATGAACTTAACGTTCATCTAGGGAATCACTTTCTTAAGTGTCCTCTCCCAGACCTGCTGGGGTGCTGCCAAATTGAAGGACATTCACATTTTAAACGTTATCACCCATGTTCAGGAACTCATCAAAAGCCAAGAAGGGAAAAATCTCAAATCATTGTCTAAGCTGTCCTCTAGCAATGTCAAGATTTTTCACCATTCTGTATTTGCCTTTGCAGCAGAGGTGCCAATATTTCTCTTGGAATATACACACTATTTCATCTAGTTCTCAGGAACTTGCTTTGGATGCTTAGCTGCATTAGCATATTGCTATTTTTATCCTCCCTGCTATTAGTCATTTTCTTACAGACAAAGCTAAAAACCTATCTTTTCTAGAACCACCTCTGTATTCTTCAAATATTTGTAAACCCAACCATCTGGTTCTCTGGCAGAAGAAGAATGTAGTTTTGATTTTAGTTCGGGAAAGAAAGATTATTTCACTTCTTAGATTTGATGTTTCCATGTATCAAATGAAATAACAGTTTATTGATTTTTCTATAAAATAAAATTACACAAATGCTTACATTTATAAAGCCATCTTCTCTTAATGTTTCTTCTGTATTTCTGGGCATCTGGATCAAATAAGCAATTTATTTTATAAAACTCATCCAGTTTAGAAAGAAATTTTGTTAGGTGATTTCTGTGTGTTTTTCACATGGACTTTCAAGGAGGTTGTCCCATCTGCCTCTCCCAAACTTATCAGAAGTGTTAATACTTTATTTGTGGAATCAGATTTGGTTTCTGTAATTCAAAAGCTAAGATGCAGAAGAAGTGAAAATTATAATTGCAGATGGCAAAAAGGTGGTACTCTTATCACATCTTTCCATTGCCTTTGCTTTGCTTCAGAGGATTCCATGCTTGCTAACCAAAGTACTGGAAAGGCATGAGACAACATAGAAGCTATTGGTGTGGACCTGAGGATTAGAACAACATCAATTTTTTATTACTTTCTTACTTAGGGTGTGGTTGTGGATGATAATCAGTTGGCTTGTTGGTTTTTTCCCCCACAAATCTATTTATAGTCTCGTAGCAAAACTTAACAGATAAAGGACCCACCACTGTACCCAGTGGTGCGACCAGTAGCAGGGACTCCAGAGAGGCATTGTGCAAAGCTGCGAGTGAAAGGGCAGGGTACAGAAGAAAATCTGAGAAATTGAGGTAGTGCCACTTCTTTTCAAATACACTTAGAAATGCATGGATAGTCTGTAAAAGCTATCTGTTCTTGTTTTTGCTTTGTTATTATTGTGGCCTGAAAAACAAATTGGTATCATTCTGCTTCATATATAATTCTCAATTATAATAACCTTTAGAACTTGCATGTTGTGTTTTGTCCTTAGATCAAAAGGTTGGGTGAACTTCCATATAGCTGGGCTGAGGGGCCCAGAAAATCAAGTTACTTAAGACATTATAATGAGCTAATGGCAGGATTTTGGCTTACATGAATATTCTCTATTTCATATTCTAAATGGTAACTGTAATAAAAATGCAAGTTGTCTATTATGGTTGAGGCAGAACGGAAATCAAGCTCATCTTTTTTGTGAACTGGTAGCAATTTTAATAATGACTTAAATAGTTTGTTGTTGGTAATATTGTAAAATACACTCACATCACAGGTGTACAGCCATACCAAAGTGCTCCAGTTTACACTCGCATTTCTGCTTGTACTGAAGAGCAGCAACTTGTGTAAAACATGGGATCTCTAGATCTATTAGAAACAAAAGACACAAATGCTAGCACTGCTGTATCATATGTAGAACAAACCCATGGTGCAGACACAGAGTATAATGTCATGCTGGCTGCTCATTTTGAGGAGCACTCTGATTCATTAGCCCAGTCGGAAGAAAATGGGAAGAAAAACTTTTAATTTCTGAACTCTGAGAATTTGTGCTCATTTTGGAAAACACCTTATTAACACTGCTGCTATCTCCTCCAGATAGAGCCGGGATTGAAATAGCACAGTATGGTGCCGGCTTCTGGGAAGTGTCTTGGCAAAGCCTGAGACTAGGAAAATAGCGGTCAAAGGTGCCATGTCCTGACAGAGGATGAGGACAGTTTCCACAATACAAGTCAAAAATACGTTTTTCCTTATCCTAACATACATTGCTAGATTGCAGCTCATCCAAGAGATTTTTCAGAGACATCCAAGGACTGGTAGGCTCTTTCCCACTGGGTAAACCAGAGTCTCTTTGCTGAACATATCCTGGGCAAAATCGCCACCTAGGCACCTGTTACGGAGCCTTCACCATACCCCCGTGTGCTTTTGTGGTAACAGCAAATGTATAGACAAGTATGTGAGGACGGAGTGGAGAAGTGCTCTTCCTCAGTGTTCATTCCCTCTCCCCACTGGATTCTTCTGTAGAGAAAGGGTATGGAGACAGAAAGAAAAAAATGAGAACAAGGGAGAGAGGGAGCAAAACAGGCAAATGACAGAAGATAGGCAGAGAGAAGAAATGCAGCCTGAAAGTTTAGAGAGGGGAGCTTTTTAACTACAACATGGAGGCTAAGTTTCTTTTTTAGGTCATTATGTTTGAATGACAGCAATACAATCATTGCTGTCAGTCCTTTCATATTTTTTCCTGCATTCCTTTTCTGTGTTAAACTGTCCATTTAAAACCGGCTGAATCTATTTCTTCATTCTTGCCAGACTCTTCAGCATTTTAGCCAAGTCTTTTGATTATCTTTCTTGCCCAGCATATGAATAGGCCTTTCTTGAGCATGCAAACTATTGTGCAGACTGTGTTTTTCTTTTAGTGGAGAGAACTAGGTAACTTCAGAATAATTAGCTGAAATTTCCTCCCCTCCCCTCTTTTTTTTAAAGACAATTCCTCGTCTCTCCAGGAAGATGAAGAGGTAGATATGGAGGCTGTCAACTGGCAGCTGAACAACACTTCCATGAACGGGCATTCATCTACCCCAACCACAGTTCGCTTTCCCAGCTGGGTGACATTTGATGACAATGAAGTCAGCTTTTCACCGCAGAACCTTTCTCCCTTGAAAACAGAAACCCCACCTGCAGAAACACAGACTCCAGATGTTAACTTTAACCTCACTACATCCTTTAAGAAAAGAGAACGTCCTAAAAGCACATTGGGTGACCTCTCCAAAATTAAAAAACTAGATCTCTCCTCCTTAACCAAGTTGCCTTCTGTTGAAACACCACCATGGAGTGCTACTAATCCCTTCCTGGATGAATCTCTGCGAGATGTCCAACCCTCACCCATCAATCCATTCAGCTCATTCTTCGAGGAGCGAGACAGGCGTTCCAAAAGTTCCTCTGTCTCCAGTGCTCCAGGCAAAAGCCAAAGAGACTCTCTCATTATTCTCCATCAAGAGCCTGATACCATCAGTTTCCATGAGGCAAACAAAAGTGTAACCCACACAGATGCTGTAGAGCAGCTCAAGCAACTCCAGATTGGAGACCCAGATCATGTGAGCAGCCCTACCTTGCCTGATGATGACCCCATGATGCCATATGATCTGGATGCAGCCTTATTTAACCTGGCACCAGCTCAGCCAAAGGATGGATGGCCAATGATGCTCAGGATCCCAGAGAAGAAGAATATTATGTCATCCAGGCACTGGGGACCAATATACGTCAAGCTGACTGACAGTGGATGTATACAGCTTTTTTATGAGAAAGGACTGGAGAAGCCTTTCCGGGAATTCAAACTTGAAATCAATCATGAGATTTCAGAGCGCAAACTCCAGAACTATGATGAGAATGGAAGGATACACAGTGTGCGGTTGGACCGCACAACCTACAAGGAGAAAAAGAAGTATCAGCCTAAGCCAGCCATTGCTCACACAGCAGAGAGAGAGCAAATTATCAAGCTTGGGACTACAGATTATGAAGACTTCCTTAGCTTCATCAGTGCTGTGCAGGACACACTGATGAACTTGCCAGCCTCATCAACAGATCTGAGCACGGTGGGACTAAACTATCAAGAAGAAGAAATCACGGTTGATGTCAGGGATGAGTTTCATGGTATCTTGGCCAAAGGAGACAGTGTGATTCTCCAGCACAGTGTGCTGACCCATATCTATGTTCTCAGCTTCCTTTCTGGCCTGGCAGAATGCAGACTGGGCCTTAATGATATCCTGATCAAAGGGAATGAAATAGTTGCAAGGCAGGATATTATGCCCACTACTACCACTAAGTGGATTAAATTATACAGCTGTCGGTTCCATTCATGTGTGGATGAGGATATGTTTAATAACTCCCGTATTATCCTGTTCAACCCCTTGGATGCCTGCCGATTTGAACTGATGCGATTCAGAACTGTCTTTGCTGAGAAAACTTTGCCTTTTACTCTGAGGACAGCTGCCAGCATCAATGGTGCTGAGGTGGAGGTGCAGAGCTGGCTCATGATGTCCACTGGGTTCTCTTCCAACCGTGACCCTTTAACTCAGGTCCCCTGTGAAAATGTGATGATCCGCTACCCCGTGCCAAACGAGTGGGTGAAGAACTTCCGCAGAGAGAGCGTCCTGGGGGAGAAATCTTTGAAAGCCAAGGTGAACAAAGGGGCCACTTTTGGATCAACCAGTCTGTCTGGTTCTGAGCCAGTAATGAGAGTAACTTTGGGAACTGCCAAATATGAGCATGCCTTTAATTCCATCGTATGGAGGATAAACCGACTGCCTGACAAAAACTCAGGTGAGTGGTGCATACCGTCTCTGCAGGAGTAAACGAAAAGGAGTTATGTATTTTGGAAGATAGGGAATACTGTGTTTACATGTTGAGGGATAAATCGTCCTCTGTAGTGTACCATAGGACATCAGTTAGTTGCGTGAAGTGTTTATCTGACCCTTCATTGCAGTAGTTTTACGTATCCTACAAACATTGCTGACGATAAAAACAGGTTTAGGTTTTCCTGGTGCAAAAATATGCCTTCTGTCTCTGTTTTTATGAGTACATTATGGGACTTGGGCATCAAACATCTCTGTGTGCTCAGCACTGTTATCGGAAGCAGGGCTTTTTCAGGTACAGGGCTGAATGACAGGACCAGATAAATTGCTGTAGTTCCAGCACATGTGATTTTTTTTTCCATGTATTGCCAAGCATACTGGGCCAGTGCTATATATTTCAACGTGTATACCACAACTAACGCCTACAAAGTGTCTGGAATGGGCATTGTAAAAGGTCAGAAGACATTGTGCAACCATTAAAAACAAAAAATTTCCAAACACCAGTTTGTGGCTATGTTTCTGTAATCACTGCGGACAGGTAAATACAGCTTAAACCTGAGGAGAGAATACCAACATAAAACCCACAAGTCTTTGTATTTCTAATAACATGATCATAATTAAGCATGCAAATAATACGAGCAAGCTGCTGTTCCCTTTGGTCATCGCTGCCACTGATTCCACTTCCTGCCTTTCATCCATGATGTGCAATAAAGCTAGACAACTTGGCTTTGTTTTTACTCATAGTGAATATTACTTCTGGATTTCTCTGTTCTAGACTAGCTTTTTACAAATTAGATGCACTTTTTAATATTAATGCTGTAGTAATACACCTGGGTGACTGGGTGGGTTTCCGTATTTGGTGTTCCCTGAAAGTTCAATGTTGTACTAGATTTGGCACTTTCTAAGGACATATATTTTTCCTGAGTTTGAGCTATAGTGTCAGCAAAACAGTGATCCAAGTCTTCTAATCTTTTGGATCACACTTCAGCCCAGGGACGCCAGCTTACACCATAGTTTACAAATTTGGAGAGATATCATTGGCAAAATGAAGGCTCTGTGTTTTCTGTAGTGCAGGGCATAAGAAGAGGGAGCTTGGGAACGCGAGAGAGCTATCATAATGAAAAATTAACCTCAGGCTGTTTATGAGCAATAACATGCTTGTGAGGAAAATCTCGCTATGCCATCTGCATGCGCTCTGGGAACGAGACGCTGTGAAATTGGGCCTTCTGTGGCATCTTCTCTCCAAAGATCTCCGTATACCATATAGACGTTACAGCTGGGGAAACAAAAGCCCCCAGACTTTAACACAACCACAGAACATGCCAGTAACAAAGCGGGAGAAGAGGCAGAACTCCTGGCTCTACTGCCTCCTGCGAGGTGATGCTCCCTTACCCATTGCGACTTTGAGGGAGATGTTGATCTGTGTCTCCTGTTGCCTTGATCTCGTCTCTCCCAGTGTGAAGCTTTATTATATATAGCCTGTGTCAGGAGGAAGCGCATCACAGACTTGGCGCTGCTGTTGGAGCGCAGCCACAGAGCATCTGTCCATCAGCATCACCATGCAGAAGGCAGGGCAGTTAGTATTTGTTTACATCCTGAGAGGAAGAGTGTCCTCACCCCTCCGGTCAGGGCAGATGTAATTTCAGGGAAAGGAAGGGCCTTGCAAGCACTGTCTTGGCCAGGACACATGAGGTATGTGAGAAAGAGGGAATCCCAAAGTGATGACAGGGCAGGCCAAGTGTAGTTTAAATCTGACCTTGCCTCTCAAGGACTATTTACATTTCTTGACAGTACTTGTCTCACGGTTTTCCTTACTCAAAGTATATGGCAAATAAAGACGGATATAAATGGTACTCAAAAGCATTGATCCCTACTCCTTAGATTTGCCTGATGGACCACATACACTTCTGACCACGTGTTACTGGTGTGTGTAGGTCTCCTCCCAGCCGTGCGCATACCTGGCTGTATGTGGCCCTACCCACGAGTCATATAATAACTCACCTCCACCTTTTTGCAGAAGTCCCTATAAATGATGCATTAAGTATAAAAATACTCCCCTGACTTGCACGTCATGCTCTCTTACTGTGGCACCTGCAACTCACCTCAAACCGCGCTTTGGGTCCTCTGTAAACGTCTCATCTGCTAATGAACTGCTCTGGTGCCTAGGACTCCAGAGCGGGAGAGACGTGGTGGCATCACACGGCAGCTGG
The DNA here is from genome assembly GCA_013397275.1 of Burhinus bistriatus. Taxonomy (NCBI): domain Eukaryota; kingdom Metazoa; phylum Chordata; class Aves; order Charadriiformes; family Burhinidae; genus Burhinus; species Burhinus bistriatus. The sequence continues at coordinate 148,738 of VYXH01010054.1, read as the reverse complement.
TGAGAAATACCACAGGTAGCCACAGTCTCCAGCTCCACCCTGCCTCCGGAGGCCGCACAACTTGTCCACGCATCCCGGGGCGTATGCATTGCATGACTTCCTCCAGCACACGTGCCTATCTGCCAGCCCCATGTGCCTATCAAAGAAGTACCGTACGTAGGCACAGACTTGCTGTGGCGCCCTGTGTTCATCCACATTGTGTGCTCTGACACATCAGTCCCTTGCAAACACAATCCCAGGATCTCCAGAGGTCTCCAGCTAGCCACGTGGACCTCTCGTGCTTCCCTCCATTCCCTGAAGGCAGACTGGGGTGGGCTGTGTGTAGACACGGGGCACAGGGCAGCCCTGGCCGTGGTCTGTCCTGCTGAGCAGGCAGCACAGCCTCACCGGGGAGGAGAGCCTGTCCCTCCCGAAGCTCACAGCCTGCATTCAGGTTGTAGTATCCTAGCACCCAAATTGTTACGAATTAGTTCAGCAGCTTCCCTGTCTTATCCAAATGTTTTCCCTTTGTGCTTTCTAGTGGGATGGGGCCCTTTGCACTCTCACTCTAGGAACTTGTTATCAGCCCTGTCTGTGTTATTTTGTAGCCAAAGCGTCTGCTTTATGGGTTGACAATGAAAAGCGTATGGCAAATGAAGGACTGTGTGTACTCTATGATTTGACCTAAGAAAAAACTACGGACAGGATTCTACTGAGCACATTGCTGAAATCCTTTCCAAAATAGCTTGTTAAACTTTATTGCCCTTCTCATATTCGCAATTAATATGATCAAAGCAGTTGATAAAGACAGCCTATTTACAGGCTCTGCAGAGCTCCAGTTGCAGCTGGCTGGGCTCCACATGTTTGATTTTTTTTAATCCACCGGCAGAGCATTAGGAAAGCATCCACCCCGTCTTCGATCGTGGGAAAACACTCTTCCAGCAAAGCAGGGATGTAGCCTCTATGCAGAGTCTTGGATCTGGATATTTGAACTTTGGTCTGGTTTGGCTGTGGATCCCAGGCATGCTGCCTGGTAGACAGTCTGAAATAAATTCAATCCTTTAATCCAAACATTTTGGGACATCAGAGTCATTTGGAACAGATTCCCTCCAATCACATTCACCCGTGCATATATATGAATTATATTGTCAGATCCTTGATTGTCAGAATGAAATGTTAGTAGCTCAAGGAAGCAAGACATGCAAAACAAAAGCAGTCTCTTGATTTCCTCCTGATTTTACTAAAAAGCGTACCTCTCCGTTAGAGAAAGAGCCCCGAATGAGCCTGTTGAACAAACAGAGGTCTACAGAAGTTGTGCCTTGTGTGCCTCACACTCGGGACACTCATGGACTCTGGTGTGCTCGGTATTTTTGCTATAGCTTCGGTGGAGGAGTTGCTTTCTTCATCAGTTCATCTGGTTGCCTACCATGATAAGCTGGTTTAAATTAATAACTTCCATGGTCTTTTTAGTGTTGTGCATGGTCTTTTCTGTTAGTGGGTACTCCGACTACAAGAAATTAAATTTTTGAAAAATAGCTTGGTTAATTGCATTGCAGTAATTTTTTTTTCTTTTGCCTTTTTTCCCTTTATTTTCCCCCCCCCCCCCCCCCCCCTTTTTTTTTTTGAGCCTGTGAATATCTAGCAACATTCAGGTGTGTTAGAAGAGCGGTTGCTGGTTCCATATGTCCAGTTGAAATTATGGAGAGTTTAAAAGCTCAGATCTCTAAAGCAGCAGTCACACAGTGTGCTCAAGCCCACTTAAACACTTCCCAGCGTTACCTTCGCATGTGTCCATCCCAAAAGCAACTGAGCACATACCAGCTCAGGAGTGTGGCGATGCAAGCTGAACGTTTTGTAGCTGTGGGGCACAGAGCCGCCTCTCCTGGGCTGCTGTGGGTCTCCGCTGCAAGCCAGGCAGTCTGAAGGAGGGAGAAACCCACGGCAAACCAGAGGAGAGGAAAAGCCTAGCAAAGCAGATGAGCAGGAAGGATTACGATGAGGAGCCCGCTGAGACTGGTACAGGGTGAGGAAAGAGACACGAACGGATGGGGAGCCCGAGACTGGGAGCCGGTTGCCAGTGCTGAGTGCTGAACACAGAATTTTTGAGCCAGGAGTGACTCATTTTTAGGCATCTTTGTAAGGCAGTGCCAGAGAGCAGTGATTGCCAGGTATGTGCAGCGGCACCCGAGTGTCCCATGGCAGAGGCTGAAGTGCACTGCCACCACGGGTGTGCCTACCACAGCCAAGCTTATGAACTGGGCAGAAGCAAAAGCCCTGCCGTGCTGGAGGGCACAATGTTCTCCATGAGAGTACATGAAGCTGCTGCTAGCCCATGGTGGGTGGGATCATCTTGAAGGTCCGCTGTGCACCACTGCTTTTTATCCAGAAAAAGAGTGTTCCAGGTATGAAAACCTGGGAGGCGCTGTCAGAGATCCCAACTCGCTTTAGAGCCAGGGCAACTGTGCTTGGGATAATTAAGCCTGATGAAAAGCAAGTGATGTATTTTAATGCTTGTAGAACTCGAGTTTTTATATCTGCTTGATACTGCACCCGCTTACTCATAACTTGGCTCCCACTGGGGTGCTGCATATCTCTATGGTCTCTGGTGAACTGCATAGCCTCTCATCAGATTTGCTGCACAGACACAAGTTTATAAACCTTCCAGTTGTGAGGAAACTCTGGCTAGACTGTTTGGAACTATGAGGCTGGCTGTAGATGAAATTTTTACCAAGACTTACACCGGGTTGAAGTTTTTTTCCAACTCTATTTCAGAGGTTAAGTGGGATGTTGCAATGCCCAAGCCCTCTAAAGACTGCTCAATTCCATTCTGTTGGGACAAGTAATATCTCAAAATCACACGTTGCTTTTCAAGCTTCAGCTTGACAAGGCTGACTTTTGGGCTAAGCTTTAGATGAGGAGCTGTCTTCCTTTTCAAGGCTTACAAGCCCTCCACAGGTGGTGTTTTCCTCCTCTTCCCAAGGGGAGCTTCTGGGATTTCCCCACCCAGTTCTTTTTTACTCTGCCTGCCTTCCTCCCTTTTCTCTGTCCTGGACACCTTGCTGAGCTGTATGGAGAAGAACTTTCCCAATGAACAAGCAGTCTGAAATCCTGAAGCTGTGGGGCACAAGGAAGCTGTGGCAGACAAGGATTCCCGTTCATTTATTTATACATTACTTTCATTTACACATACTTAGATAGTAGGATCCTGTCAATCACAAAGCCCAAGGTGGCTTTGAAGGCTCTCATCCTCATTTTGCAGACAGAGAAACTGAGGCGGAGACCTTAAATGACTTGCTCAAGAGCTTAGGGAGTTGGCAGCAGTCAGAAATAAAACCAACCTAGCTTGACCTGGAGTCCCTGCTTTAATTTTTAAACATCACTGCTGTTCAGCAAAACAAATGGGAAAAAAATAATGACAAAAGTTACCATTTACAGATGACGGAGCTGAATGTGATTACTTCCCCACCTTGCCATCGTTAATGACTAGCCACCTCATGGGTCAGAGTAAGCAATAAACAGTTATTTCCAAGCTGTGCACAAATTTGCTTTTTGAAACCAGAAAATTATTTAAACTTATTTGCTAAAAATGGGGATAACAATTTCAAATAAATGTGAAATATCTGCCAAATCCCACCTTTACTTACTATCAATACATGACATTTCAAAAGGATGTGCCACAATGTACTTCGCATGTTACATACACTGGGGCAATCAGAAGAGGGAAAATACCTTTACCCTTTGATGCTTGATTTACATCTTTTATTTTCACCCACTAAAAGCAAACTAGAGTGATCATTGGTCATTTTTGCAGTTTATTTTTTTTAATTCCTCTGGAAAGTCCAACATTATTGAAGCAGGTAAGATACTTGCTGCAAAGTAGTTCACCTAGGCCGATTCTGGGTTTCTTGAAGTTTTGTGATGTTGCTTCCTACTAGACATTGTCTTTTTCGATCCATCCAGCACAACTTTCATGTCTGTTTGCTCTTTTTTTCCAGCTTCTGGCCATCCTCACTGCTTCTTCTGTCACCTAGAGCTTGGCTCTGACCGGGAAGTGCCTTCCACTTTTGTCCGCTATGTAGATGTGGAATTTGACATGCCCACCACTTCTGCGTCCAAAGCCACTGTTCGGTCCATCTCTGTTGAGGACAAGACTGATGTGAGGAAGTGGGTCAACTATTCAGCACACTACAGTTACAAGGTAAAACTGAGCATGTGGCAATTGCCATGGTTACTTTGCATACTACATTGTCTTGAAAAGTGTGGGCAGACAAATAAAATACCATGGGCAGATGAGGTGGGAATTTGGCACATGCCAGGCTCTGTGCAGTAGCTACCCATGTGCAGCCTATTGATTCATGGCAAACAAGCGGTGGATTATCCCTCAGCAAAGATGGAATAAACTTGCCTGCATTTGCTTTGTGGAAGAGTGTCCTGGTTTGAAGTAAAACAACTGATTTTCTTTTCAGTCATTTTACTTTTCAGTTAAGCCTCTTCTAACTAATTGCACTCTCTGAAACTAATGGCGTATTCTTCAGACAGTGTCTGCTTCCAGAGTGATAAGGCCTGATGTTTATAGTTGATGCCAAGGAATGGTGTGCAGAGAGGCTCTTGCTTATCCTTACTGTTACAACAACCAAGGCCAGCCAACTTTGTTATGTGCCCGGTTGGAGGGTTGGAAGCAGAAAAGCATAGAGGGGTCACACCTGCAGGGAGGAGCAGACAGGACAAGTGACCCAAAACTGACCCACAGGGTATTCCATCCCATCTGCATCATGCTCAGTAGAAAAGCTGAGGGATCAAAGGGTCAGGCCTCTTTCTTCAATGGCCAGCATCTGAGGAGGACTCTGTCTGTTCTTCTGCCTTTGATCCCAATCCCTGCATTTCCATCCATCACTGAGTCCAGTCTGGGTCTTCCCCAGTGCCTGCTGGCGACGTGATCATCATCCTGGGAGCTCTCTACTGGTTTTATATATATTGTATATATTTCATTATTTTCTTTTTATATATATATTATTATATTTTCTTTTTGTTATTAATATTTCATTAAAGTGGTTTTCGTTTTCTTTTCAACGCATAAGTCTCTCCCTTATTTTCTCTCCCTTCTCTTCTGGGAAGGGAGAGAGAGAGGTAGAGAGAGCATCTGTTGTTCGTTTAGTGGCCAGCCCAGCCCAAACGACAACAAAGAACATACACACACATGCAGCCAGCTACTGGGGATTAGCTGATACGGTAAGAGTGTGAACAAGGGAGTTTTGCCGCTCTCCAGAGCAACTACAGTGGGAGTGCTACAGTGGGAGTGCGACAGCAGGCAAAAGGATCACACTATTTCTGTGCTTAAATAGTTCTTCTGCCTGCCTGCCCTAAGGAGAGGAGCAGATGGGAAAATGCAGTATGTATATACCTGCCAAGAATCCCAGTATGCCAAAATTTGCATGTTAGCTGATCACTCAGTAGAGAAATTGGCATCCTACCTGCCTTCTTTAAGAGCAATGATGAGAGATACTGAAAAGATTCCCATGGCAAATATTTTTAATGGTAATTGTAATTACATTTTTAGTAGTCTCTTAAATTCCCTGGAGATGGTATTTGATCTTCCTAAGTGTCTCTTTTAAGAATTAAACATTGGATTATCCCTGAGTTTTCGGAGGTGTTGAAATTTAGAACACAAATGTAGATGTGCATTTTGTAAATGAATTAGAGTTTAAAATTGAGGCTGGACATCTGTTGTCATTTAGGAAGCCACCTATCCTCTGCAGATTTGGTTCTGGGTTTGGATTCAGAGTACAGCTGGGGATGGTAATGAATATAAGATCATGTGAGACCAGTTCTCTGCATGACATTATCTCTTCTGGAAATGACGTCTTGACACTGTTGGATAGTAAAACTGTTTGGATTAGACTGAGAACACTTATAGTAAATCAAATCCAGCTTTCCCTCCTCAAGTCTATTTCTCTTCACAACCCTCTCAGTTTACCAAGAGTTTCTGCACCTGAGCAGGACACAAATCACTACGAAGGAAGATTTTTTAATCTTTTTTTCCTCTCTCATGACAAATGTTCTCCCTTTTTTCCTCTACCAGGTTGAAATAGAGCAGAAAAAAAGCTTGAATGAGGATCTGAAGGGAGAAGATACTGCAAACGTCAATGAATGTGCTACACAGTGAAGGAAGATCAGTCTGCAGGTCTCAAGAGGGTGGTCAAATTAATGACCTGAAGAAAGGACTTGCAGGGTTTTGGTATTTTTCTTTAAGAAGTATGGAGTAGTACTTTTAAAATAATGCTCTGAAGAGTATTATTTTTCCTTGTAATGATCCATACTTTGAGGAGAAGCTTGCCAGGGGTTTGTTTGGAGCGGACCCATGGGCTTTTTCTGGAATGATTTAAGTACAACTAGTATAGACAGAATGACTCGTATTACAGTCAAGCCTGCCTTTTCTGCCTCTTCACTGTCTAGGTTCTGCACTGAAGTATGGTCTGGCCACCGTCACAGCCAAACCAGAAAGCAGCCTTTATCTCACTTACAATCTTGCCCTCCTACGTTAAGCGGTTTTTTTGTATGCCTGTTGGTTTGGTCATTGGCAGATTCGCTTCCTCCTGAACTGCCAAATAAAACTTGGGGAGCATCAAGTGAAAAATGATACAAAATCTCATTTCTGAAGTCGTCAACAGAGTGAAAACCCTGAGTATCATTCTGGAGAATCAACAAACTCTGCATCTTAAACATACTAAATGGGCAAGGAGATGAACTACAGATAGGACAGCTAATTATGTAGCTGTTCTTCTATTCACCCTTTCCTGTCTCATCCTCCGAACGACAACATGTCATTGTGCACATTTTCACGGGGTCTGCACAAGTTACAAGACAGCCTCTGCAGTTTCTTAAAATTTTTATTTGTTAGTCTGGGCTGTTCTGTTATCTTGACTGAACATGGTTATAGCTGCTAGTAACAGGGAACGTGTGTTAGAATAGAGGTGATACAGGAGGGACTTTGCTAAGATTAGATCATTCCTGCCTAGAAAAATATTTAAGGGAAAAACACTGGGTTTTGGGTGGTTTGGAATTTTTTTAATGTTTTCTTGGATGGGTAAGGTGGATGGTTATTGAAAATGTCAGAACACGATTACTTTAACAGACAATGTTGTTTGCCTTCCTGAAACTCCTTGGAAGTCTGTCCTTGCTTGCAGTGCAATATTACTTTCATGTTCTATCTTGAACTTACAATATTAGTAACTTACATCCTTATAAAACCCCCACTAACTGGGACCCAAAATCTTTTTTCAAAAATTAAAACCAAGCTTCCATCGTGGAGATTTTTCAACCTCCATTTAGCTGAAAGTAACAGCAAGTCTTAAACCTTATTTCTAAATAAAAATGCAGAAGGCAAAAATCACTCCTTCATGTATATTTTCAGTTAAAACAGTGTTCAAAATACAATTTTTGTAGTTGTTTTCATGGCTTGCATAATATTTTGTCTCAAGGTAATTTTAAATGTAAGAAAAGTAATTTATTAAATCATTTATCTTTTGAAAGGTTACTGCTGACTTTAAAATCACACATTTGGAAAGCCTTGGCAATGTAAATTAAAATCATAATGAATTAAAATGAAAGCTTTTTTATAAATTTATAAATGTATTTTATTTTACATTTCGTATAACAGAAAATTACTACTTTCACTGTGGCTCCCATAAAAATCACTACAATGTTAAGATCCCAAATAAAAGATGAGATTAATTATAGTGGTAGAATTTAAAACAAATTATAGGGAACTTGTAAATGCCTTTTTATATGCACCTAAATTCCAGGCCTTGATCAAGCTAGTGATTTCTGTTTACACAGATACACCACTGTAAATATGTAAAGTCTCGGTCCTTCTAGGGCTTCTTAATAAGCATGTAATATTCTGTTGCAGGTAGTCCTACTGAGCGCTCCTGGCTCGGAGCACACCAGTTAGGTCTAAGCATTTGCAACATCTCTCTGTACGTGGAGAAATGCTATTAACTTTTACAAAGCATTCCGAGATCAGTGGTTGAAAATTACTGATCAAGTGCAAAGAATCATTATTTATTAAGTGATAACTTGTATAGGTTGTGATGAGTTGCATGGCAAGTCCTCCCTATGAAATTCACTCTTCTTTTCAAAAGCATTCAAGGAACTTCTGGGCATTTTCCCTGTTTTTCACTGCAGCTCCTAGTGCACAGTTTCTGTAAAGGACCAGCAAGAAATCCAACAAAACCAAGCTGAAGGAGTGCTGAGATGTTGCTTAGGAAGTGTGAGACTGTTTTGTGAAAGAAAAAGTTGAGACATTCCCTACTCTGATCTGCAGGCTCGGTGTCGGAATTTTTGCCTATTGCTCCCCAGCCCTGGAAAACACAAATAAGTGATAGCAATTAAGCAAAATTACATTGTACTCCTTAAAGAGGGGAGAAAATCAAAGGCATATCATTTTCCATCTCTGTTGAATTCTTAAACTATTCAGTCTCTATCATACTCCGGCTACAGAATATTTCATACCCCAAAAATTGAAAGATATTGGAGGTTTCTGGATTTACTTAATTTCTCTACCTCTCCATCACTGATAGGTTTTTTTTTATTCAGACTTAATGAAAGAGAGTCTGGGCCTGATTCTGATCTCTCTCGTGTAGTTAGTTATACGACAGAAGTATTTCTTCCAATCCTCATGGAGTTACGCAGGCAAAACTGGAAAAGTGTTCTGGTTTATAAAAAAGCTGTTTTAATCCATTCTGATCTCTGGAGAATATCTTTCTGATGTACTTGCCACTGAATTTTCAAGAGTTTAGGATTAATACCTTGGCCAGAGTTTCAAAAGATCTTATTTCCTATTGAAGCACTAGAGTAAGTAGTTTGATTTTTCAAAAGAGCACTAAAACCCAAAATCTTTAGATAATCTACTGTTGATATCACCACTGAATTCTTTTTTCAGTCCAGCACCATTACAAGTGCCGAGCATTTGAACACCAGGATCCTAAGTGCTCTTTTTGAGCCGTCCACTGTTCTTGTTTGATTAAACAGTGCCAGTTTTTCAGTGTTAGATACTGTCACTGTGTGAACTTTATGTACATGAACCATATACACTTCATTCATGGGGGATCAATAGTAATTCGGACAGACTGTTGATGGGGGTGAGGGGAAAAGAGCTGAGAGTTCTGTCAGTTTTAGAGTAGCAGAAACAATTTAGATACAAACTATGCCTGTAGTGGGGATGATTTTTTTTTTTTTTTTTTTATCTTGGGGAAAAAATCTCTTTGAATAGTTTCAGTTTAGTACTCATTTTGAGAAAGATATGAAAGCTTTGTAGTTCTCAAAAACTCCATGCAGGAAATGTGCCTTCAAGGTAAGCATACATTTACTCCCTGAAGCTATTCCCACTTTCAGCCTTCTTTCTATTTCTGATTATGGTTTTGTTTCTTTTTTGTACTATGGTAAGACTTGAGGTGTTACAGGGAATTTTGCCTAGAAAAATACACAGTCTTTGATCACAAGGGGTAAAGATGAAAAACATCTCTGGGCAGCTGAGCTTATTCTAGTGAATGCCTCTTACATTTATTAACTATGGACACTCTGCTAGCAAAGGAAAATAGGCAAATTCAGCTGAGAATTACTGTAACCGACTGATGTTATTTTTGTCCTTTATTTTATTTAGACTCAAATTTAGTCATCCTACAAAAGAGACAGATTTTAGGTTCTTCATTGTAGCAGTACCATAAGAAACATTGCAGAAATAATTTACCTTTTCTGGTGGGTTGCTGGCTGACCTATTTGTTTGACAGTATGTCCAAGACCTGTTGGTCTACCTGTCCACATGACTTAGTAGCCGCTAAAACTCCCTTTTGCTTAGTCACCTCCCAGGATAGAGAGCAATTGCACACAAAAGAGCATGAAAGCAGGAGGAAGAGGTATGCAAAGTTCAGCCTGGAGGTATTTGCATGAAATTCTCAGTAATTGCCTTGGCCCTTGGATGCACGCAAACTAATCAAGCCTTTGATAGGTGTTATGGTTTGAGAAACCCACAACAATTTACTGTCGTTTAAACCACAACAATTTATTGTCCTTTAGACAATTAGTCTATCACCCGATGATCCCTCCCCACCCAGGAAGGGGACTCAGGAAGAAAACAAGGAAACCCAGGGGCTGAAATATAAACAGATTTAATAGAATAAGACTAGATAATTAACAGTAATAACACTAAAGAACCAATATAAAATATACAAGGATTATATTCGGCCAATTCTATCGGTAGGAAGCTGTGCACTCCCAGCGGTGGGCAGCAAATGTCAGACACTGCAAGCGCCACGGCTTCAGGAGGAAGGGAAGGCCTCAGGGATCCGGCACTGGGACAAGAAGCTCTCTTGATCTCCGCCATCAGGGGAGAGAAAGCTTCGCAGCAAACTTTCTAATTTATATTGAATGTGGCATTCATGGTGTGAAATAATCCTGTTGGGCAGCATGGGTCAAGTGCCCGGGTCTCGCTCCTCCTCATCCCTGCACCTGGTGAGTTCGAAAACACTGAGACCTTGAAATCCACATACCATAGGCTGGCTATAAAGCAAATATTTTCACAAATTCAGACACTAGAGTCTTCTAAAGGTACAGTTTTCACAAGCATTAGAAGAGAAAATAGTCCAGTGTCGCTCAAACCAGGACAATAGGTCACCTCTGTTCCAGAGGGTGGAAAATTCCTTTCAGTGACTCTTGGCAGCTCGTGTTTATAGCTGTATTCATCTCCAGAACTGGCCGGTGCAAGAATCTGCAGCACACAGAGATCACTTATGGATGAAGTACCTGCCCTCTTCTGCCATGAAAGTTAAATCTACATCATGAGTTTTTTGAGATACAAAATTTTGTGTGCTAACAGGCACAGCTGTTCCTAGCCTACCTGTTTTGTTCAGCCACCCAGCCACCCACACATCCATCCATCCTCCCATCTGTCCTACCCTCCATCCCTCTTCTCTCCTATACTTGCAATTCATTCTTTGCACTATTGACATTGGTTGATTTGATGATTATTTTGTAACATGTTCCTACCTTTTTGTTTCGTAAAATAAGAAAGTCTAAACACTGGCTAACTTTGTAGAAGTGGTTTATTTTTTTTCTTTTTATTTTATCAGTTGGAATGGGATGTCATGTTTTGTTTGACCTATGGGAAAACTTAAATAAATGTTAAGATGAAACAGCATATCCACATTTTTCACTGTGAAATTGAAGTTTTATGTGCTGTATGTTCTGATAAGTCAGAAGTATTTAATTCAGAAGAGGAAAAGGGAGTGTTTAGAATGGCATAAAAAAGGACATAAATTCGAAGTAATGGCACTATATACAGAAAAGAGATTATTTCATTTGATCATCCAGACTGAATGGTAGACTGCAAAGGAAATGGAGCAGGCCTAGAGCTTGAGCCACATAACAGACGTGGAGCAGGGCTAACATAATATAGAAGAGACTCCAACATTTGAATGAAGCCTTCCTGAAACAAAGTAACTGAGAATTGAAGCTTCTGCTCAGTGGCTCTCTTCTGTTCTCTGACCGCTAAAGCCAGGATTACATGCAAGGGCAGTGTCTTCCTGTAATCAGAACATCTGTTTGCAAAGGAAGTGTAAAGATAAGGTCTAAACTATTTACAGAGTCCTCTGCTATGATTCTCTGTGTTCTTTCAAACTTGAGTAAGCCGTGTATCATTTCATACATCTTTCCACTTCTCTCACAGTCACTGAGACCAGTTGCAGTCTGCTATTTTTCTCAAAAGCACTCTCTGAATCAGACTGAAGAGCTGGGCATCCCACTGACCAAAGAAAATCAGATACCCATCATAAGGGCTGCTCAGGTTATTGCTCTGAGCCCAGCACGTTCTCCATAGTATGCCTCAGTACAGCTGACAGTACGTCAATTATTTTACAATATAAGAAAATGGAGGCACCCAGGGAACGATGCCTTACATTCATTATTCAAGAGTAAATCAGGTCAGCCAGAAGAAAGAAGGAAAGTTAAATAGAAAGATTCAGAGGCTGTTAGTAACAGCAGTTTATTTACTGCAATTCAGATATTCAGTGACATTTGGAAATGATACTATCAAATTGGGAGGGTAGGATTATATTAACCATGATAGCTTGATAATATGCAAAATGGTTTTAAAAAGAGAGAGTTACAGAAAAAGCTGAAAGTTTGAAACCAGGGAGCTCACAGTTCCTTGGCAATAGGGCAGTCCTTTGAGACAAGCCAAAACACCCTACAAGAGACGGAGAAGTTAAGAGTGACAGTGCAATGTGTACCCAAACAAAAGACATCACTAGAGTGAGATAGCACAATTTGGAGAGAAAAAAATGCCAGTTTTCTTTCAGTGCTCTTAGTTGCCACAATTGTGCTTACCATCTAATCCAGCTATGTTGTAAATTTATGAGTAGGACAACAGCTGCTGTAGGTCAGGTGAGGTAAAGCAAAAGATGGAGAAGCAGCTCATTGTTTCAGATTAGGAGCAGGTCTGTGTCACAGCAGATGTGTCTGAAACATGAAGGGCACCATGCCCACAAAAAACTCCCGTCCTTTTGGTCACAGTATTAGAAGCCTAACAGCAACTGCCATATATAAAAAAAAGTAGTTGGAATAGTGTTTTAAACAGCAGCTATGAAAGGTGTCTTTCTCAACCCTGAATAATGGGACCACAATGCCTGATGGACAGGGGTGACTATACCACTGCCTGCAGCCACACTAGGGTGCCACAACATGTGGCAGACACATGCTGGGGTTCAGGGGATGTGGGCAGACTGGTCCTTCCCTGCTGAGGGACCTTCTGCAGTCTCCCAGTTGCTACTGTCCCAGGGGCTGTAGATAAACTGGGAGCAATCAGCTTGGCCTGAAGAAGTTTCTGAAGAGATAGGAGGAATACAGAGTGAAATACAGGAGGAATACGGCTGAAAGTAATTTCCTAAGGTAAGAGCCTCTTTTGTAAAGGTTTCCCTTACGCAGAACAGAAAAGGAGAGCTCGACTCCTCTGTGTGGACGCAAAGAAATTTGTCAGGGCATGGTCAGTTCAGCAATTGTATTAATACAGAGAGTACTCAGATGAAAAAGGAATGAAATGGGAAAACCTCATGTCAGCACACAGATGCAGGCAGAACTGTAGCAGAGTACTGGCTTCTGGTCAAGAGAAACAAAAACAACATTGCAGACAGTTTTCAACTAAGAGATGAACAGACCTCAATCACTATAGCATCCTCCATCCCCACCTCCCTTTGATCAAAATCTTGTCTAAATTGCACTGCATCAGTCAGCAGGCTTTTTTTTTTTTTTTTTCTTCCCCAAGCTGTTATAGGTACCTTTTTCCCAGGAAGAAGAAATATCCCTGGCAGTCAGGAAGTGACAGTTGGTGCAAGAGGAACAACCAGGGGAGTGCAGGTAGAAAACAGGATACACTGAAGTTATAATCTCAACAGAGAAAAATGTGTGCTAAAACCTCATGAAGTCCCATGACAAGTCAGGAACTATGCAAAAAACATGGCTTGGGAATCCCAGTCGACAAACACTGACCCTGGGAACAAAGGAAAAAAACAGTCAGTAAAAAATTTAGTATTAATTTTATGGGAACAAATAGAATTGGATTTGGAACTGAACCACATTCTCAAAATCATCTCTCAAATTGTACAGGGCCAGAGGACCTAAAAGACACAGGGTGATGCAAGTGTGAGTTGACAGTGATGTTTCTGCATGGTAAGTTGTGGTTTGTGGTACGGGTCCTACCTAGAGAAGTGAACTGCAGAGTGGAAAGATAAGGCGTTTAGCTGTGTGTTCATGCTCCCCAGGTTCGCCAGAGCTAAGGGACTGTTGCTCTCTAGTGGTCACTGGAAGCTGCCAGGTTTTTGCCTGGACCACTGACCCACTGCATCAGGCAGACTCAATGGAACACAAGTCTACTGGTTTTCAGGACTGTGAACACCACGCAGAATTTGGCCTGTTGTTGACATACTGAAAACCAGTTGGATCTCAAAACTGGGCGTAAGAGCTGATTACCTCAGTGATTCCACATTCAGCTGAGAAAAGGCCAACAGACTAATTTTTCAGTGGTGTTGACTACTTTTTTCACCCAAGTAGTCCTTACCTGTCTGCACAGAATCAATTTACATTTACGGCCATAAATCACTTTTAAGACCTCCAACAGAAATTGCTGTAAAAGGATAACTTTTAACTACTGTCTATTAAAAAAACAAAAGCATGCGTGTGTGTTGTGTAGGCGTGCATAGGCCTATATAATTATGCATTGTATGATGGAAAGAACAGTAGTTTGACCTTTTTATTTTCTGGCCACTCTTTTAAAAGACAGACACCTCCCACTGCTCCGAGGTACACCACTGGGGCTAAGTCCAAGGCTGGGCAGCCAAGCCCACTACTCCCATCTGGTAAACCCCCATGCCTCATTCTGGAAGTACCAAAATTCCCAAGAGCTCTCATAAATTTGCATGAAATATCTCTACACACCTACTGCTCCTGCGCGTGCCTCAAACTACCGCAGTCCTAGATGGTTATATAGCCAAGTCCAGCTTGGGTTTTCAAGCCAAGGTTCTACCTTCCCTCTGTTGAGGATTCTAACCTGCTGCCAGGCTCCGAATGATCATTGTGTGCTATGAACCTGCTCACTGGCCAGAGCACTGCACTGCAGGTAAGCGAACAGGGTTTGGCTTCCTTACACCGCCTTGTTTGAGGCTACCTAGAGGGCCAGGACAGAGGCAGAGAGAGTTCAAGACTGAAAAGAGGGACTGAAGACTTTGAGGGTTTAGAGTACTGACCAGGTTTGTCAATCCTTGACTGCAGTTTCTGAAATGATGTTGAGTAAATTATGGAGCTAGTCCTTGGAGCAGGAACTGGACACCAGACCTGCCCTCTCCCTCCAGACAAATGTCTTTCTCTGCTGAGCTCGCTGAACTGAGGTGGCCTGCTGCCCAGTGAAAGTACTTCACAGGATAATTAACAGCACCATTTGAGTATATTGCCTTACCTGTTTGCTGAGGTGCTACGGAAATAGAAGTGTTTAAATACATCCTTGTGCTGTAGTGTCTAAGAAGTAATTTGTTATAAAAAGTTGCCTTCCTGAAACAAAATGATCCTTCTGTATTAGAGCCTGGCAAGAATACAACTATATGCCTTTGAAATAAATCCCTTACGGCATGGGGACAGTTTTCCTTCCCAGCACCCACAAAAAGCACATGAAAATAATTTTCAATCTGTCCTGAAGTAATTTCTTACCTAACTTTTAGGTTTAAGAAAAAGATGTACTAGTTACTAATTTTCAGCTTCCGTTAATCATTTAACATTTACTATGCATTATGAACCTACTTTTATAGAAGTTACTGCCAACAGTCATTGTTCTCAATGAGAGTGCTACTGGACAACTTTAGCACAATGAGGGAAATTTTGAAAACATATTTCCCTGATTCATTATGTTTTCTGCTGGGGTTACTATACTGGCATATAAGTTCTGCCTCCCTCTTGTGGCTACATCTTTTACTTTCGACTTGGAAAAGAAACACACGCAGTGCAGCCACAATCAGAGTTCATCATAGTTACCTTCCCGTTACAAGACTTGTCCTCAAGTTTGCTAGAAAAGCCCCATTATATTGGGAATCTCCTATACTAAAATTTTCTACTTAAGGGAGAGATTCTTTTTCACTTTCGTGTGGGAACAACTGAACGTGTTTGATAAAATCAGTGGTAATTCATGCTGGTTAATTTTGTAATTGATTCTGAATGTTCGGATTCAAGTCAGCCAAATGTCTGAGCTCCACCTAGGAGTTCTTAAGGTGTATTTCAGGTGATGTGATATTTTCAAGTAGTGCAAAAATTCATGGCCTATACATTTTAGGATATCACTTTGTCTTTTCCTATCTCCTTCCATTTAAATATCACATAGTCCTTTTCAAACATTCAGAAATTAAGCTATCTGAAGAGTTAACTGAAATAAAAGACTGTACCTCTCAGACGATAAGAAAGCTAAGATAGCCTTAAATCGCTGCCTTGGAATGCCAGAGCCCCAGCTGAATGCAGAGCCCCAGCTGAATGCAGATCTAATGTCCCTCCATTGCTTCCCTGACCCAGAAGAACATCTCCTTCCAAGGTCCTTAGCAGACTTACGGCATTTGTAGCATGGTTTACCTTGATGTCTCTGCTCTGTGCCCTTGTATTCTTCATTCCTTAGCAATACCAATATAGCACATGGCCTGCCACAACATTCAGAAAGACTTGTGAATTGTGTCTTGAAAGCTATAGCGGAAAACTGAGCAGGAGGGACCTGGACATTTGTAGCAGAGGTCTACAGTAATGGAAAGAGAGTAAACTGCACAGCTTAAACACTACTGCTGGTCTTCTTGCTTTGTTAGGTCTAAAAGAAAGTGATTCTAGTTCTGCACCATTGTTACTTGGTCACATTCTCCAGCTTCATCTCCAATTTCAACTGGCTTTGGCAGCTGGGCAAGGGACTTGCTTTGACCACTCATACGTTTATGAAACTGCCCGGGTGATGTGGATAGAGATATCATCACTTTGGCTTTGAAGGTACTCTCATCTGCTTCACGGTAGTTGATACCCATCAGCACCTCCTTGGCAGCTGGCCAGTGAAAACATTCACGGGAGCTGAGCCCAGCCCTGTACAGGCTCTGCCAGGGGCTGGCTGCAGCAACAGCTAGAACTTCTTGGGAAAAATCATCCCTGGTACCTACAGAACACATCCAATAAAGGCAGTATTGGGCCCTCGCCCTATAACCACTAATATTGCATCTGCATCTGGCCAGATGGGTCAGAGCATGGATCAGTCCTTCCAGCACAAATGTGGCTGTCTGAAAACTCTAGAAAAGTGCTGTTTTCTGCTCATCACGTGCTCTGCCCATACCATAAAACAGAGTGCAAGCAAAACTGCAGGTATAGCGGGTGCAATGGGATGCCTCACTAGAAAGGTTTTCTTTCAACAGAGACACAGACGTGCTGACTATTAATCTGCCTAGAGTCAGTCTGTGGGAGAAATGAGATGGCTGATGACAGTAGGTCATATTGCAAATTTAAGAAGATTTGTAGTGGAAGATGATGCTTAAGATGGAAAAACAATCTTTTATCCAAAGCAGCAAGGCAGGGAGTAGGAACAAGCAACTGAGGGAAAATGTGAGCTCCCATCTATAAGTGCAGCTTCACATTTTTTTACCTGTTTGCAGCTGTCAAAATCTTGGTATGCGCAAGACTCCCAGGTTACACATCACTCAGCGTGAAGGCTCAAGTGGAGAGGAGCTCTGGAAATGGGTCACAGGTTAGAAATGGCAATAAATGCCTAGGGTCCTATAGCTCCATTACAGGATGAGCTGGGCTGGCTTATTCCNAAAAAACAAAAAACAAAACAAAAGCAAAGATTTGTCTTGTCCATCTGATGCCTCTCATGCTGGGTCCCGGAGGGGACATATGATCACCTCCGAATAGGCTGCAAAGTATAGGGCACACCCATGTGTTTTCCCATGAAAGCCGTAGCCTCTTTGCCCTTAAAGCAGCTCTACGTGATCCTCAGCAGCACTGAAGCTTGCATGGTTTGCAAGGCCACTCGCTTGGAAGGGACATACTAAGTGGGAGGCAGTGAGCAGCCAAAGTGGAGCCAACCTGCCTTGCGCAAAAGCATTGTTAGTTTATGGACACATGACTACGTGGCGGCAGGACAAACCGCTGAGTAAAATACACCAGAGCACATCTCTGCAGCCTCCCACCCTGCCAGCCGTGCGAGGGAAGCCGACGCTACGCAAACACGCACGTGCACTCCCAAAGGAATCACAGGGTTATCACGCACACAGACCAGCACCGTGCCATAGTTACATGCCGCGTATTGGTATTCTGGCACCCTCCAGGGTGATTACTTTATCCTAAGTCACCGTGTGGAGCCTGAGGTGTGTAAGGTTTGCAAAGCCACACTATAGATCGCTCTGTGCAAATTTTTCTCTATGAATATTTCACTCTCTGATGCCTGTATGAATCAGGAATAACTTTGCTGAAGTAAATTTTGTTTTGCTGTGGACTTCTGCACATCATAGCCACTGGCTGGATTATATGGCAGTAATTAGCAAAACCATTTATCAGCATGCCACCTACGTAAAGCTTTGCTTTAGATCAGTGATGAAGGACACTGTGTGTAGGGAGACTAATTGGTATTTTAAGTGCAGATTTTTTTGTTATCTGACTTTTTTGTTGCTTGGCTTCATGGAGCAGAACCAGCAATATTTTGGCTGTTGTCAGAACCTCATCACAGTTGAGTAGCTGTGACTCATAACAGCCGCTGATTAATGTTACTACTTAAAAAGCCCTTAAGGAAGGTAGTACTGACCGAACGTGTAACTTGAAGGTAGTCCCCTAGCTTGTCCTGGCAGAGAAGCTCTAGCCTTCAGAATTTTAGGGGCTTTTTTTAGCTATTTAAGAATCAGTACTCTGTATTCAAATTATGATTCATTCAGTCTGTAGATACCTAAGCATTACGTATACACGTGCAAAAAAATAAAGGGGTGGTCTCTGCCCTAAGACCAGTAATCTTCCTACTACAAGCATTAGAGCTTGCTTACAGCAAGCGGGGTGTGCGTTTTAGTAGTAGCCAATTCTTCCTCAATAAATGGAAGCCTGGAAACTTTTCTACATGACAAAGCATTTGGCAACAATGTTGTTTTGAAGCATTTCCTCCTCTGGTCACTTATTTCTACTCCTGTCAGCGCTTTCAGTCACACTAACGCGTCTTTTGTGGGGCTGCCCTATGAACCAGATCAGGAAACTGATCCAGGTTAAAAATTAGCCNGCTCTGGAAATGGGTCACAGGTTAGAAATGGCAATAAATGCCTAGGGTCCTATAGCTCCATTACAGGATGAGCTGGGCTGGCTTATTCCTGCTGTTTTCCTTTCTCTCAAAGCCAGGGACTCGGATTGCCCAGCAGTCCTCACACTAGCACAGCTTTGCCCGTTAGGTAATTAGCCTCAGCATGGGAACTGCACATTAACTGCCCATAAGCCATAGGTGGGCCACAACTGAGTTCATGTTCACAGTTCCGCGGTGGGAAGGCTGAACACAGCCAAAACTGAACTGGACTTGTTTCCTGCAAATTCCACCNTGCACTCCCAAAGGAATCACAGGGTTATCACGCACACAGACCAGCACCGTGCCATAGTTACATGCCGCGTATTGGTATTCTGGCACCCTCCAGGGTGATTACTTTATCCTAAGTCACCGTGTGGAGCCTGAGGTGTGTAAGGTTTGCAAAGCCACACTATAGATCGCTCTGTGCAAATTTTTCTCTATGAATATTTCACTCTCTGATGCCTGTATGAATCAGGAATAACTTTGCTGAAGTAAATTTTGTTTTGCTGTGGACTTCTGCACATCATAGCCACTGGCTGGATTATATGGCAGTAATTAGCAAAACCATTTATCAGCATGCCACCTACGTAAAGCTTTGCTTTAGATCAGTGATGAAGGACACTGTGTGTAGGGAGACTAATTGGTATTTTAAGTGCAGATTTTTTTGTTATCTGACTTTTTTGTTGCTTGGCTTCATGGAGCAGAACCAGCAATATTTTGGCTGTTGTCAGAACCTCATCACAGTTGAGTAGCTGTGACTCATAACAGCCGCTGATTAATGTTACTACTTAAAAAGCCCTTAAGGAAGGTAGTACTGACCGAACGTGTAACTTGAAGGTAGTCCCCTAGCTTGTCCTGGCAGAGAAGCTCTAGCCTTCAGAATTTTAGGGGCTTTTTTTAGCTATTTAAGAATCAGTACTCTGTATTCAAATTATGATTCATTCAGTCTGTAGATACCTAAGCATTACGTATACACGTGCAAAAAAATAAAGGGGTGGTCTCTGCCCTAAGACCAGTAATCTTCCTACTACAAGCATTAGAGCTTGCTTACAGCAAGCGGGGTGTGCGTTTTAGTAGTAGCCAATTCTTCCTCAATAAATGGAAGCCTGGAAACTTTTCTACATGACAAAGCATTTGGCAACAATGTTGTTTTGAAGCATTTCCTCCTCTGGTCACTTATTTCTACTCCTGTCAGCGCTTTCAGTCACACTAACGCGTCTTTTGTGGGGCTGCCCTATGAACCAGATCAGGAAACTGATCCAGGTTAAAAATTAGCCAGCACAGGGGGAAAAAAAAAAAAATAAAAACGGCACAGCAAGGAACTGGCACAACTGCAAAAGCAGAGTGTGGTAGCACTGGGACGGAAGGAGCACACAGTGGTGTGGGAAGGAAGTACGAATGCCTGAAATCCTCATTATCACTGAATACTTGGGGGTCGTGGGAATGACGGGGTCAGCGTCTCAATTAAGTTTTGCCTTTACAAACTAAACATAGTTTTGTTAACCAGAGACATGAAAGAAACAATCTCTGATCCACAAATTTATGACGGCAGAAACCTCTGCTAAGGTGTAAATAAATGTGTTACATGGCAACAGCCTAGAAAAGAGCTTGTTGCCTCCTCCAGCTGTAACTGATCATTTACTAGACACAGCTGTTATAAAGACCAGCGTGCAGCTGTGTGAAGTGACTTTTTTTGTGGGATGGGCTGAGGGGTGCTAAGGCAAGTCAATTCCCTAAGCAGAGGAGGCACAAGTGGTCCTAGAAAAGAAATAGTTTTGCAAAAACTGACATGAAGTTTGTGTATAAAACAGAGAGGGAACTGTGATTCTGCTAGAGGAGAAAAAATAGTGCTGAGAGGAGAGAGTCCCGCAGTTAGTGGCAGCTTTAGGAGAAAGTCTTCTGATGAGTGTACAAACCTTTGGGTTTTGTGGTGTTGTTCCTCAGCCTTCGAAGGAATGAGAGGTCTCTTGGAGATATATGGGGACAGAAGGAGTCATGGTACTGAAACATTAGCCACCCTCTAATGTAGTCTTCTATGTTAGATGCAACTTAGGTATTTTGTTTGGAGGAGGGAAGATGGCTTTCTAATGTTGGTAGCTGTGTGGCTTTGACTGTATAACTAAGCACATAGTTTTATTGTCCCGTTTAGACATGCCCTAATGAGAAAGGTGTGTATGTAAGTTGTTTTCAAACAACTATATGTATTCTAACAGTAAACAGTCTCAGTCTATATTAAAGAAAAACTATTTGTGCTTCCTACTTTGCTTGAGTAAGCACTTGGTAAGAGCAGAGCAACCCTGAGACTCTGAAAGTCTAATCATGAAATAGAAGCTTTATGTGTAGCAAGCCTCTCTGGAGGCCTTGCCTGCTCTAGCACTTCAAGCTGAGAATTTGCTGCAACATTAGTGTCTGCCCTCTGAATGGTAACTAGAGAGAAACCATGTGGCTCTGGGATGACAAGGTTTGGTTCTCTATGGGCTGTGAGGAGGGCAGTTGAATTGTGCATGTGTTAGACCCTTAAAACTGGTGTTGGTGTGCTTTGGTAAAGCATATTGCTGTGCTTCAAATTCTAGATGTGAAAGTAAATCCATCTAGAAAAACAGAGATGCTTTGGAATAAGTGTGATGGGAGCTATTTCATTCCATTTCTGCCTTGCTTAAAATTTTTTTGGGGGAAATCTAGTGCTGAAGGCAAGAAGGATATGTTTACTGGCTTTTGTTTCCAGCTACTAGATTATGACAAGCAGGCCGTTAGAAGGAAAATGTCCCTTGATAGATGTATTTTTTTTGTTATACCTTTTAATGAAAGAACGTTTATACGATACCTAAACACTTTCTGAAACTAATATCACATTATCTGTCAGCACGTCTTCTGATTCTTGAGGGCTGGTTGCATTCAGAAAAGCTTCGGTATGATGTCTCTGTTGTCAGCTTCTGCCTATCCCCAAAGTTTTGGATTGCAGCTTGGGCCATTTCCTTTTTTTTTTTTCAGGTCGGTAAGGACACTTAAAAAACCCAAACAAAAAAAACCCCATTTTCTCAAATTTTACTTAAGGTTATATTCTCTCTTTGGTACAGTGAGCGGAAGAAGTGAGAGCAACTTAAACATAGAGGTGAACACAAGCTCTAAACTCACCATGTGTGAGCCGAACTTCAAGCAGCTTTTTCCTGTTAACATTTTCTAGACTGACTTGGTTCTGTATATGCTCCTGTTTATCCCTTTAACACGTGCTGTTGCAATTTAAAGTTAAATGTGTATCTCCTCATTCTTCTGGAAAACCCATTTCAGAGACTGGGGCAGAAAGTTTACTTCCTTGACTAATAATAATATTATGTCGCCAAAGCCTTCTGAAAAGTGTTCAATCTCTTAGCTTGTTTTTAAGGAACGAGTGTAATATACTGGGTGAAAATTCTGTGTTGTCTTCATGCCCACAGTGGGAGACTTTGCCAGCACAACTACAATAGCAGATTGGTAATGCGGACAACATTTGAGGGCAGATGACAAATCTGGAAGGCATGCTGACGGTAAGCCTCATGATCACAGAATCATAGAATGGTTTGGGTTAGAAGGGACCTTGCAGATCATCTAGTTTCAACCTCCTTCCCATGGGCAGGGACACATCTCACTCTACAAGGTTACCCAAAGCCCCATCCAACCTGGCCTTGAGTATCTCCAGGGATGAGGCTTCTACAGCTTCTCTGGGCAACCTATTCCAGTGTCTCACCACGCTCAGAGTGAAAAATTTCTTTCTAATCTAAATCTACCCTCTTTCCGTTTAAAACCATTACCCCTCATCCTATCACTACATTCCCTGATAAAGAGTCCCTTCCCATCTTTCCTGTACGTCCCCTTTAAGTACTGGAAAATTGATATAAGGTCTCCCTGGAGCCTTCTCTTCTCCAGGCTGGACAACCCCAACTCTTTCAGCCTGTCTTCATAGGAGAGGTGCTCCAGCCCTCTGATCATCTTTGTGGCTCTCCTGTGGACTCACGCCAACAGGTCCATGTCCTTCGTCTGTTGGGGGCTCCAGCAGAGCTGGACGCAGTATTCCAGGTGGGGTCTCACAAGAGCGCAGTGGAGGGGCAGAATCACCTCCCTCGACCTGCTGGCCACGCTTCTTTTGATGCAGCCCACAATGCAGTTGGCTTTCTAGGCTGCAAGCATACATTGCTGGCTCATGTTGAGCTTCTCATCTACCAGCACCCCCAAGTCCTCCTCAGGGCGGTTCTCAATCCATTCTCTGTCCAGCCTGTGTTTGTGCATGGCATTGCGCCGACCCATGTGCAGGACCTTGCACATGGCCTTGTTGAATTTCGTGAGGTTGGCACGGGCCCACCTCTCAAGCCTGTCCAGGTCCGTCTGGATGGTATCCTTTCCCTCCAGCATGTCAACCACTCCACACAGCTTGGTGTCATCAGCAAACCTGCTGAGGGTGCACTCAATCCCACTGTCCATGTTGCCAACAAAGATGGTAAACAGCGCTGGTCCCAAAACCGACCCCTGAGGAACACCACTTGTCACTGGTCTCCACTTGGACATTGACCTGTTGACCGCAACTCTTTGAGTGTGGCCATCTAGCCAATTCCTTATCCACCGGGTGGTCCATCCATCAAATCCATGTCTCTCCAATTTAGAAACAAGAGTGTTGTGTGGGACAGTGTCAAATGCTTTGCACAATTCCAGGTAGATGATGTTAGTTGCTCTTCACTTATCCACCAATGCTGTAACCCTGTCACAGAAGGCCACCAAATTTGTCAGACGCAATTTGCCCTTAGTGAAAGCACGTTGGTTGTCACCTATCAGCTCCTTATTTTCCATTTGCCTTAGCATAGTTTCTAGGAGGATCTTCTCCATGACCTTGCCAGGCAGAGGTGAGACTGTAGTTCCCCGGGTCTTCCTTTTTTCCTTTTTTAAAAATGGGGATTATGTTTCCCCTTTTCCAGGCAGTGGGAACATCACCAGACTGCTACAACCTCTCAAATATGATGGATAGTGGCTTAGCAACTTCATCTGCCAGTTCCCTCAGGCCCTGCAGGTGGATCTCATCAGGTCCCATGGACTTGTGCACATTCATGTTCCTTAGATGGTCTCAGACCTGATCTCCTACAGTGGGTGGTTCTTCATTCTCCCAGTCCCTGCCTTTACCTTCTGTGACCTGTGCGACGTGGCTAGAGCACTTGCTGGTGAAGACTGAGGCAAAAAAGTCATTGAATACATCAGCCTTCTCCATATCCCAGGTAACCAGGTCACCCATTTCCTTCTGGAGAGGGCCTACATTCTCCCTAGTCTTCTTTTTGTCACTGACATACCTGTAGAAGCTTTTCTTGTTGCCCTTGATGCCCCTGGCCAGATTTAACTCTGTTAGGTCTTTAGCTTTCCTAACCTGATCCCTGGCCTCTCGAACAATTTCTTGGTATTCCTCCCAGGCTACCTGTCCTTGCTTCCAACCTCTGTAGACTTCCACCCTCATTCTGTCATCTCTGTTAAGATTTGCACTCCTGTAATATAGTTAAGATAAAATTTTGTTTTCCTTGCTTAACCGCCCCCTGGGGAGGGGAACTAGTTGACATGATCATAGTTAACAAGCTTTTCTGAAGAAATTATAAACTACTGTGTCGGCAATGCCTCGTACTAGGTACTCTATGCCTTGCTGTATGATCAGAAATGTTTTCAAAGAAAAATGAGGGCGCGCTGACACTGATAGGGTACTGATTTCTCCAGGTGTAGGAGATCAAGCATGGTCTGCTCTTGGGAAGCAGAAGAGTAGCTTCAGATTTTTTTTTTATTTTTATTTTTAACCATTTTCAGATGAACTAAGAAACCTTCATTTAAAAAAAAACCAAACTACAACAAACCACAAATAAAAACTGAAGATCACAAACAATGTGTTTTGACTTAGCATCAAGATTTTGTGGTTCTTAATTGCTAGCTGGTGGCTTTCAGTGGCAATCACAGGTACTTAGCACCTTTGAGTTTCTAGATTCAAATGTGTCCCATCCCTCCCCCATTAGCAAATACTTATGCATCAGTTAACCCTTTGCAGAATATCTTCTTGAAAGATATGCTGTGAAGAACAACGCATTAATACTTGCTAAGAACTTTAGAATGGAAGTGCAATCAACCCAAAAATCATGCTGAAGAAAATTTATTTCTTCTTTTCCCTACCCCAGCTACCTATTCACAAGTTCAAAGATCTCTCTTCTAAAAGATGTAGTTCTCCGGTGAACTAAAAACATCTCCATATCCTAGACCCTTTATGTTAACTTAGCAACTACTGTTGCAGTAGTAAGTCACTTCCTCTGCTGAGGAGAAGCAAGGAATGCTTGTGGTACTAACAGGACTTGTCATGCCTCTGCATGTTGGCTATAAAAGATGATTTCTTTGTCTCAAACATTTGTTAGAAAAAGAAAGATGATCATGCCTAGGACTGAGTGGGAACTTTCTTATTTTATTTCCTCCTCTAGCACACCAAGGATCAGCTTTTGATCTTGTGCACAAATCTGCTTTTCCCTACACTATCCCATATTTGGCACAATTTTTGCAGTGAAGGAGAAAGTTTACCCAAATGTCATCATCTTTGCTCTGGCTATCATGCCCATCATCACTGCGGAGTTCAAGCCTAGACAGTAAAATGGCTAAAATAGTAGTGTCCAGCCAACAGTAAAGCTGACGTTATTGCTAAACCTGGTGAAGCCACTCTGAGTTGTCACCGGTAGAACCTTAGGGAGCAAGAAGACAGACAGGATAACACACAAATTTAATGAAATTCATGCCTGACTGGCAAACAAGAGAATGCTGGCAGATAAATACAGTTAACTATAAAAGTAATGCTGTTACGTAGCTTATGCCTACTGATGCTATCCAGATTATTAGTGTTGCTATTGCACTATACATAAACATGTATGTTATTCCAGTCTAACAAAATGCTAAATGAAGTAGAATCCCCTAGCACCTATACGGCAGGCAGCTGTGATGCTCAGGAAAAACAAGGTGAACAGACTTTAGCAAGCGGCTAATTCGCTTGCTCTCCCCAAGCTGCAGCTGAATTGCCATGAATTAGATGGACCATTAGTCTGACTCAATGGGGCATTTCTCATGAGGCTTGATTCTGCTCACAATAATATTCTTTCAGGGCACTCAGGGGGTTTGCAGTGCTCCACCACAACCTGATAGTGGTGCCTGAGAAACTGTGACAGGGCTATGCACACAGGTCTTACCTTCTGGGAAGACAGTCTGCTGAACTACGGAAAGGAGCACGATACCAGACTGAGCCATTACTGCTATCATGCCCATATGTTAAATTTTGTAATTATTCGGTAAACCACTCTGAAAAACAGGGAGGGGATTCCAGGGAAGGAAACTGTAGCTATCCGGTGCCTCGTGTCAAAGAGAGGAAGAGTATGGATGGCAATCCGATTTCTTCTTGGTGGTATGCCAGTCACTTCAGCAGTTTCACTTCACAGTGAAGTACAAACTCTCTGCGAGAGATTACTACCATCTTATTGGAGGCATCGGAAGTCAAGTAACACTAGCAGCTCAGTCGATCCCTGTAGTTTATTCATCAGACTGTGAATTATGGCTTCTGAGGGGGCAGACCCCCTTCAGTCCTGTTGGCTGTGCTATGCAGGTGGAAAACTCCAGCAAAAAGGTGGAGTTTGACAGCTGAGAATGGTAAAACTTTGTAAACGATGCTATTTTTCAGCCAGGGCTCCAGCAGTATGCACAGTGAACAGTGGCTTCACCAGCTGGCCCACTGTAAACCAGTCGTGTCACTATACACAGTCCGCACTCCAGAAGGGAAGGAGGTGTTCATTACTGTAGAAATGAAGGATTTAAAAGAACGGGAGGGGACGGTCTCCTGTACCAACTAACAAACTCCTTCCTATCAAAACATACCAGACAGGAGTTCCTGAACTTGTTACTTGGGCTGGTTAACAGGCAGGACTTCGGCCTGAAGGTAACGTAACAAAGGCATCACGGTACTTGTTGAAGAGATGTAACCTGTTATGCCTTGCATATGCCAAGCCAGAATTCAATGTTATTTTTCGTTTATGCTTGAGTGGGACTTACACAGGGGACTTACTGGTGGAGATATAAGGGATGAGCGGGGTTCAGAAGTTGTGCTACAGACTGAGAGGTGACGGCAGCACTGAAGTTAATTTTGATAGAACAATACTTGTGGTTGAGAAGATTTTCCTGTATTATGTGCATCTCACAGGTTGCCACAGAAAAAGGGGATAGAGAATGGAAAAGGAAGAAAAGGCAATAAAGAAGGGAAAATGGCAGTTAAGCCAGCTGGTAGGGCTCTGACAACTTCTTGCAGAGCTGGGAGATCCTGTTGCCACTGATTCTGTGAGGAACTGCTAAAAGCAGAGATGTTGCAAATCAGTAAGCACCTGTGGGCCATAGCAAGACCCTGATGGAGGAGATCAGCAATTTCTTAGATTTTGCTGCCTCCCTCTTCCTCATCACCTCTGGACTCAGTTACCACTCGAGATGGTGGCACAGAGCCCAGAAGCGCTCCAGGGCCTGTGGTCTACAGCAGTGGCCCCTCGGCCTGAGGAGCCTTTGTTTAACTGCCTGTGAGGGAAGGCACCAGCGCTCGCTGGGCCAGGCAGGCCTTAAGACCCACTTCCCGCGGGCCAGGAAGAGCCATTTCTGCCCTGGAGCAGGCGGCCGCGGTGTTCGATTGCGATGGAGCAAGCAGCTCCCAGGGACTGAGCTGAGGTGGGTTCACGCCCCCCGAGCCTGGCACCGGCCGCGACCGGCAGCACGGGCTGCCTCGGTCCCCGCCCGTCTGCCCCTGCAAGGCTGCCGCCCCATCTGCGACAC
>VYXH01010054.1:74931-120155 GCA_013397275.1 Burhinus bistriatus | reverse complement strand
CCCCCCTTCTCCGTTCCCTTCTCGTGCTTTCTGCACCTTGGCGGGTGGCTCGCTGCTGCACTTGTACTCACAGAGGTTTGCAACAAGCAGTCACACAAACCTGCGCAGCCGCCGGGCCCCCCCCTGGCCGCCGCTCTCCGCTCCGTTCCGCTCCCCTTTGCGCGCCCCCCGGCCGCGACCCCCGCCCCGAAGCGCTGGAGGAGACAAACCCGGCGTCCCGGCGGCGGGCTCGGCCCCCTTGTTTGTGGCTCTCAGATCCATCATGGCTTCCCCCTGCCTTTCTGCCTCCCTGCTCCTTGTGTTCCTCCTCCCTGTGGCTGCCCTGTTTATATAGAGCTATTGCCGCTCTCTAATATAGACTCTGCTAGGATGGGAAGGTGCTTTCCAGCCCCACGTCACCGCCTCTCCATTTAAACACCACATCAGCCTTTAAATAGGGAGCGAGCCGCCGAGCGCGGGCTGGGAGGTGCATGCCTCCGCGGCGGAGGCTGGCGGCTTTCTCCCTCCGATCTCGGCCGGGCTTTCGCCGGGTTTCCCTTCCTTTCCCTTCCCTTCCCTTCCTTCCGCGCCGCCTGGCCCCTTCGCCACCGGAGCGGTGGTGCTTTCTGCCGGCTCCGGCGGGGGCGTCTCTTAGCCGGTGTGGACGGACTTTCCCTTGCTGTTAGGCATCGCACAAAGAGACAGTTTTCATCCCCTCCTGCATTTGAGACTCTTTACCTTTTTCTTCCTCTTTTTCTATTTTTTTTTTTGTTGTTGTTGTTGTCCCTGGCATCTAGCTAGCGCATGTTCCTGTGCTCCCATAAGCTCTTCGAAGTAGTTTTTCTGCTGGGTGGGGAAAGTAGAGTTTAAACGGCCCTTACCCAGTACGTCAAGGAGAGATGTGGTACTTATTTTATGGCGCTTTGCCAGGGTCTGAGTACAGCTGTGGGCCTAAAAGTGGTGTTAGTGTTAAAGTTTTGTCTATGGGTCATGGGCCGCAGATACTTCTCAATGATTTCTGTGCGTTTCTGGTGACTAAAGCCGACAGGTGTATAAATATTTTAGTACAGTCCAGGCAGAGCAAAGGTTTTAGAATTTTCACTAATATTTGGTTTAATTACTATATTTGGTATGCTGCAAAACAGATACAAAAGCAAATGGGAAGCATCCTAGTTTTTCTTTCTAAATCTGAAATTTTACAGACCTGCCTGTGAGTTAGGGTCATGCAATTGCAAAGTAGCATCGTTGCTTTGATATTTTGTCCAGTTTTGTGTAAGAAAATTTTCGGAAAGTAGTCAGCCATTACATGCAGGGCAGTTACTGAGTAGGATGCCTATCGAATGTGTGTGATCTGAATCTGTTAGTTGTCCTTCTGTATATAAGCTTCTGGCTTTATTTTTTGATTGCAAGAGAAGGATCTACTTCTGTATAGTAAATTAGAGGTTTTGCTTCTCTTTTTCAACTGAGTTAGTACTGAATATGTATGCAATATGTATAAAATAATCTCCAGAGTACTTGTAAATATCTTTGATTCAACAATTTACTAAGACTTAGTTTTTCTCGGCTGCATTTCTGTACCGGCGTAACTTCTGTAAAGTTCTCTTGGAAGGTGTCTGTCTTTGAACATTGTATTTGGAATAGCAAAAGCCAAGCTTAAAATGAGCCTGCTTCAAATAGGTATGCTTTAGGCTAATTTTCAATTAAGTAGTAAAACTTTGCACTAGTGCATGGTCAGCTTCATCAAATTCAGGTCTCGTTCAATAGCAAGAATCACACTGCTTACCCTAGGGTTACCAAAGATGAATAGGAACATTTTGAAATACTGCAACCAAGTGATCACTTTAGGAATCTCGACTTTGAGCCCTATGTATCAATAGTATCGCGTCAGCATCCGATCAAATCTGAATTGCTAGCAATCTGTTCTTGCTAATAAAGGACAAATATACGACATTAACAGTTACACGCAGTAAAAGATTTTGTGGGTGACAAGGATAATTTGTAAGTCCACAATGACATAAAAAAAGCTCAATTTTTAATGCGTACAATTGTAGATTATGTGTTACTTCTTTTATGCATATCTTTGATATAATTGTGACTAAAACTAGTTACCTTTACCGTGTGCTCTTCTAGCTGTCATAGGTAGCTTCCAGCTGTACCTGCACAGACAGGAGAAAGATTAGCAACATAACTGCAGAAGCAAGCAGGAACTGTCAAATGCACAAAGGGTGCCATGGTATATCTCTCCGTAATGTGTTGGTTGTTGGAAACCCAAACTGCTGAAATTCCAAGTGTTGTGATAATGATTACAGAGATGCAGTTTTTGTACCCTTGAAACTGAAGGAATGTAGGAAGTGTAAGCCCCAAAGGCATGTGGCATTTCTTAAAATAGCTTGCTGGTTGCTCCTGGGATATGGAGTGTGTGTGTGTAGCAGTCTCGCCATACTCAGAGTTTTCTTTACAAGATGCACAGAGAAAGTGAAATATAATCGTTTCCTTATGTTCCCAGAGGGGGAATTACTAGATTTCAAATATTTTCTGTGTGTTTGTGGTTGTATCTAATAAATCAGGAATTTTAATTGTTGTCTTTAATCTATAGTAAGTGTTTGGAATAGTGTTTATTGAAGAGTGATTTGAGTATTTTGCTCTTAAAAGAGCTTGAAGTTTACAGCAATGTACTCTTTATGAGGGAGGCACTTTAATATAAACCAGATGAAAACATGATTATTTTAATAGCAATCTTTAAAGTTTCCATTATGTTCTCATTGCTTTCTCTGACTGAATGCGGATATTTATTGGAAAGCTTAACTCACTTGCTGTCCCATCTTTAGATTTATTCAGTAATTGTATTCCCATGTTTAATTTTTGAATTAGCAGAGCATGAAGATGATTTTGTCATTCAACTCCAGAGTCTGAGGTGGTTTGTATAAACAGCTTGAGCATTGTATAAATAATGCTTAAAGCCAACACTTAGTGTATATCTAAAACATTACAGTGTACTTGCTTTTAAAGACCAGGGCGTAAGGCTGTTTCGTAATTTTACTTGCTGGGTTTGCCTCTGTTGAGGTAGGAAAAGAGCTTTCTGTGAAGTTCTTCAGAATTCCACTATGGATGGCTCTTGAAGGCATTGCTGCTCCCTCTGTGGAAGGTGTTGCATCCACTTGGGCTGGATGTTCACTAGGAGTGTGCACAAGAGAATGTTTTCAACTGGACAGAAGTTTTCTGAGTAGTATGTAAACATGTATAGGTAAAATCAGGCAGACGCTGTTTCATTATTAGCGTGCAGATTATTTTCTTGTCTATTGCCTGCCTTCTAATTATACAGCTATGAGTCTATCGTATATCATGATATTGCATGATTAGAGCAGCATCCAGAAATTCTGACCCATCTTTAGATCCTGGGCACTGTGTGACTCGTACACGTACATGCACGTACAAACTGCTTGTGGGTTCATTAACCTGCATTGCGCTAGGCTCACTGCACCCCCGTGGTGCTGGTGCCTTTTGCGGGGCTTTGCTGCTTGCTTGGGCTGTTGGGAGTTGTGCAGAAGGATGCTGGGTCAATGGCAGAGTGAACATCTGTGCTCCTAACCTGCCTTTCTGCTCTCTTGCTGAACTAATACTGAACACTAGAAACCACTATCCTGCTCTTGGAATTTGTTTTTTCCCTTGCTACACAGGGGAAAAAGGAAACATTCCCAAGCAGTCTGTTGGGCTGTAGGGTCAGTTTGTTGTATCTGAATGTTGGTATTTTTTTCCTAGGGCTTTATAGACTGAGGAAGCTTTGTAAATAAACCTTATAAAAATGCTTGACTGTGGAGATAGGAGGCGGTAACTGCTGGTGGAAATTCTTAGGACCTGATTGTGTAAAATCTGTTTTATTAGAAAAGTGGACCTAATAGATGATTTAAGGAGAGCAGGATTTAAAGAGAAAATGCAATCTCCATCCTGCAGGAATTTTGATTCTAATTTCAGACATAGAGGTGGTTCTCTTGACTTAACTAACTCACATGCCCGAGGTTAAGTATGTTTATTTGCAGAATGTGGTTTTGGCAGTAAGAAACAGATGCTTTTAATACAATAAGGAACAATATATGGAATAGGTTAGGTAGCATTTCTGTGCTAGTTGAATTGTATAAGCTTTATGCAATTTGTTTAATTATAGAAATAATAGGACTTAATGTTATTAAGTAGAATGTCTTTTTGGATCTGCTATGAATTAAATCTAAGTGGGAAAATAATCCTGTTAAGGATGCTTGGTATTTCTAAGTTATTCACTATGCAGATTTGAAATACTAGGGCTGAAGAGTACTCTAGCTTTGAAAGTCTGTTTCAAATGTCTCTGTGAGCGCAGTTAATGCTGAACTTGAAGCCTGGATATGTGAACATGCAGTGTTGTTTTGAAAGAAAAAATAAATCTGCAAGTAGTATGGTATATTTTGTTTCGGAGAACTTCAGTTTTGGACATAGGTGCTGTAAACATAGTTTTTAAACATGGCAAACTTACCCTATTACTTGAGACCAGAAATTTTTTTGGAGAGACAAGTACCTAAAGGATGAATTCTGACATTTCAGCTACTTGATTTGCAGCAGCATGTTTTAAAGCTGAAAAGTGGCAAACTGATGAAATGTAAAATGACGAAAAAAATAGGGTGCTGATAGCATGCCATTTTCTGAAATAATGACGTGTGGTCAATAACAGAGTGGTATGTTGGTTTTTGTTGGGGGCTTTTTTGCTTTGCTTTTTTCTCTTCTTCCCCCACCCCCACTTTTTTTTCGGTTGGGTTTTTTGTAAGAAAATCACTTGAGTATGCCCCAATGTGGAGTTTAAACACTAAGGGCATAACGCACCAAGCAGCCATCAGACTGCTTAGTTCTTAGTTCCAGCCTTCCAAATAGATTCTTTTCTCACCTTTTAATATCAGAGCAATTTGTTAAGTGTTTTTGTTGTTGTTGTTGTTTTTGTTTTTAACATTTGAAAGCAAAGATAATTCAATTTCTTTTTGTGCTTATTGGCCACACAGCTTTTTCCTGGACTAGTAAATCATGTGCTGCTATTCTCCTTCCATTATTCCATAACATAGGCATAACAACTCTGTAACGTGTGCAATGTAATCTTTAGCATATTTGTAACAAATTCAACACTTCTGGGATGCATTAAACAACTGCGTATGGCATAAAAGAAATGTTTCAAGTGTATGCAGTAAATTTGTGTAGTTCCAGCACTGCAGGACTAACTGCATGTGCTTGGTGCAGGTTTCCTGCGTGTGTATTGGAGGCACAGCCCTCTTGGGGTGCCAAACCCACTGCACGAGTACAGAATGATTGCTTTGCATATATTCAACATATGTAATATGTGTGGCGTCATTTGGGATTTATTGCTTAAGGAAGTTAAGGAAAAGGGTAGAGGACGATGTCAGCTTACAGAAAATTGTAGCTACTTTCAGATCAGTTTAAAAATGGTCTACCCCCAGATCAAGGAACAGCCTTGGTCAGTGAAGTATATATGGTTCACAGGCTGCAGATTGATCAACCCTAATTCAGAGCTTTTAGTGTTACCTTGCAATTAGATAGCACAGATATTTAAACCCAACCAAAATACCATTGAGGTTCAAACGTAAGTAGAGAGGTCCAAGCTGTGCTGTTTAGAAGGTACAGCATGTGCATAGTACAATTGTCCTATGGTCCTATGAATTAAATTTTGTGCTTCAATTGATAAAATTAAGTATTTATATTCCCTTTTTAAAATTGTACCTGCATTTTAAAATTCACAAAATGGTTGAGGCTGGAAGGGACCTCTGGAGGTCATCTTGCAACCCCCCTGCACAACCAGGCCTACCAAGAGCCAGTTGCCCAGGGTCATGTCCAGATGGTTTTTGAGTATCTCCAGGGATGAAGACTCCACAACTTCTTTTGGCAACCTAAAGTGAATTGGTGGTTCACTTTATCATTGACGGTTTAGGCGTAAAGTCAGCGTAATAGAATAATAATGTATTTGTAGTGTTTCCCCTCTGAAAAATTTCTTACGTAAAAACGTAAGTACCGATTGAAAACAGAAGTCTGTCTAGCCTAATATCCTGTCTTCTGTGGTTTCTGTAAACAGATGTGTAAGGAAGAACAGGACATTCATATAAATGCTTCCAGTTTTCTGAGACTTCAGTGTTTTTCAGCTCAAGATCATTCCGAGCTGTATTTGGTTCCTGTTGAACTAGCAAGCACTAACAAGTTTATTTCCTCTGTATTTATCTAATATACTTTTGAACTTTTAATGTTCTTTGAGATGAATATTTTGCACACATGCAAATAGTTTTGCATATTCAGTATGTACATTGGCAAGCAGGAAACAAATTTACTGAATGGAAAACAATTTCCTTTTCTGTGTTTTGAATTCCACTCCTCATGGCTTGAAAACTCTTGTGCTGTAGTTACGGCACAGAAGATAGTGAATGGTCCCTTCCTTTTTCATCTCGTTTGAGCTGTTCTTGCTGATTTATACCTCCTTGTATTTTAGTCACTTGGAAACATGTGGTATATTCCATAATGCAGTTTTCAGAGTTTTTTTGTGGGAGGAAGTCTTATTTTAATGTTAAAGTGATAAATTTCTTTCAAAACAACGCTGACTAGTTACTTATTTTTTTTTTTAAAGCCTAAATTGTACAGGTCTGTAATTGAAGATGTCATCAATGATGTCAGAGAAGTTTTTCTGGATGAAGGAGTGGATGAACAAGTTCTTATGGAACTCAAAACAGTAAGTTGCAACTTAAAAGATTTTTTTCGATATACCAATGCAGCAGTTGGTTTTTGGAACTGCTTACTGTTCTACACAGTAAAAATACTAATTTTTAGTTAACTAAGCATTTTATTATTCTGCATATCTGTAGCCCCATATCATTTGAATTACACTGCTGTATAGAGAGATCTGCTCACCTTGTTTGCTTTCCCTAATCTGGCATGTCGGACTGGACATAAACTATAACAGTGGGCATCCAAATTCACAGTGTTATTTCAGTCCCTGACACATTATGTCTTTAAAAATAAAGGAAAGAATATGTTTATTTTAGAGGCAGACCATTCTTAAGGTTTCTGTGCAGGAAAAATAAAACACCTGCTCTGCTTGATGCGCTTGTCTTTCTGAAGAAGAAGAGTTGCATTGTCAGATTTTTGCATGTATGGTTTGTGCTTTACAGAAGTATTGGTTTTGGCAGGTGGTACATACATTGCACTGTGTGCCTCCCACTTTTCTGAAGCTTTCAGATTCAGAATTGTCTTACATGCAGTGGGTTTGAACTGTTACCAAGGGTCCAAGAGAAAGGCAGGATGTTGACCTGATCTCTAATGGGTTTCCTATGACTGTCTTCAAATTCTTCCTGAGTAAAAGCAGCCCTTCAAAAGGAAAGAGAAAAGGTGGGAGTGGGGAAGAAAGTAAAAGGAAACTGGGAAAGTAGGTGTGTGCTTATCTCAGCTGTTGAATCAGGACTTCTTCAGAAAGCGGGATGTTCCTCACTCTCAGTTTATTTGAAGTATTAAAAAAATGGATGGAGTGGGAAAGGAATTTTGAGTTTGGCTAGAAAGAAATGGGTGAAGGCTTTTTTCTGTGAAACCATGACCTGGCTTGGTGGAAGTGGAGTGAGTGCTATAAGGAAAGCACCTTGGTGTTTGTGTCACAGGTATGTTCTGCAAATGATGTCAGAAAAGATTGAATGAGGAAAGAGATGAGAAGGAAAACGAAGTATTGAAGAAGAAAGTTTAAGGAGCCCTAAGCAGGATTTGAAATCAGGAGTCCTGGGTACCTGTAGTCTTTTTGACTCTGATGTATTACAAAATACTTGTGTTGCTGTCTTTTTGCAAGAGCTGCTTTGTTTTGCATCTGTGGCTTTTCTTGGGACACATCAGCTGACATCAAGACCTGAAGGGCTGGAGAAGCTGAACTTGATATTGTGGTAGAAACTCTGTAAATGCTTGTAAAGAGGCATTATCTTAGGTATACTGGTAGTTTCTGTTGAAGTGTGTTATCAGGCAGTAGTCTTCAAGCAACTTTTATTGAGGAGTTCCAAAGAGAAATGAGAAGTGAAAATTTGAAGGCTCATTTAAAGTTACCAATTTATCTCTAGTCATGCTTCTATTAAGGTTGTTATGAATCTTCCACACGTGGAAGAAGGAAAGAAAGAATGTTAAAGCTTAAGCTTGGACTGACAATTCTTAAGGGATATTTAATTCCTCTTCTTAAAACTGGACTTATCTCTTCAAGTCTGTATTTGCTTAAGGGCTTTTTGGCTAAGTAGACTGTACATGATAAACAGTGAAAACAAATTTGATTTTGGAGTACTATCTTTATATTGTTACAAATCCTGTTGAGTAAAAGTTGTACACAGAGATTTCTCTCTCCTTTTCCAAACTAGCTGTGGGAGAACAAGCTGATGCAGTCCAAGGCTGTAGATGGCTTCCATTCAGAAGAGCAGCAGCTTTTGTTGCAGGTGCAACAGCAGCAACAGCAGCAGCAACAACAGCAGCATCATCACCACCACCATCACACACAACCTCAGCCACAGCAGACTGTGCAGCAGCAGTCTCAGCCACAGCAGGTCCTTATTCCAGCATCTCAGCAAGGTCAGACTTACTCTCTAATCTCTCTGGCAAAAGACTGTCAAGTTAAACCAACTCCTTAGCGTATTCTAAATCTAGGGCAGGATGTTTATCTGATGGATAACTTTGTGTCTTTCTGTTAAACTTTGTCTCTACTTGCCTCTATTTAATGGCTCAAGAGAGCTGTCTTGGCGAGAAAATCTCAGTATTTGTGTTAGTCATATTCTTCAGAAGATTTTTGGAAAGGCTGAATTCTTCTCTTGGTCTTCTACTACATAACTTACGTTTTCAGAATACATGACTTTCAGATTCTGTCAGAAATCCATTAGCAGCTTTGTAATTTCAAGCTAGTATACATATGTATTACACAATTTAGTCATGAGGTAGTAAGGTCATTAGGAGCAAATTAATTAAAAAAAATGTGTTATTGTTTAGCATAAGTGGATGCTAGGATGTGAAAAATACTTGTATAACAGCCTGAGTGTATGTTGGAGGTGGTTTTTCATGTTAGAACAAGTTTTAAGTGAAAAGCATAATGGCTGGGTACTTTTGTGGTCTTAAAAGATTGCACACTGTGGAGGTGGGGATGTTTAAGGTGTGTTTTAGCTAGCCATAACAATAGTGTTTCTTGGCATAATTGTCTTGTGTATTCTCCGTTAATAATTTAAGGGAAGCATTTTCACCAATTATAATTTAATTTGAAAACTAAGATAAATACTGCTGGATTTTACAGCATATATGCTGTGTAAACAAATCTGCCACCTGTGAAATGCTTGAGTTGAGCTTTCAGTGTGCTGTTAAAATTGTGGCATAAAATATTTATCTGTGGGTAGTCAGTCACAGACTTCAGTCTTTTTAGTAAATTTCACGGATCAGAACCTATATTGTCAGAGGCACAAAAGAAAGCTATGAGTTCATTTCTCCCTCAACCACCAAAACCCAACCACAGGAGGGAACTAGTGTGACTAAAACCTGTTATTGGGGCTTTTTTTCCTTGGTGTGTTTTTTTGGTGGTTTGGTTTTTTTCTTCTTATAGTACTGTTTGTATTTTGACTGAACGTAGATCAGTTTCGATTGTTGGGATAAAACTCATTTTGAGATTAAGACCCCTAAATACATGTGGCTTCAAATGATCCAGGTGTCTCAGCTCAAATTACCGTCAGCAGAGCCTGGAAACTCTACTCACCAAGACCTCTAGTGGCTCCTTAGCTGAATATCTGTCACTCTAATGACCAGGTTTCCCTGCTCTAATATGGAGGTCCCTATCCTCCCGTTTGTGCCTTAGGGTAGAATAAGGTCCTGCCTATAGTAATACACTTAAAACTTATTGTTGCCCAGTGTTGTGGCTTAAGACCAAATGACCGTGTGGAGGCTAAATGAAAGTAGGATATCAAAGCGCTTTAATCACAGACATGAAGCTTTGAGTTACTTGACTTCTCTGTTCCATGGGGCAGATGGTGTAGTACTTCCTTGCACGACCTGGGGCAGTCCCAGAGAGAGATTGGGACGATGGTCATGGCTGTTCCTGCTGTCCTGTGTGTGGTCCTGTCACAGGGTGACGAGGTTCCCTTGGGCTCTTTTCACAGAATCACAGAATGGTAGGGATTGGAAGGGACCTTTGGAGATCATCTCGTCCAATCCCCCTGCCAAAGCAGGTTCACCTAGAGCAGCACCTTTTGCCCTCCCTGGGTTCCTTGAAAGTTGGAGAGATGGCCTCAGATGTTGGTGCAAGTTTGTGGGGCTTCCCTCTCCAGAATCTTTTCCAGAAACTCTCAGATATCCCCAGTATCCTTAAGTGTTCTTGGTTATAGGACTGGATGGAGAATACCTTGTCAATTATTAGTTTGTTCAAATTGCTCTATTGTTTTCCAGTTTACTGTCACTGATATAACACTGGCAACCTGCTTGTTCCATAGACTTGGTCAATTTTGCACTTCTAGATGATGAACAGATAGTTTGCATAGTTTAGCTACCTACTTCCTTTAGTACACCAAAACTGTTTTGTTGTTTGGGACAGGTGGTTGGTGATATTTCATCTGCTTCTGCTACATTATAAAGGCAGTGAAGATCCTGAGCTTATGCTAACAGCTATGCTAGCTAGACCTAACTCAGGCTAACTGCTGCATCCTGTTAACATACTCTTCATCTTGCAACAATGCTTGCTGAAGTCTTTTTTTTAAGAGTTACCCACTGTCGTGGTTAACATTCGTGTTTTTGGAGAACTCTGATACTGGACATCAGCAAGTTTATCAACATTTCACTAATACCTTTAATTTCAGAAATATATTTTAAGTCTTCCTTTGCCTAGGGTCAGAATAGGTAACTGAAGCCCTTGAAATGAAGATCTGTAAAGCCAAAATAGCCATATTGCCTCTCAGAGCTGCTGTTGTATATTGTCTTGAGAGTAGAAATAAGATCAGAGACTGCTCAGTAACTGTTTCTGTTATGAAGCTCAGCTGACATTTGGGTGATGTTCTTTCTAAGTTATTCTGGCTTGGATGTTACTTTGGGCAGACTATGTAGTTTTCATGAAATGCTGTTTTTTTGTTTCTAGCACCTCAGCAGCAGGTTATTGTGCCAGATTCCAAGCTGATACCGCACATGAATGCGTCGGGCATGGTAAGAAAAGCAGAAGTTTATACACGCATACACTGTAATTTTGTAAGTTGTTTTGATTAAATAGGAAACACAAATCTGGTATTAGTCATCAGATGATAAAAAGTAATCTAGGACACACTGGTAAAGCTGTCTTCCATCTTTCTGAGTTTTGCTTCTGCACTGGCATTCTAGGAACAGTAATCCAGGACTTTAGTTTTGATAAAAAAATCTAGGTCTTACCTTGATCCTCTGCTTTAAATATATTTAATCAAAACCTTTTTTTAATCAGAAATTGGAGTATTGTTGGTATGAATCTGCATGATGATGTGCTCATCATACAGCAACACAACACTCTTAACTGACGCAAGCATATTGTATTTGCTAGATACAGGAAAAAAACATTAACTACTCTGAAACTTAAGCTTATATCAAATGAGAGATTATTTAGCAATTCACATTGATCTTTTATGGTCACATTATTTGATGCACTAATTTTGTAATAGCTTATAAAACCAAGTCTGGTCATTTACTCTTTTCTTGCAATTTCTATCTCTAGAGGTTAATCTTATTTATCTTATCTTGCTTTGAACACCCTGGCTTAATTTTTAAAAAAAATTGCTTGTAAAGTGATGAAAACAACAGCTAATACAAGTTACATATGTGTGTTAAGACCAGAATTCATTACATTCTTACCACTTTTATGGTAAGAGCATGTGAAACAAAATTTCATGGTTAGTCACGGAATCATGGAATTTTTAGAGTTGGAAGGGACCTCTAGAGATCATCTAGTCCAACTCCCATGCTGACGCAGGAATGCCTAGAGCACATTACTCAGGACTGCATCCAGGCAGGTCTTGAAAATCTCTGGAGAAGGGGACTCCACAACCTCCCTGGGCAGCCTGTTGCAGTGCTCAAAGTCAAAGCTGCAGCAGCTTTCTCAACCTTTGCTTCTCCATTACCTGCTGACCTTATTATAGAAAAGAACCTGAACTTTGTTACTCAAATAGCATGATTTACCCAGAGACCAAGAGCACGTTAACATCTACCTTTTTCTTACACGTTTTGCAGCCATTTCGGTGTGATTTGTAACTTCCCAAGTCTCAACAGTTAAACATTTTTTTTTCTGTCTTATTCAGTTACATTTTGGTGATGGGTATTGCAAAACTGAGTATGCCATGCTTTCAAAATGGTGCTGCTGTCAAAATGTAGATGAATTGTATACTGCAAAAGACAACTGTTCAGTAAATAGTTACAGAATTGATTTAGAATTATTGTGTATGTTTAGTAGAAACATCTATGTTGGTATTAAAGAATGGATCTGACAAACCTTGAATATCTTGGAAGACAGAGGGTAATGAGAGTTTGTTCATCTGCCTTTCTCTGGGACGTAAGGATGCAGATGAGCACTCTTCAGTTTTGCTCTGGTGATTTTGGCAGTTGTAACTACTGTATTGACCAGCCAGTATGGGGAGATCGTATTTCTTATAAACAGGAAGTATGAGCTCTAGAACGTAATAAAGTTTAAATCTTTTCACTAGCAAAGAGTAATCGGCCATGCTTCATTTATAGTGCGAAAAGGGAGGCTTTTCCATAGCCAGCTGAAGTTAGACCCTTGAAATGGAGAGGCCTCTGGAGAAGTCCGTCTCCCTCTGTGAGCTAAGGACTTAATGCAGACTTTTGTGTTTGGAGCTGCCATAATTCTGTTGGAATTCCGTTTCCTTGCAAGTTCAAATCATTACCCATTGAGAGTATTTGGCTCTCCCTTCTAACCAGCTGTCTTGAGAGGAAAAAAATCAGTCATTCTGTGAACAGTCAGTATACTGTATGCATATATTCACTCAAAAGAGCTGTGTTATGCAGGACTTGAAATGCAAATCGTTTAGAGAATGAAGAAAAATGCAAACCAGATTACTACTCCTTGTGAAAACAAGACAGGCAAACATGATCATTGCTTCAGTACCTTACGTTTCTTCAGATTAGTAGGCCCATATCTTTAGCTGATTTGAAAAAGTGTAAGTAAAATTGCCACGTCAGCAATGCAGTGTTGTACTCTATTAGTAGACCAGCAGAGAAGGCAGAGGAGAAGAAAAAATCTGCTGAGCTTGCAGATAAACCAAGAAACCACGTGGAGCTGGGTTAAGGTGTGATGTTTAGTGGTTGTTGCTTCAGTCTTCTTCCTATTAAGGAAGAAGGAAAATAAATTTTATATGTAGTATAATGTACAGTTGATTAATGCCCGCATTTCCATAGCTGCAGAAACTTGTGTGCAAACATTGTAAACAGCAATAAAAAGGTACATATTTTCAGGCAGTATGTTGTGAGATGAAACACTGGCAGTAACGTCTGTGATTAAAAAGCTTTTCTTGTATTTCAGAGTGCTGCAGCCACTGCAGCTACATTGGCTCTCCCTGCTGGCGTTACTCCTGTTCAGCAGATACTTACAAATTCAGGTAACTGTCTTAACATTGAGATCAAACAAGGGTTTTGAGGGTGCTTGGGAGAGAAAAATTCTGTGTTTTTCTCCCTGCTATATATTGTTAAAAAGCAGAACATGCGAATCCCCTCTTACAAGGTAGTGCAGTCTCTTCACTAGACTCCTGGACTCTTTTGCTCACTGACTTGCTAGTCTTACAAGCCTTGTGGTTTTGACCTAACAGTGGTGCAGGTTAGATTCTGTGCAAGTTTTCCCCACTTTTTACAGAAGCACATGAAGCAAGAAGACGGGTGTTGCTGTCTCGCCACTTCGCGTATTTCTGAGCTTTGTGATGCGTGATCTGAGCACAGATACTAGACTGGTTGCAAAAGAGCAGGATCACTTAATCTGTGACTTCAGATGAGTTATGTCTTAAGGTTTCTTGTACCGGCTAAGCACCCATACTGGAACTCCTAATTTTGCTGGCAATGCTAATTTTATTTTAGAGTTATCATTTTCAAATACAGTCATGCTGTACATTTAGAATATAATTATATGTTACTTTTATGCACAGCCTATCTGATGCTTCATGTACTTATGTATTATGCTGATTTTATAAGCTTGATTCTAGATCTGTGAGGAGAGTAAAGATCTGAGAAAGCTCATTTTCTAGAATCAGTTACTGCTTTTGCCAGAGTAATTCATCTGGGACTT
Organism: Burhinus bistriatus; assembly: GCA_013397275.1. Lineage (NCBI taxonomy): Eukaryota > Metazoa > Chordata > Aves > Charadriiformes > Burhinidae > Burhinus > Burhinus bistriatus. The sequence goes on along the minus strand of VYXH01010054.1, from coordinate 105,871 downwards.
AACCTCTCTGCTTTAAACATTTGAATCTTTAATGAACATGTAATTGAAATAAAATTTAAATGTGTAGCTGTTCCAGAAATCAAAATATTTCCACTTTTTAAGGAAGCACATCTATGTTTGTCATTGCATAAAACAATCTGCGGCTCACATTTGTTAATTTTGTTATGGTCATAATTTTTTTTTTTCTTCAGTTACAAATATTTGTAGTACATTTTCTTAAACAAGGGGCTAGGGTAGTCCTTTCTTTCAGATATACTTAGTTATTTCAGTAAATAGAGCTTTGCATTTGTTGTGAAGGGAGAACAGGAAATCAAATCAGTCCTTGAGGGAAATGTATGAATTTCACGTTTATCTAGTTTAATTTCTTCTCCTCCTCTATCTTTCTGATTAGGAATGTGAAAAACTAATGTTGAAATATATCTTAGCTCTTGCTTTTCAGAGTTGGAGGCCATCTCCAAAGGTGTGCGAGTCTTAGATGTATCTTGTGAAGTGATGAAAGGTATAAAATGATAAAGCTATAGGATAATAAAGTCGAGTATAGGCATTATGGGAACAGAAGGGAGAGGTGAATGGTCAGTGTAAGAATAGATTTTTATTTTTGGGGTTTTTTTTAGAAAGGCAACTACACAATAATAGTGCAAAGAAAGTTATGCACAGAGGAATTGTGGTAGTCAGAGGGAAAAGAATCTGAGGGTAGGACGTCATCTGACAGGACCCTGGGAATACCACAGTGTTAGCAGAGGATAGAATTTTTGTGGTGTAAATACATGTATTCCTATTTTGGTATATGTTCATTTATCTTTCTATCTGTAAAATCTATCCTTTGAAACATGAGGTATGTTCATAAGTGGGAGCTAATAATATTTAAGATACTGTGCTGCGTTAAAGGATTAGACTTCAGCTTGCATATGTAAATTTATTTTTGGATTGCATACCTCACAATCATATTTAGATGGTAAACAACCCTATTAGGTCTTTGTTTCTGGCACAGCTGCTATAGCATAGTATCTTTTCCCTGGTGAAAGTGAAACATAAACACTCTCCTTTAATTGTCATTGGTGTTCTTCCAGGAAACAAGCTTCTAAACCAAGATAATTTTAAAAGTGAATTTCTATATTCAATTAATTCAATATTTATTTTATTACAGGCCAGATCCTCCAAGTAGTTAGAACTGCAAATGGAGCTCAGTATATCATTCAGCAACAGCAGCCAGTTGTTCTACAGCAGCAGGTCATACCACAAATGCAGCCTGGCGGAGTACAACCACCTGTTATACAGCAGGTAAAGAAAATTTTTTAATAGGTACACCAGAAAGAAAAAACATTATATTAAGTACTAAAGAGGCTTGCATTTAGGTAAGCAAATTGAAACAATTTTGAAGTGCCATTTTCAGTGTCACTTTTATTCTTGCCAAATTCTGACTGGCTGCAGTTTAAAATTTCTTTTGTGTGTCCCCTGATGACAATTATATTTTGTGCATAATGCTAGTCTACATACTTTTAAAAATCTGTCTATCAGTTAAAATGATTCTGTGTCACATAACATATAGAAGAAAATACCCGGAACAAACACCCACCACCTCCTTGGTTATTTTAGTAGTGAATACAGTATGTTTTATGAGGATTTTTTTCAGCTACAAGGTCAACTGTGTGTCCAGACTGTGAAAGCATTGAATTTAGCATTGTATCACGGTTGTGCAGTTTAAGCATGAATTTGTAGAGAGTTTAAAGTTGAATGTTTTATGGAGAAGGTTTAAAAATCTTTTACTTGAACTTAAAAGTTCCTCTGCTGTGCTTAGAACTCAGTGTGGTGGTAGCGCTAGTATTTTAGAATAGAAAGACAGTAGGTTTTCTTAGATTAAGCAATTCAAAATGTAGAAAATTAACACTGAGTACCAAAAGAAGGTACGCAATTGAAGATTATGTGTCTGATATAGGTGGAATATTTGTAACTTTTCTTTAATTAGTGCAAGTCAGATTGATATGCTTTAATTGTTTTCTGTAAGTGATGTGGTAGTTTGTTATGGAAGCAGCCACAGTACTTGCAATGATATTCCATCAGGTTTTGGCTCCTATCCCTGGAGGGATTTCCCAGCAGACAGGAGTGATTATTCAGCCTCAGCAGATCCTATTTACAGGAAATAAAACACAAGTCATACCTACAACAGTGGCTGCCCCTACACCAGCTCAAGCACAGATTCCTGCAGCTGGTCAGCAGCAACCACAACAACAACAGGCACAACCACAAGCACCACTTGTTCTTCAAGTTGATGGAGCAGGGGACACATCGTCTGAAGAAGAAGAAGATGAGGAAGAAGACTATGATGACGATGAAGAGGAAGACAAAGAAAAAGATGGGGGTGAAGATGGCCAAGTTGAGGAGGTAAACTTAACGCTATTTCAGAAGACTGGAGCATGCCTGTGTTTGCAGGGTTTTGGGTTTTTTTTTTGTTTTGTTTGAGTTTTTTTGCCCCCAATATTTGAAAGAAAACTATATGCTTCAAATAATATATTCCAGTGATTTTGAGAATACAACTTTTATCCTTGTACTTCCAAGCTCTTTAGTTCCCATATTGAAGTTGTGGAAACTGTGTGTATTAGCAAAGCACCTTGAAATGCAGCTGGGGAAGATGGGGGAGACAGCAAAAAACCTGTTAATTGTTAAAGCCCTTTTAAAAACTTCAACAGTAATGTTTTTGATGTTATGGAGGGGTCAGGCGTGAAATTATGAAAGCTTCATAAGCAAACAGAAATAGTCAACTCCACTTTGGACTGAGTGCATACAAAAGCAAGGTGTTGGGAAGATTGACAAAAAGGACAGCCTATATTTAGTTCACTGAGGGGACCAATAGATGTGGTCTGACTTGTATCCTACTGGCTGTTCCATTGGTTTCTGTTACACTAGAACAAGCCTGAGAACTCAGATTTGATTATAAAGCACCTTCTAAAAACACATCTGACCTTGATTTAATGAAATCAGGAGATAGGAGTAGGAGTGATGTTCTTCGTAACTGTTAGGGTTTGAAGAACCCACAAAAATTTGTTGTCCTTTAGACTATTATTCTATCACCTGATGACTCCTCCCCACCCAGGAAGGGGAATTGGGAAAAAAAACCCAAGGAAACCCAAGAGTTAAAATATAAACAGCTTTAGTAGAATAATACTAAATAATTAATATTAATAATACTAAAGAACCAATATTGATCCTGATACCAGTACAAAATATATGAGGATTATACTCAGCCAATTATACCAGTAGGAAGATGTGCACTCCCAGCAGTGGACAGCAAATGTCAGACACTGCAAGTGTTACGGCCTTGGGAGCCAGGGAAGGCCTCAGGCGTCCAGCACCAGGGCAGGAAGTTCTCAGGATCACAGCCATTGTAGCATAGAAGAAACTCCACAGCAAACTCTTTAATTCATATTGAATGTGGCGTTCATGGTAGGAAATAATCCTGTTGGTCAGCTTGGCTGTCCTGGTTTGAGGTAAAACAAACAATTTTTTGATCAGTAGTTTTACTTTGCAGCTAAGCCTCTTCTAACTAACTGAACTGTCTGAAATTAACAGCATATTGTCCAGGCACTGTTCGCTCTCAGAGTGATCAGACCCATGTTTATAGTTGATGCCAAGGAATGGGATGCAGAGAGGCTCTTGGTTATACTTACTGCTATAACAACCAAGGCCAGCCAACTTTGTTACTTGCCCCGTTGGAGGGTTGGAAGCGGGAAAGCATAGAGGGGTTGCACCTGCAGGGAGGAGCAGACAGGACAAATGACCCAAAACTGACCCACAGGGTATTCCATCCCATCTGCCTCATGCTCAGCATAAAAGCTGAGGGATCAAAGGGTCAGCTCTCCTTTCTTCAATGGCCGGTGTCCAAGGAGGACTCTGTCTCTTCATCTGCCTTTCATCCAGATCCATGCATTCCTGAATCCAGATCCAAAGTCCAGTTCCCATCCGTCACTGAGTCCAGTCTGGGACTTTCCCAGTGCCTGCTGGTGACGGGATCATCATCCCGGGAGCTCCCTACTGGTTTTGTATATTATTGTGTCTATTTCATTTTTTAAATTAATTTATTAATTTAGTAATATTTTCATTGAAGTAGTTTAGTTTTTTCTAAAGTCATAAGTTTGTTTCTGTCTCTCCCTCCTCGGAGAGAGAGGTGAGGGAGAGCATCTGTTGTTCATTTCAGTGGCCAGTCTGGCCCAAACCACAATGTTAGGTCAAGTGCCCGGGTCTTGCTCCTCCTTGTCCCTGCATCTGGCTAGCTCGAAAATACTGAGACCTTGAAACCCACATACCATAGCTGGCTAGAAAGTAAATATTTTCACAAATTCAGACGCGAGAGTCTTCTAAAAATGCAGTTTTCCCTAGCATTAGAAGAGACCTTTCTGAAAAGTAAGATTACTGAAAGAGAAATTAATGCTGTGTCACTCAAACCAGGACAGTAACTTGTTGCATTCTTAACAATATGTGTTTAATTTAGACTTTGAATTTGCTTGGATTTGGACTTGAGCCAGTGATTCTACTAAGTTTTGGTGTGTTGCACCAAAGTGCCCCACAAGAATAAGAAGGGCGGGAGGGGGGATACTAATAAGCTAAAAGTGCAGTTGTTTCAGCCTCTGACAGGAAACTTGGTACTCCCTAAGTCTATCCCTAAAATGCATTTTGAACTGTCAGATCACTTCCACAGTTATTTGCAGCGTTTGCAATTCTTTTAAGATTCCATTTAAAATGGCAATATGAGGAGCATATGTAGCATTTTACAGTCTGTATCACCCATGCAGTATGTACAGGTAAAACTTCCAGTTTTTATCAACGATTTAAATCACGTTTTCTGTAATACATCTACAGTGGTGTCTAACAGTGTTTTTCTGTTACAACTTAGAGCTTGGGTTTACATCACTTTTCCATTATATTGATCAACATTGAAGTCAGTTTAAATGTTTTAATAGTTGCCTTATTAAGTATAGGTCATCATGCTTAAATATTAAGTGTTCTTTAATAGTGCCTTAATGCTAGCATTCTTATGGAAATTTTTTTATTTGCCAAGACTTTATCATCAGTATGCCAGAGATCTGTTATTTTTGCTACCTTTGTTCATCAGCAGTTACTTAATGAGCGGACCAGTTCCTTAAAGCTTTTGAAATCACTTAAATGTAGCATTACTTTGGAAGGAATTAGGACCTCTAGTACACCTTTTTGTTCTCTCACTAGCATCTGCTCCATTTATCTTATATATTTGGGAAGGTGGAAAGATGAGGATCATACAGAAGACTTCAGAGAAGGTGTTTTGCATTTATTAGAGGCTATTTTAGCTTTTGAAATGTTTGTTATTTACATGAGGTGAAAAAAAAATCCCGAACTTCCTGTGGAACAGACTCTTAGCAGAAAGAGGAAAAAATGAAAGTAATTTTTAAGGGACTTGAGAATAGATTCTAGAAGGTCTGGAGAAGTTATTTTGTATGTATTTATGCAAGATCATATTAAAGCACCTTCCCCCCCGCCCCCCCCACACTTTCTGCATGTGTTCAGGTCTGTTTCTGGTACACCAAATGTGAATAAGTCATGGAGTTTCTATTTTTAATGGCACATAGGGAGTGATGTGACTAACATTGCCTTTCCACTGCTTAGATGCTTTAGAAAAATTAAAATCTGCATAGTGAATAATTTTTTGTGAAGACAAATTGCAAGCACCAGAACATTTACAGTAAAAGGAGTGAGAATGGTTGAGGTGACAGAAGGTTACGGTGCCCAGAATCTGGCCTAGACACTGAAGTTCCAGACTAAAATTGGTAGGGACATCTGGAGGGCAGGAAGGAAGTGTGTGTACATGAGCCTGCTGCTGGAAAGCCTAATACTCCCCACCTCAAATGCATTTTAGGTCCTGTAGTTCATGGACAGACTGTAACCTCATGTGAGTAATCAAAGTAAGAGCTCTGATTTTACTAAACGGCATAACTTGTTGCATTTGTTTCTTTCAGGAGCCTCTTAACAGTGAAGATGATGTGAGTGATGAGGAAGGACAAGAACTGTTCGATACGGAAAATGTTGTTGTATGCCAGTATGATAAGGTAATCTCTTTAGAACAGAATCCAGTAATTCTGCTTTCTCTATTCTTTTTCCTATCAAGTCGTAATTTTTAAGTAATATCTTTGTGACTGTTAAGTACAGGTAGATCTATAAAGATTATAATGTGAATGTTAAAGTAAGAATTAGCTATTGTTTGTTTTTAAAACAGGTTGGTGAGAGAGGTTTGTACTAAACTTAGTAGTGAGTAAAGCTTAGAAAAATTTGGCTGCATTTTCTCTTTCTTTGTCATGTCTTTTTGTGAACTTTGACAAAAGGTCAGTCCTGTGGGCTCAGGAGAAGTGAGCTATTGTAGGTAAGTCTGTAGATTTGCTGTGTCCATGAATGGAAGAAGTAGTCAGACTTGTGGAAAACTGTTCCTCAATTGCTAAAAATATATCTTCTTGATGATTCAATAGTTATCAGAGGAGAAGTCCTTTCTGTGCTACGCATTCTTTACTGAAATGGCAATGTGTAATGCTTTTGCTTATTTTGCTTTAAGTTCTGCTGAACTGTCTTGCCTCCTCTATAATGACTAATTTCTTCCTACATGTTTGCCCTGGAATATGCAAGGATTCATCCATGTCTGAAATTTGTTTTAAATGTGTCCAAAGGATCTCAGAAACCTTTTTACTGAGGTAGTATGCATAAAGATTATTCAACGTGGATTTTCTTTCTTTTCCTGTGCTAGATTAATTGGACCATGATGATTAAGGATCCTTTTTAATGCAGAAAAAAAGCAGTAAGATTGTTGACTAAAAACTCCTCATTGCAAAGAATGGCTTGGTTAGAAAATCTTCAGTTATGCCCAGGCTCTGCTTAGACTTGTCATCAGATTCAACAGAGAATTTAAGATGGAGTAAAGTGGTATCAGTATCTATGTCCCAGCCATCTGTCTCCTCCAGACTGTAATCCAGAATTGTTAGTTTTGAAGCGGTTCATGAGGATAGTGAGGGATCTCAGAATAGCAGTCAGAAAGGCTTGTTGGGAGCTGCTAAAGCTGAGCAACAGGAACTACTCTGAAATCCTCACCCTTTTAAAAGTTAAGCATGTGAACTTGGGAGGGAACAGTGTCCATCATTAATCTCTAGTGCCATGTGCGCTGAAAGGGCTTCATTACTTATCAAACAATCGTCATTCAGTTTGTCTCTATAAAATACACAGGATCAGCTCAGTTGTTCTGAGCAGAGTGCCTTCTTGCACAGTGTCCTGCATCAGCTGATGGTGGGTGCCTCTGGAACAATGAGACAAGGACAGACAGGTAATGATGCTCATGTAGAGCATTTTACCATCCTTCTGTGAACTATCTCTTGAGGGAGCGATAGTGACTTTGTATGAAATGGCCAGCAGGGTATTTTTTCCTTAATTTGTCAGAAATTAATTTGATAATTTTTTTGAATCTTTGTAAATGTTGTCTTACAACAAGAAGTTTCATAAATGAATTGTGATGTGTGGAGGATTACCTAGTTTTTAACCCATTAGTTTCATATGATGTCTCCTAGTTCTTTATTTAGAAGAGTGTTTCCTCTTTGCTTTCTTTGTGCCTTTTATGATAACTGGAGACCATCATAACCCTCAGTCACATCTTTGAAATCAGAGCTATGCTTTGCTTAGTTATTTGTGCAGTTGTCCAAACATTGGATTATTCATACTTTCATTCTCCAGATCTGTTTTATTCTTCTGTATCTTATTTGATACAGGTAGATAAGGTTGAGAGAGGATCAGAGCTATTCATAATACAGGTGAACCTTCAATTTATTAAGTGGTGCAGCAATGTTCTGCAGTAGTTTTGACCCTCCTGAACACAGAGCAGAGCTGATGTTCTCATGGTAAAGTCTTAGAACGTTGGGATCTCACTCCTGACTTGTAATTGTCAACTCAAATCCATCATTTTTTTCTATCCATGTAAGTTGAAATTGTTTTTTCCATCATTACTACCTTCATATACATTGAATACCACTATTGTTTTATTACACAATGAGTTAGGGCAGTAATATTGTTCTGCAGCTCTTCAGTAACTGTTCTTTTGTATTATCAGTGATGTTTTGTCATTTTCCAGATGATTAGTGAATTCTTAAACCATGCCAACTCCAGCCAGCACAAATCTCTTCTGGAATGATCTCATTTCACTGTAAAAACAGTGTTCTTACCCTTTCCCATCTTTATTCAGTTATTTATTCATCTGAGGACCTTCCTTCTTACCCCATGGCAGCTCACGTTTCTGATGAGCGATTTTTGTTGAATGCCATTTGGAAGGGCGAGTATATAAGCCAGACCTTTCCTTGTTCATTTATCTGCTGTTGCCACTGACTTTTTGGCTTAAAGTGAATGCAGACCAAACAATAGTACAGTAATAGACACAGAAGGCAACAATAGTACAATAACCAAACAATAATAGATTGATTGAGTGCTATGGTCGTATCTGTTCTGGTGCCACTTTACTGTTTGTTTCTACAGCACTGACAGTAGATTATAAGACTTCCTGTCCTTGATGGAAATTGAAAAATTGCAATGGAGTTTCCTTTTTCTAATGCCTTTTTAAAAATTTTCTAAACTTTTTTTTATATCACCTAATTATATCTTTGTTTGATCTGCAAAAGTTTGTGATAGTCTTTTCTCTTTTGGATGGCATTTCAGCTTTCTGAAAATCTTTGCTTTCTTTGCATATGTTATTGTATGATGATCTTGCTCTTTCTGATGCCCTTTTTGAAAAGTGACAGGTATTTGCTCTGTGCTTAGAGTATGTGGTGGTTTTTGGAGGGTATTTTTGGGTTGGGTTTTTTGTTGTTGTTTTTTTCAAAATTTACTCTTCTACCTTTAGACTGAATTTTGTTCAGTTTCCTTTAGTTTTAAATGAAACATAAGAACATAAATTTAGTTAAACAATCTTCTAGTGGACTTAGTGACTTATTACCCCTGGGAAAGTGTCCTACGTAGCTGCTGTTAGTTCTGGTGGTATTTTCTAACTTAAGCCCTGCACACTGTCTTGAACCAAGAAAAGCATGGTGTGTTTTGTGGGTTCCTGACTTGGCTCCTTCGTGAAGTAGGACTTGACTGTATAGTAGCCTCAATGCTGCACACTGATGTTTACTCAGTAGGCATGAGATAATTAAAGTCTTCCAATACTACAACTATTTCTTGTCCTTGTATCTTCTCTGATCTCCTTCACCATATTGGTCAACCTGCTTGCTGTAGTCAGGTAGTATTTATTTGGCAATAGATGTGAAGAAAGAAGAGTTACTTCTGTATGGAATACTTTTGTAAAGAGAATATGAATAAAACTGTTTTTTTATTCTTTGACTTATCCTGTGTCAACAGGAATATCCATTATAACCCAAAGATTGCAGGCTCCCATAATTTTTCCCCATAAAGCTTTTAAACAAAGCCTTAAAAGGGCCAATATTTTAACTGGGAAGACTGTAGATTAAAGTTGAAGCTTCATGCCATCGTCCTCAATGCTGGAGATGTTACTTTTCTCACTTGATACTTTACAATGAGAATTGGAATGTAAATCGTATGCAGTGACTCACCATTGAGGAGAAATTATAGAATATAAGACCAGTACATACATTCTCTTGTGCGTTTTGTACCACAGAGCTTTTCAGACTGAAAACCTTGTAAATCATCCACTTGCCTTTTAACCAAAACTGGACTTTGGGAAACAGAGTCAAACTCTAATATTAGAAGTAGAAAGTTGAAGAGGCCTGCTATCTGTCTAAACATAACATAATCAAACTAGTTTTCGTGTAGAATGGAGTTTAGACAAGAGGTGAAAATAATAAAACTTATTGTTTGACCCTTTCAGGGCTAGTTTAAAACGTTAGTCTCTCTGTTACAGTGGTTGAAATGGGGATTTCTGGCTTTCAAGTGGAGTTTTGACTGTCATAATCAAAGATAATTTAATGAAATTAAAGCAGCACAGGTGCATATATCACCCTTCTCCTTCCTTTCCAACCACCTCTAAAAATGCGTTATATGCTTTGGATTTTGGAATGCCTATGTGCTTGCATGGTTTTGTCAGTTGCTGTCCCTGGTTTAAAATATGAAAACTGCTATATGCCTGATGAGTTTGTTTTTCATAGCTAAATGCAGAATTGATTTTCAAGAGATTTATTGTAATTCAGTGATGTATGTCTAATAATTTACTTACACATTATTACCTATTTCTGATGCAGAGTAATAGTTCAACTTTTTTCCTTGTTTTTAGATTCATAGAAGTAAAAACAAATGGAAATTTCATCTCAAAGATGGCATCATGAATCTTAACGGAAGAGATTATGTATTTTCCAAAGCCATTGGGGACGCAGAATGGTGAAGTTTTAAAAGACAAAACAAAACAAAAAAAAAAACTCCTGTAAAAGGAAAAAAAAAATCAAAAGCAGGAAAGGTTGCGACTTGGACGTATACTCCAATCAAAACGTGTATCTGCACACCAGAAATAAACAATAAACAAAAGTATTGGAACAAAGGTAAAATGTGGCAACAAAGACACTACTTCAGATGAGCAAGCCATGGACTGTAGCAGCTATATAGCATTGTCTGGGAGCTGGTTTTGTGTGTTAGGAATACCTTAATTATCAATTCTACATACAGGTACCTACAGCTGGTATTTAGCATGTAAGGCTTTGTTCCCCACCCCACCCCCCATCTTCCCTTGATTTAAGATTTTCAAATACTTCTTCCACTGATTGAAGGAACTTTTCCCTTTGATAGATTATTAATCTGAAAATGCTTATTGTGTGTACAAATCTTTGCTTTGAACACTTCCTTTTGGTAGTGAGGATGGTCAGAATGTTACTTAAACTGTGTGCAAGCTTTGTACAGAAGGGTAAGAATTAAGGTGTTAAATTTTAAATAACTTGTATAAGGAAAATATTTTTAATTCTGATATGCTCATTAATTATTATATCTATTTGTTGTTTTCAGTTCAGTTCCCCATAAACAGGTTGTTGTTCCTAGCAATTACAAAGTGGTAAAATGATCATTTATATTTCAAAATTATTTTAATTTCACGTAAGTGATATTTTATTTAGGGCGGTATTTTTTAAATACTAAGCACCTGTAGCTCCCCCTCCACGAAAGTCACATTGCTTAACTTGTTAATTACACTCTTGCTGTTTGATGGTGGTTCAGCATCACTGAACTGAAATGAATAATATAGTTTCCATGGATTGGTTTGTGGTTTTTTTTTTTCCTAAAAAAAAAAAAAAAAAAAAGGCTTTGGAGATCTTTTGAATCAAATTGTAGGTAATGGCATAAAAGATGCATTCCTTCACCTGCTTACTACGTATGTAGTCCAGACATCCACAAATAATTCAATAGACCACAAGAATGAATAAACTTTTAATATAGAAAATCACATAAAAATTCTAACATCCTGGCTGCAACTCTGTTAATCAAAGATCTGCTTTGCTAAAAATTATAGCCATAAGTTACCTGCAGCAGTTTATCTCTCTAAAGTTTCCAGGTGGCATGTAATTTCATGGAGAGCTGCACAGCTACACAAATTTTGTTAGAGTATCTTTAGACTGTCTTGGTAACAGAAAATCAAGCAGTCAGATGCACTAAACCTTGTGTAGTCACTTTTTCACTTGCCTTTTCCAGAGGTGTGGTTTTGTGGTGGGGGTTTTTTGGACTTTTTTTTTTTTGTGAAAAGCAACAAGGTTGCTCCCCCCTCCTTCCCTTCCTCTCCTGAGAAGTGAACACCTTTTCTTCATGCATAGGTTATGCTTGCAAACCCTGCTTTTGGAAATGCAGTTACTTTTGAACGAGGAGAGGGAATGGGCATTAACTTCAGAAACTGTTGAGGAAGGAACGTTCATGTGGCTCACCATTTCAAAAAAAACGTATGTTTCATTGGGTGCTTGGAAAGATGATGAAAAAAGGACACAGCAAAGAGAATTTTAACTAAATTGGGGAAGACTTTCAGAAGCAGACATTTGAACCATGATTTCTGACCTTGTTTTGCTTGAGAATGAAACTTTCTAAACATTGTTTAACAAAGTCACAAGTGTATTTTAAGTGTATAACGACTGTTCTAGTTTTCATTCTTTCTGATTTACTTGCCTCCAAGTGCATTCATAGTCTCAGTAGGATGCAGAAAACTCAAAACACATTGTAAGGAGTGTTTTTTTTGCTGTGATTTTGTACACCTGTGCTCTCATTGATACAGACTAAAACTGCCTGTAGGCTATGTCTAGAGCCATATCGTTGTTAGTAAGCCATCAACATACATAAGCTTTATGAAAAGTTAATTGATGTTTCTTCTAATTTATTCTTAAGTAATGGAATCGTCATTTAGAGTGCGTTTTTGGCTTGGGGCTTCAAGGTATCTCAAAGTGATTGGTGTTTGCTTTCTTCTGAACAAAGCAGATATTTTATTATTTTTTTTTACCACTGGTGACACTTCTATGTACAATTGCAATGAAATCAATAATGTACCAACTAATTCCTTCCCTCATCTTTTCCATATCTGTTACCAGTAAGTCTTAAGTAGTGGACTTCCGAAAAATTCCCATAACGCTGCACAACCAAACCAATAAAAGGAAAATAATACCCCTTTAGCTATAGATTCCTGTTTATACTACTGGAACCCAGATTACTTGTACAACACTTTGGTTTTGTACATCTTAGTGATTTTTTTTTTCACCCACATACATATACTAGAAGCTGCATAGCCTTTTTATTTATTTTTAAGGGATAGCAGAACTTTAAAGGTAGCTTACGCTTAGACTGTTCTGAAGGATGTTAGAAGCTTTCTGAACTTGCACAGTTTCTAGCAAGCTAATTGTATGGTATGCTCTTCAGATAAGAAGTTTTGTCTTCAAACACAAATACCTGTGAAGTTTTCGGAAAGCCAGTCAAACATGAACATACCAAACTGTGCTCTTATTGCTACATCAAGTGTTCCTTTTTTTAAATCAAAAAGCATGTTTTAATTTCATTTTATTGTAGCAGCTTGCTGTAAGAATGTAGTTTGCTTAATTTTATTATTGTACTTGAATTTTTAATCATGGTTTTAACAATGTAACTGAACAGACCATTTCATTAGGTTCCAAAGAAACCATTCCTTTCAGAGGGCAAGGGATTCCCATGTTCATAGTTCATAAATGATTATTCCCCCTCCCCACCCTTCCTTGGAAAAAGTTTTTTTGGTTGGTCACCCCCCCCCATTTAAATAGTTCAGTATTACGGAAACAATTAATGATTTCAAGAGGGCTTATGTTAAAATTTGCACAGATAATGGAGCACCTTTTTATGATGGAAAAATGGGGAAAGATAACTTCCTAATTATAACCGTGATGGCTGATAGAAACTCGCAGAGCAACTGGGCAAAATTGGGAGTCTTGTGCCTTTTCAGTTTGCAGAATACCTGTTTTGCCAGTATGACGATACTTTTTTTTTTTTTTTTTGATTCCTGAGAAAGTAAATTTCCTGCAGTGCTTCAATCAGAAAAGCAACTCTTGCTTTAATTCTGTTGGGTTTTAGTGTGTGCAATCATTTAAAAACATCTAAGTTGAAAACAAATGGAAATATGTTTTCTGTTAAGGAGATAATAGAGAATTTAGTCACATAAGGAACTTTATATTGAACTATTTAAATAAAATATGTTTTTATTCCCCCTCAGTTGCTGATTAGTGACAAGATTTCTTTGAGGCTTCATACTCCTTGTTCCTGCATTGTACTCACAAGTTGCATTTGAACATCATTCAGTTTCCTAAACATGATTTAACATAATAATTGTGGTCAGAGTTTATTTCCAAGAATATGATACGTGATTCTGAAGCACAGTTTCTAGAAGAGAGCAAAGAACGTGTCATGTAACTTTTTTTTTTTTACAAATGTGTTTTCTATTTCTGCTGGACAATTAGAAGTGTTAAAGTAAAATTCGTTGAGTCTGTGAAAATAATTCTGCCGCTTGACAGTTAGCAGTAATTATGTCACCGCATAACACTACCAGAGTAAAATTTCTTAATTCTAGTGAAGGAGTTGGAGGCCTTGTTAACTAAAGTTCATTTTGATTCAGTCTCTTCAATTTGTAAAAGCTTCCTTCAAAACAAGAAAGCCCCCCAAAATTTCCCCCAAAGCAAAATCTTCCTAGTAGAATGAAATAAGATAATGCACACTGGATTGATACTGGGCTGTCTTACACAGCATCATGGGGTTTATTGTGTGCCACCCCACCCACGCACTCCCAACTGAAATTAGAGTCCTTTTCAGACTTTGAGATTAATGACTATACAAGGTGAAGAAACTTGCGCATTGTTATGTATTGGTGTCTGGCATTTAAAGTCTCATTTTCCCATTGCTGTGATTGGTTGGGAAATGTGTAAAAACCAGTCCATTGGTTTCCCTGTTGTCTACTTTTTTCAGGCAGTTCATGCAGTGTGTCCTTTAATTATTATTTGGTGGATTAGACATTGTGGAACAAAAGGAGCTTTTTTTAACAGGAAGAACTACCTTGGGTTAGCTATATGGACATCATCCAATGAGACATGTTCCAGAGTGCATAGGGTACCAATAGATTACGGAGTGGGGGAATATCCTTTTTTGCTGTTCTGAGCTACTATTGTCAACTGCTGTTGTACATATATACTGTTATGTGTAAGGGGGTAAATATATTTATTATGTTTGTAAAATTCATTCTGTACAATTGCAGATCAAGGTTGCTCCTCTGTGATATACAGGATATTATGTTTCAAAGGCCATGCTTGGAATACGATTAGAGAACTTAGTATTTTGATGTACTAAGACCTATTTTAAGTTTAATATTTTGCCTTTGCAAAAACTTTAATTAAAGATGTTATTTAAAAACGTTTGCCACTTCATTTACTATCTTGCCATGTGCATTTGTTTGATATATGAGTCTTAATGACTGTTACGTAATAACACTGAAGATTCTGAATCTATTTTCATTACACGCAGGTAACGTCACTGTCATCACCAACTTGCTGAGTTTGCCTTGTAGACTTTCCATTTAACATCATCATATTTTAATCTTCAGGCCAGACTTCCGTATTTGCTTAAGAATTTTCTCCCTATGGTAACTTGAGACTTAGGTCTTGGAGACAAAATTGGTTGAATAACTTGGTGTGTCATCTGGATGTTAGTCCTGTAAATGGAGATGAAAGACAATACTGAGAAGTAAAATACAGAGTTCTTAGATGAGAGCTGGCTGGTCATAAAGGTTTCACCTTCACCAGTGGAACTGATTTGACGGAATTGCATTCTAGTGTAAGCAGGTGACATCTTTTTCATTCCTGGTGAAAAGCAGTATCTTGAGATGTGACTTGTGCTTTATTTTTAAACTTAAATTTTGAACTTGAAATTCTAAATGTAATTAGAATGTAAGCTATAGGGTGTACTGCTTGTATGGGGGGTTGTATTTTGGAATATGGTGATTTTGAAGTAATCTTTTAGCTATAGTGGTGTAAAGGTATAGCAAAGCAAGAATCCTAAGGAGTGGGGTTTTTTTTTCTAATACTCAAGGGGTTTTTTCCCCTGGTATTTTTCTTGCCCTCCAGCCCTCAACACTCGGGCAAGTCTAAAAAAAAAACCAGTACTGCTTTTCCTATAAAATTTGCCTTACTTATCAACTTGAAAAGGATTTGGAGATGATTCTGAATAAATAAGTATTAAAAATTATGATGTTTTAAAAAAAAGGTCATTACTGTTTGAGCTTGCAGACTACATGCAAAAAAAACAGCTTGGAAAAATGGACTGTTCTGGCAAAAATATTTTCAAAAGGACCCTAAAAAGAGGAAAGAAAGCAGAACAGTGACAAATTAGTAGCAAACTCAAGTAAAACACAAACCAAAAAAAGCTGGACTTCATCCCTGTAAGGAAAGGTTGAGAACATTATAATTGCACGTTAATTGTGCTCTCCCAGCTGTGCATGAACAAAGTGTTTCAAGCTTATTTTTTTTGGCGAAACCAAGTATACTTAAAAATACCCGATTTTTTCGTATATAATGGCTTTATGACTTTATTATTTTAATTGTAGAGGTATGAGAGGATAAGAATCTTGGGCTATTAGCAGGGCTTTCAGAATGTCCCCGTATATCGTTCCTTACAACTTGTCTTAAACTATATCAGCTCTGGAGTTTGTGTTTTGCTTTTTTTAACATGGACTTTTGTTTGTAAAATACTCTGTTAAAGACTGGAGGTCTTGCCAGTTGTTTTCAAAGCAGACTTTCACTCTTTTTTTCAAACTATTTTTTTTTTCACCACCAATGGGATTATGCCGAAACCACTCTAATCCTTTCAGATGTAATGACAGCTATAGCACAGCCAAATGAACTGCAATCGAGCTACTTCTGACCTTCCGTGTGGCTATGTAACATTCAGAAAAGTGTTTTTGTGTCAATTTTTTTTCCTTTGGAGTGAAGACTTTCCCAGTTATTTTTGTGTGAAATGCCTGTGCCATTAAGTCTTTTTACGTAGTATAAATATGCGTGTCCTGGCTTGACCTGAAAGAGGGTTATCTGAAGTAATGAGGTAACATGGGGAGAGAAAATAAATTAACTGAAAGTAGCGCTGTGTGTTACAAATGATACTGAGTTGCCCATTTGTGTACAAAAGTCAAAACACCCTCTCTGATGGTGGATATTGGTGAGCTGGTATTTTAAAATGCCTTTTAGTGATAGCTGCTTTAAAAATATATAGCTGGGTGTATTTGGTTTACACTTTCTAGTTTTTATTTTCATTTTTAGTTCAGTTTTGTAAACAAGAAGTTACTGAAATTAAAAACAGCAAGTGTTCAATTTGGGTAGGTGTATTTCAATAACATCCAAAACAAAGACTATAATTAAATTTTAAAAATCAAAAAAATCTTGTAATGCGAAAAATGTGTTACATGTGGACTCGTGATTCTGTCAAGGTAGAAATGCTTTCCTTTGCTAGAGGTACCAAATGACACAGAACTGCACTGCAGGCAAGCCCTCTAGATCTCTGGAGCAGAAGACACTTTTAAATCCCAAGAGAGTTGGGATGCTGCTTTACAAGTGTTGGAACTGGCAGGATTTAATGCCAAGGTAAAGAAAAAGCCTTCCTAGCTGGTGATGGAGAAAACAGTTTGGAGTAGCAAAATAAGGAAGGCAGTCTTTTCTGCCAAACTGGCTGGCTTCCTGATTTTTCCAAAGGCTTATTCCCGTTTCTCCTAGGAATCCAGCTGCAAGGTCCCTGCAGATAGGCCTGCTCATATGCTCGTGTACCAATACCTGAGGGTTTCATACAGACCTTTCCGCTCAGAGGAACTGGCTCCAGGTGGGCTATCTGGATTCAACAGGTAACATCATCTGGGAAACAGTGTTCTGGGGAGTACAGCCTTTCTAAAAAGGATTTATCCCAGAATTCACCCTGTGGAAATTCAGCTTGTAGGTTTTGTTCTATCTTGAGAGTTGCGTATTTTTCAGAAAATAAAAATTTTTGCGGGTTGGAAGCTCTTTCCGTCTGCGTTTGCCTTGTTCGAGCTTTTAACAAAGACAAAGCATTAGTGCTGGGAATATTATTTCTGACAGTATTTTTTGTGGACTGAATTATTCTGGTTTTAATAAGTACTTTTAATCTTAAAACATTAAAGCATCATCTAGTAAAATACCATGTATGTGTAGAGAGTTGACAAATAGCTTGATAAGTGTGATGATGACACTGATGTTAAAAATTGGTTGGATAAAGAAGAAATACTTTGACATGACAGACACTTCTGCATGTATCACTTAACTTGGTTTTGGGAGGGGGCAGAGTGAAAGTGGAGCAGTTCTTAATTTTAGCAGATCAAATTGCTGTTAATGTTTATTCAGAGTATCTTTTGGCTTTCATTTTGTTTCCTAAATCGTTGTCATATCCTTAAACAGGTTTGTAATTTCTCCCTGAGGTTGCTGCGTATATGTTGCCACGTAGTTTAAATAGGTGGATAATAGGTGGAAAACATAAAGTACTTGATCAAATAGGGCTTGGGGTTTCTTCCATAGTAGAGAAAGGAGCTGTAAAGAGAATCTGGAAAAAGGAAGCTGAGAGAGCACAGAGGATAAAGGTAAAAGAAGGTAGCCAGACTTTGTATAAAAAAAAAAAATCAAAGAGTGCAAAGATACTTAGCTGTCGGAAGAGAAGTGTATGTAAGGAATAAAATAAACTTCATGGGAAGGTACATCTGCCAGTGTGTCAGCCACCCTTCCTAATTGCCTTCTATCCAAATATACTTCTTGCTCCTTTATACTGATGTACCATTGCTGGGTTTAATTGGAAGTCTGTAGCTGACTGAAAAAGAATTGATCTGTTGTTTCCACAGCTCCCTCTAGGCAGCAGCAGTAATCCACGTGTGATCTAGGGAATTCTTTCACTACAGTGAAACTGAAACCAGCATTGTCCTCGCGACACAAATCCAGCCTTCATGCTGCTTGGTATTTCTGTGCTATCGTGGATATGTCAGTCAGCAATGAGCCGTGGAGAAGACAGACATTCAGACAGTGCCTCAGAATTTGCAGTGACTTTTTTTTGTTAAAACCCGTGTTACCGCTTCGATTTCATTTGTTGCTGGTTTGCCTTCACAAAAGACAGGGAGCGCCATAAGTTTTCTTCACTTTTCAAAGAAAAGCCACTCTCGTTTTAGCTGGAACTGTTCAGCTGTAAGACAGCCAGCATGGATTTGGCAGTCTACCCAGTTACCAGTCTCAGTGTATGCAACAGGGAGGCTCTTCTTGGCAGCAAAGTAGGTCCTATAAAAAGTATCCCAGTATGTATGCAAGTAACAAGCCAACAATTCCAATTGCTTTTTAATGATTGTTTAGCGAGCTCTTAGATACGTGTTGTGAATGAAGTTGATGTTCACAACAGATTTCATTCCTTAAAAGAGAGAAGAAAGACAGAGAACCTGGAGGAGATCATAGCTGTGTAGTGCATAGCTGGGAACGAAAATGAGTGTGCTGCTCCTCCTCTAATGAACTCACAAAGCTCCGTGAGCTTCAGTTGAACTGCACAGGTATGCAACAGTAAGGATATGACTTCAGATGACCACACATACAAGGCTTGGCATTGCATATAATCAGGACAGCACAGAAAGCTCCTACCCGAAAAATACGGTAAGATTCAAGTTGATTCATATTAATCCTGCAGAAGATAAGCTCTTGGGAGGAGAAAGTTCAGGATGGCCCCAGTGAGCTCCAAGTCCTGTGTTACAGTTGATGAGGCTTTTCCATGTTTTGGAATCATCACCCAGTGTTTTCAGGATGGAAAATAAGAACAGACAGTTAAAAAATTACAAATTTCCACAAGATTGATATCCTGTCTAATCTGAGAAACTGATAATTTGAGGTACTGTGCCAATTCATACCAATGTGTGTGCATGGGGCGGTAGGTGTGGGATGGGGATAGGAGGTTAGAACTGATGGGTTCTGCTGGTGAAACACTGCATATTGACCTCATAGAGCTTCTGTTTGTTCACTTTCACATCGTGATTTCTAGTCATACAAAAATGAGTTGGGTCAGATGGAAGTGACTAAACGAATCGAAAGTATTTGAGCTTTGTGCAGATGTATTACTGAACTAATGTGAATTCTAGGTTGACGGTGCTGTCAGAATCTCTCGGTGTGCGTCACTAAGACCTCTTAACCATCTTCTGTTCCAGGGCATGATGATGGCCCTTCAACACCTTGTGTCTTAGCCCACAAAGCCTACACCGAAGTGCAGTATAATGTCATCAGTTTTCAGAATCCCTACCCAGGAGGGGAGCGCATAATGGGAAGGCATGATAGCCAACTAATTTTGTGTCACACCCTGTCCAATTTTAACTGCAACCCCAAAACTATTTGATTACTTGGTTGTTTTAGAGTGAGGATGCCTGGCATCTGTTAAAAAAACAATACAGAATATGCTGCTATTACTACTCAGCCTGGAAGGGAGGGTTTGGTTCATCTTAACATTAATCATAGGAGGTCTGCTCAAGTCAAACTTAACTTTTTAAGGCTTTTTTTGTTACAGATTTTCCAAAGACTATGCTATGAGCATTAATATTTAAATTATTCAGCAAGAAAGGAAACAAAAGTGCATTTCACTTGTGTTAATAAACCAAAATCCTGTGGTAGTGATTTGAAATTTACCTTTTATTACTTGTGCTGTTTTCAGATTCCAGGATACTGTAGCAGGGTGTGCTTTACTTTGACTATAGTTGACGTGTTGCGGATGGTGTTGTCTAGAACAGATCTCAATCTAGAAGAGAACTCAATCAAAAAACCCTGTCGCTCTATAAACAGAGAGCAGACTAGCAGAGGTCAGCTATAGCCAGTTTAAATTAAATTGCTCAGAGAAAGTTCCAAGTCCTCATAGCTAAGGCTTCAACTTCACTTGACAGCTTTTTTTCTACAGTGTCTGAGAATGAAGAAATCCTTCATAGTGTATATATTACCACCAAATTATGCAGATAGAATCACAGAAGTTCATGCAGAGAAAATAATGGCATTCTCTGCCACCCCGAAACAGGATTTTCTGTTCTCCAATCTGAAATCTCAGGGCTGGATGAAGGCCTGAAGAGTGGTAACATTGGCCCTTCCCGTTTCTGTGCAGAGTTTTGAGGGAAGGCAGCGAGCCTCTGCCCTTTCACTTGAACCGTGAGGTCAAATCCGTTGAGGTAGTGCTGTGAACAGGGGATATGCTATTCTTCGCTTGGCTGGATTTTTTTATCTACATGACATGTAGTCAATCTTTTTGGCTGTAGGCCAGCCAAGGAGAACAATGAAGTTGAGTGCAAGAGAAGTAGTATTAAATTCTTTTACAGGAAAATATTTTAAAACCTTCAGAAAAAACTTGCTGAGCCTCTTAGAATTTCAAACAAAACATTTTAATCTAATGCTCTGCATTATTTCTAAAGTATTCTAGAGAAAATACGTACTGAATGCTAGAAATAATACATCTTGCTGAGACAGATTTAAAATAGCAAGTATTATGTTAAGGGTACGCACAAAACCAAAAATGGCTAAAAGGATTGATCAGAGCAGAAATGGAAGAGAATATCTATAGGATACGAACATTTACAAGAGAAAGTTTCACAAATAATTTATTTAAAGTCTGTTGCCTGGATCTTTCCAATAGCTTTTAAAATATTTTTTTTACCAAATTAAACACAAGAAGGAATATGCAAGACAATAAACCAGAAATATCAAACTTTGTTCATGAAGGCAATATCACAGAGTTCTTGTAATAGACAAAAATATATGCAATGATGGGAGATACAGAAGTTCAATAACGTGTAAATATATCAGTCAACCATTAGTAACAGTAAACAGCTGTATTAATTCAAAAGCATGCTGCAATCAGTCCAACGTACCACATCTTTCCAATGTCCTACTAGTTTCCATGGAACAAGTATTCTGGTTTGTTTTAAGGTAAAAAGAGATTTGAAATAAGTGATCCATGTTACTCTTAAAAGCACTTTTAAAATAAATATTGATTTAGTCTTTCCTCTCTTTCTGAAAAAGAGTATGATTCAAGCTTGGGTTTTCTTTTCCACTGGTACATTGGCATCGATGAAGTCTGTAGCGTTAAATGTACAGTTTGTCCATTAGAACTTGATTGTCTTAGCTGCTGATGAGATACTAAATAAAGGCACTCGGGGAAACTTTTTCTCCCTTTAATAATTATTCCAGTATCAGAAGGGTGACAGAACCCAGGGACAGGGGTTGTATCTCAACATAACGCATTTTGTATGGGACTGTGACACAGCCAGAGCGTTCCAAATGCAGCTGTTTCAAGAATAGGAAATTTTGCTGATCTGCATGCTTAGGAAGCTACCTTTGTGTTTCTTATTAACACTGAGTGAGTCCAGATCACAGAAGAGGAGGTCATAAATTATTATTTGCATGGTTTTCGTCAGTTTTGGTTTCAAAGTTTGAGAATCAACCAAAAATGGAAGCATGCCTCTCCCCAAAACAGGCAGCTAAATTAATCTATAATGCAATATTGTAGATTTTTAATAGTGGTTAACAGTGACAGAATCGTTTAGTTTTTTGAGACCATCTCACAGAGTTAGTGAATCTGGGCCCTTGTTTCTGCTCACTGAAGCAGCCTTCATTTATAATCGAGAATATGGAATCAAATTGAGTTTGAATTGGATTACATACATGGCATTTGCAATCATGCAATTTCCAGCTGCAGTAGCTAGCAGTTTGAAGGGCCCTACCATTATGTTTTCCTGGATACTATTAACCCACATTTATATAAGATCTGACTATTGTCTGTTCAATTTAATTACAATTCCTCAAAGACTATAATTCCATTAAAAACAGTATCGATATTACAAAATGAGCTTTAAAATACCTACCTGAAGGCAAAGATTCACCCAATATTCTCTGTTCTCATGGTAAGCCTTCCAAATAGACGGTGAAATGATCAATGGCAGTCTTGGTAGCAGTCCTACAGAGCTAGTCTCTACAGTTGGCTGAGAACAGGTTTGATCCTGCTGTCAAAACCAGGCACTCAAGCCACACAAGTGTTAACAAGCAAGCTGGTGCAGAGCAGCTCCTACCCTGAGTCCTGATGTCCACAGGAGATGTAGAGGGCCAGGCCCTGGTTCATTTGTTTGTTGTCTATGGATGAACGGAGCACAGCCAAGCTTGATCTCGATCTGGCCTCATCTAGCAGCAGGTATGGCAGAAGAATGCTTTAGTGCCTCACTGAAGCAAAAGACTGTGGGTTGTTCCTTGTATCTGAGCTTCGATTTCCTTAAGCACAGCGTGGAGAGTATGTGTCTAAGCTACAGACAGGCTATGGCCAACCAGAAGCTAACCACATGGTTTATTCAGTTGTACTGCAGACATTACAAAAGGCAGATAACAGATCTCTCTGCCAGATGGAGAGGTGTTCTTAAAACATGTTGAAGGAGCTAGCAGTTAGCCTTCAATTCAGTAACTGAAGGGCATGAAGTAACCTGAAGGCATGATCCACTCCCTTTGTCCAAGTGTAAATTTGACGCAGCTCAAGACAGCAAGTGCCAAACGGAAAGTCATTCTAGCCCAGTAAGAGAGGGGTAAGTAGGGTTAGCAGCAGTGCTGAGAACACAGTAGTTGCAGGGTGTTCAAAGTAATAAACATGCTCAGATTAATCATTACTGGAGTCAGGTCAAGAATGGGTAATTGGGAGAAAATTTCGTACAATCTTAAGTTTTTAGCCATCAAAAAAAAAAAATACAAATACCATTAACTTGACTGGGTAGATGGGTCTTCAAAACAAATTCAAACTAAACCATCTCCTAGGTAGGTTTATCAAAAAGTGAGAGAATGAGAGTAAGGGATCCCTGGAAAGGTGATGGAATAGCTCGTTCTGAATGTCATCTCTGAGCATATGGAGGAAAAGAAGGTTATCAGGAGTGGTCAACATGGATTCACCAAGGGGAAATCATGCTTGACCAATCTGATAGCCTTCTATGATGGCATGACTGGCTGTGTAGATGAGGGCAGAGCAGTGGATGTTGTCTACCTCGACTTTAGCAAGGCTTTTGACACTGTCTCCCATAACATCCTCATAGGTAAGCTTAGGAAGTGTGGGTTAGATGAGCGGACAGTGAGGTGGGTTGAGAACTGGCTGAATGGCAGAGCTCAGAGGGTTGTGATCAGCAGCGCAGAGTCCAGTTGGAGGCCTGTAACTAGTGGTGTTCCCCAGGGCTCAGTACTGGCTCCAGCCTTATTCAACATACTCATCAGTGACCTGAATGAGGGGACAGAGTGTAACCTCAGCAAGCTTCCTGATGACAGAAAACTGGGAAAAGTGACTGACACACCGGAAGGCTGTGCTGCCATTCAGTGAGACCTGGACAGGCTACAGAGCTGGGTGGAGAGGAACATAATGAAGTTCAACAGAGGCAAGTGTAAGGTCCTACACGTAGGAAGAATAACCCCATGGTTAGGGGTTGATCTGCTGGAGGCAGCTCTGCAGAGAGGGACGTGGGAGTCCTGGTGAACAACAAGTTGCCCATGAGGCAGCAATATGCCCTTGTGGCCAAGATGGCCAACGGTATTCTGGGGTGCATTAAAGAGAGTGTGGCTAGCAGGTCAAGGGAGGTTATCCTCCCCCTCTACTCTGCCCTGGTGAGGCCACATCTGGAGTACTGTGTCCAGTCCTGGGTTCTCCAGTCCAAGAAAGATAAGGAACTACTGGAGAGAGTCCAGCAGAGGCCTGTGGGGGGGAGCATCTCTCTTATGAGGAAAGGCTGAGAAACCTGGATCTGTTTAGCCTGGAGCAGAGAAGACTGAGAAATGATCTCATCAATGTTTATAAATATCTAAAGGGCAGGTGTCAAGAGGGTGGGGCCAGACCCTTTCAGTGGTGCCCAGCGACAGGACAAGGAGCAATGGGCATGAACTGGAACACAGGAAGTTCTGTCTGAACATGAGGGAAAATGTCTTTACTTTGAGGGTGTCGGAGCACTAGAACAGGCTGCCAAGAGAGGTTGTGGAGTCTCCTTCTCTGGAGATACTCAAAACCCGCCTAGATGTGATCCTGTGCAACCTGCTTTAGCAGGGGGGTTGGACTAGATGATCTCCAGAGGTCCCTTCCAACCCCTGCCATTCTGTAAATTTTTGCAGCACACATAGACAAATGCCCTCGTGTTTCTTACCTGTTATCTTATCATCAGCTACAAAATCAAAGTCATTTGCCTTTTACTGCTATAAAGGCAATATGAATATAATTCTTTTCCCACCTTGCTCAACTAAACCAAGAACTGCAAACAGAAGATGAGCTTCATTTTAGGTCACGATGGCAGAAGTAGAAGGAATCTGTTCCATTTTAGGCCCTGGTGGAAGTTTTAGAAATTTGCTATTAGAAAACCAATGGAACTTTTTGACACACAGGCAGTTGGCATTTGAGAGCTTAAACCTTTAATTTTTTTTTTTAACTTCATTTTAATTATAAAAATTTATGTCCTTTTTTTAGTCATACAAGTACCCCCAAGTTTTATACTTGGTCTCCAGCTTCCTTAATTTTTTTAGATCAGGATATATTTCATATTTGCTGAGTTTATATGTATTAATTTTCCTATTTGGATAGTGCATTCACATCTGCTTCCAGCATTACCATCAGAACAGTATCTTTTGACCTGCATTGATAAAAGTGTGAGATGAGAGGTTCAAATGAGTAACTTGTCTAAAAGAAGACCGCTCTGAAGGTACTTTAGATATCACAAAGGATAGGCTAGGGAAAAAGGATATGAAGAACATGTTATCTTCTCACTCTATTCGCTGTATGCACAACCAGCTCTTGACCAGATTGTGGCTATGATATTTTGAGATATTATAGCTCAGTTTGCTTGCATTCTTCCATGAGAATTTGGTTCTGGATTGTCACGGCAGGAAGGTAATCGTTGACTGGGTCTTGAATGCTTGTAGGAATCTGACCTACCCCTCGGCTGATTCTCTGCCCATAAGAGCCGCTGCTGGTTTTGGCTGAGATTGTCTGTCCTCTGTAGACTTGAGCTTGATGCTCACATATACCAAACTTGCTTAGCAGGATAAACACATCTCTTCGGAAAGCTTTGGTGAAAATAGCATAAAGAAAGGGGTTGGCACAAGAATTGAGTGGGTAGAAGAGTACGAGCAAAATCTTGGAATTGGTGACGGTTATCAATGGTTTGTTCATAATGGCAGATAAAGCATGGAAAGAGATGGGAGCCATGCACAGAAAGTCAGTGAAAATCAACACAGCCATCCGCTTGGCAATTTTGGTGTCTTTGTCCCCTGACTTGTACTGAGGGTTTCGCACAGTTACATAGATTTTTATGTAGCAGGCACAAATGACGACAAAAGCAATAATGTTACATAGTAAAACAAAGACAACGTAGGCTTCAGCCACTGGTGTTTCGGTGTCCATGGGCAAGCAGATGCTGACTTTGCTATAGCTGCTGATGCCAACCAGTGGCAGAAGGGCAAGAAGAAAGCATGAGAGCCACCCTCCCAGCATGATAACCAAAGCGTGCCGGAGGCGAATCTTTCGATCTGGGCGCATGGCAAAGGTGATGGCATACCAGCGCTCCAGGGTGATCACAGTCAGTGTGTACACAGAAAGTTCACTAGCAAAGACCGTGAAAAAGCCAGCTGTGTTGCAGCCAGGCCCAGTCTGCCACTCTATAGCATGGTTATAGTACTCTGACCTGGTGTGGAGGTCCACTGAAGCAATCAGGAGGAGGTATAACCCCATGCAAAAATCCGCAAAGGCCAAGTTACACATCAGAAAGCGTGGTACAGTCAGTTTATAATGGCTGGTGAGAAGGATGAAAAGGACGAAAATGTTACCTAGGATGGCCAGCAGGTTCACAAACCACACCACAATCCTCAGAAACTGATATCCCATTATATCCTCACAGGGATTAAACTCATCAGGCTCTGGAGTGCATATTACATCTTCATTGTCTCCACAGACAGGATAGTCATAATGACTGTCAAAGGTCTGGACGTCTTCCATTTGAGGGTTCTTGAGCTCTTGGCCAAACCCAAGATTTCCTTCCCCGTGCTCTTCCAAGAAAATGTAATAATGGGAATTTTCATGAACATTCGTGAACTTGGTGTTTTTGTCATACAGAGCATCGGTGTGGTCTGTGTATTCTTCTGCATAATCTTTGTAAAATGGACCTCTGAGAGTTTTGACTGATCTTCTCTTACGAAAGCTGTGACTGCTGCTCTGGTTACATGTCAGATACTCCAGGATTCTGAAAGAGCAGAGGGGGAAATGACCGATGGCCTTTATGGTCTGACTGGAGTGCAGTGAGTGAACAAAGGGAACACTTCAAAAGCAAACCACCGTGAATGAAAACGTAGCTATAAAGACGTGATCAGATATATTTCTGTTAACAGAACGTGTAGTGAACAGCAAGCTTGAGTGTTTCTGAGCTTTTTTTTTTTAAACTATATTTTTCCTTTCTCTGTTGCTATCAGCTATCCCCAGGAGTAATTTGGCTTGTTCAGCATCTATAATCCCGCATCCTTCTTGGAATCTACTTTCTTAGTAGGTAATAAGACTTTTATCTGCTGTTTACAACTCCTTGGATAATACAGTATTACTTTCCTTTTCATTTTTACTCACAAATCAATTTCTCACAGAACTTCCATCATTTTAATTTCTATTCTGTGTATTTCCTGTAGGTGCTTTACAGCTAACTAGTAGTGTAGTGGTTGGGAATCCTGTACCTCATAGTGTGATGCATCTGTATTTGTAGTCAAAAATTGTTTGTAATTTTTACTAGGAAAAAAATTGCAATTTGGCATCAAATATTTTATATCACTGTGATCCACTGTCACATAAACTTTAGCGTTTCTTATTTCTGTGTGTGTAGAATTCAAGATTGCTTTTAATTTGAGATTGCATACCATTCACTCTCAGAAATTTTCATCTCTACTAATAGACGTGCAAATACTGATTTCTTTCAGTCATTAGATTGTGCTAGGTTCTTTCTGCACATTCTTCCTGTCCAGGTTTTGAATCTCTCCACTCCTCTTTTAGTTCTGTCCTCACTTTCCTAGTCCATTGTAATTGTGAATGTTATTGTTTTGTGAGTTTATTATTGAATAATTCATATACTTGTCATAGCATATTTTTAATGTACTATGCATTCCACCCACAAATACTGCAATACTGAAGACTGGGGCTGTCTTCCTACATCAGGGCCTGGCCTGGATGAGAATTCTCTAAACCTTATCAAACTCTGGAGAAATTCACAATGGATTTGTATTCTGCAGTAAAATTCTGCTGCTAATCACAGTAAGTCATCCCCCCTCGCTCCCCCCAGCAAATGAGTCACTGTTTTGCATCAGACCATCTATAAATATATTTTTTTCTTTCCAAAAGCCATCAGCACCTGTTCTAAAGGGAGGCCAGAAATCCTGCCGAACTGGAATTTGAAATAATCTGTCTACAAGGTTGTTACAGAATCATTTATTCTGGGCTTTTCAGTTAGAAAACATGTGAGATACGAGGCTATAACCCCTCCCAAACTTCTTTTTCCAGTCCTTGCTACAGCATATTCTGTGTTATATAGCACATTACCCTTTTATTTTTTTTCCCTTTAATTCTGGGCTCAACAGAAGGAGGAGCTGTTGCAAAAGGTCCTAAAAATTGTTATATCAAAAATTCTTTCTTCTTTCAGTTTGAAATCGTAATCTCTGTTTCAAAGAATGTCCTCTATACCTAGAAAAAATGGTCACAAAAATGCCAATAGATGTAATTTTATATTGATACTAAAACTTGTCTTCACTGACATACTTTAAAATTGAATGTAAGTTAGTGAAACTCACCCGCTGTTTTTTTTCCAGCTCTTGAAGGCACAGCAGTGACTTGGATATGATAGGTCAGCTCGCATTAGGTGAAGAAATACCTTAACAGATGGTAGTTTCTTTAAAGTCCATGTATTTTTGGCCATTAGTTCTTTAAGGCTTTCCAATCCTTTGGCTGGAAGGTTAGCAATGGCTGTTCTGGAGATATCACTAGGTAAAAGAAGAAAAAGACAAACATCAGTATATCCAGTGACTGGATCAGAATTTTTTCAGATTCTCACAGTAATTTAAGAGTTTCATAGAATTCTACTGAAGAAATCAAATCCAGAGGATGTGGGGATTTCATATCACTTTGCTAGACTCTGCTATCATTCAAATTGAAGTAGGATATGAATTCCTCCTGTGACTTTCTCTGTGTTTTAAAGTTCTTGTCTTTAATGTCTCATAGTGCAGAACGTGGATAATAAAGAAATATCAGGACTTTTAAAATTACACCTTTAAAGCCAACCAGATACAAATGCATATGCAAAACCAAAATTTTAAAAATTCTTTAAAGAAATCACATCTTCCATTGGAAGACCTATTTTCCTTTAGATATCTTCAGACTCACTGTAACCTATTGGGATACTTCAATAGAAAGCATTGTAATTACTAAAACAAAGTTCTTCATAAATTGAAATTAAAATCTTCTATCTCGGTCCATCCTGAAACTCTCAGAAAAATTAGTATTATGTGTTCTGCTTTCTGTTTCTCTGGTACCGAGTCCACCTCAGCAGATATATTGCCCAGTTTGTGGCGGAGGTGGATTTCCTTTAGAACTGCCAGATGAATATCATCTGGTCCTCTTAGTGTTTTCTACTCA
This sequence comes from Burhinus bistriatus, assembly GCA_013397275.1. Taxonomy (NCBI): domain Eukaryota; kingdom Metazoa; phylum Chordata; class Aves; order Charadriiformes; family Burhinidae; genus Burhinus; species Burhinus bistriatus. Next base: position 76,690 of record VYXH01010054.1, on the reverse strand, counting down.
TTTTTTGCTTTATTCCAAAACCTCTTCTACTGACACTTGACGTCAAGATATTTTCTCAGAGTTATACTCTGTAAAGAAGTAAACCTGTAAAAAAGGTTCCAGTGTAGGAACACTGAGCACTTCCATCATGAACATCCTAATAATAAATAATTCAGCTTTTTTCTATCCACCACAACAAAGACTTGTGGTGAATGGAGTTAAATCCACTTGGCAGCTGGTCACAAATGGTGTTCTCCAGGGCTCTGTATTGGGGCCAGTTCTGTTTAATATCTTTATCAACAACCTCCCCGCCCCCCGAAGTATTTATACACATTGGTAAGATTCCCTTGACTTCTCTTCTCCAGACTAAATGTTTCCAACTCTCTCAGCCTATCCTGCTATGACAGACGCTCCAATCCCTGAATCAACTTAGTGGCCTGCTCCTTTTTTTGTTTTTCACCAGTTTTCTCATTTTATAGAGCTCTCCTCCTGAAGCAAAGTGTCTTGGTAAACTAGATCTCAGACTAGATCTTACCAAGACAAGGCTGGCTTTTCAGCACCCCCCATGGGTCTCCATCAAGTCCTCATGGTGGTGGCAGCTACCTGCAGGAAGGGAACATGGTTAAATGCTGTGTGATGGGAGGTGCTAAGACTTTTTGGAAGGGAAATGACACCTCACAAACTCTTGGGAGTTCTTTGAAGATGTTCTGGTAGAAGCATATGGAGAAGGATGATCCTGTTTGTAGAATGAATTGGGATTTCTGAAAAGCCTTGACAAAATCAGATACCAAGGGCTGTTGAGGTAACTCATCTGTTTTGTGGCAAGGGGAATGGCTCCCCCGGGTTAATTAGAGAAATACAAGAGTGGGGGGAAAGCCTGGGAACAGATGATAAGTTTTCATGCTAGAGGAAGGATGGAAAATGAATTGGTATCTGAGTATACACATCATTGCAGCAGAGGCCCACAGAGGCTGTGCTGGTGCTGGTACTACTCAAATGTTCATAAACAGTCTGGAAAGAGAATGAAAGTAGCTGCAACAAAGCTTGTTTCCGACACAAAATAATACAAGGTAGCGAAAGCTAAAGCTAATGGTGTAAAGACGCAGAAGGATCCTGCAATACTAAGTGACTGAGCAGTAAAATAATTGATGTGATTCAATATTGATGAATGTAAAGTGCATTTAGGAAAAAGCACTCTTAACGTTACATGGATGACAATGGGGTTTAGTTTACCTATCACTCCGGAAAGATCTTGGAGTCCTCTCTGCAAATGTCAGGTCAGTGGTATTTAGTAATGTTGAAGAGAAACAGAATGCTAAGAATTTTTAGGAAAGAAATAGAAAATAGGACAGAAAAACTTCACTTTGTAAAAAAATTTATGACTGCATCATAAATACTATATGCAGTTCTAGAAATAATACATGCAGAATATAAGAGCACAGAAAGCTGCAGCAGGGATGATTAAAAGTTTCAAATTGTTTATATGTGAAGTAATAAGGAGCAGATAAGGGCTTTTCTCTTGGGAAAAGCTAGGACTGGAAGCAGTAGGAGGCTATATATGTCATGCATATTGTAAAGAAGGTGATTGGGAATGATTATTCACTCTTGTGAGATGAGTTTTGGGACACCTAAGAATGTGAGGCAAGAGACTTAAGAATGAGAAAAGGTATAATCTTTTCACAAAATTGCATCATTAAATTGTGAAAGTCAGTGCCATGGTTTGTTGTGCAGGCCAAATAACAAGGTAACAATGACAATATCCCTTTTTGGTTTTTGTTTT
>VYXH01010054.1:30014-74914 GCA_013397275.1 Burhinus bistriatus | reverse complement strand
TTTTTTTTTTTTTTTTTTTACGGTTGTGTCACATTCCCATCAGAAATGACTGGGTCAGGAGGAGCGTCCTGGGGGACAAGGGTTGTGCCTCGGTAACAGCTGCGGAGAGGAGCTCCTCCAGGGGGCAGGGGAGGGAGCTGCAGCCAGCCCAGGGCTCAGGTGGTGGAAACAATTTCCCAGGGAGCAGAGGGGAATGTCCAAAGTCTGTGGCAACTTTAAGAGTGCTGCCAAGTGATGTTAAAAAGTCTGAAAGAAAGATCTGTTCAGTGAGAAGAAAGGGCTTGGAAGAATTAGCTATAAGACCACATAATTTCTGTTCTATCTTAGTGAATCCTTTGAAATCTTTTATGTATGTGTATATGGGTGTGTATTTAAGCAGTTAGGTCTTGCAGTGTTTATTTTCAAAAACTCTGCTAGTTTTAAACTGAGATGCTTGGGGAGAAGATACAGGCATAGCTGCCCTGAAGATCTAGTTGACTTAGCATTAATCCTGTTGCAGGACTAACGTGGTTGGTCCCATCCACGAGCCACATTAAGCACAATGGCTCAGAAGTTTGGAAGATTCCAAAATCCCCAGTTTGGGAAGTCCCTAAACTGCTGGTATGGTGTCTGCCACCAAGAGCGTACCGCTGCTGTTGCAAATGGAAAAGCCTCCTGGGAGTCTGGTGATAATTTGTCTCCCAGTGGAAGATAACTTCTTAGTTACCCTACCTAGGCCCACACTTTGTTAGTGACAAAGTGTGTGTCAGCTGGCCAGAAGAAAGTGCGGGGTTGATGGATTTTTTGACCTTACAAATCCAGTCTTGATGATTATCTATTCAGATTCACAATCTACTTCAAGCAGCATAGCAGCTGTCTTCAAATGAGAAAGCATAGGATTGAAAAGGTTTTAAATAAAAATTACTAATCTTTGGAGCAACGTGAATCCAAGTAGTTGGAGTTTGCCAGACTATAGGATCTGTGTCTGCATTCCTACAGGAGACACGTTTTCCTATATGGTTTCTTTGTTCTGTGTCATTGTATGATCAGTCTTGATTTTGGGCTGCTCAGAAAAATGGGAACTGACTGCAGTTATGTCAGGCTTGTTAATATCTAATAATATTGATAACTAAGATGTTATTTAAACACAGCAATGTTTACACTGCACAGAAGAGTGTCTTGCTACTACTGCTAAGCTGTAGCTGTCACACTTAAAGAAACACAAGGGAACGGGCAAGAGATCTGATAGACTCGTCAAGAGGATCTGTCTCAAATTGAAGTGACTATAAAAGAGGTTAGGCAGGAAACTGATAAACTAAATAATAACGAGTCACAAGGAGTTGTTTCATCAAAAAGTTCTGAAGCAACTCAAGGAGGAAGTAATTGAATTCGTAAAAGAGGTGTGTAAGCTCCAACCTAGCTCCCTGCGGGAAGGCAGCAAATGAGCCACCAACTGATATGATATACCTGGGGGAAGGCAGCATGTAAAGAGCTTTTGTAAACATCAGTCCTGCCTTACAAACTTCTCCGAATGTTGTGGTTAAGATCTGCTCAGAGTCTCCTGGGACTTCTACAAGGCCTTTGACAAACCCTCACAAAGGCTGATATGGAAACCACGCAGCCACACTCCTTGTGGGAGACCTCAAATGTTCGGGATTATGGTAAAGTGCTAGCAAAATTCACTGCTAGCCTAGATCCAGACCAGACTTGAGCATTTAAGTAGCTATGGTCTAGAGCTCACTCAGATACTGGAAGTGGTCTGTCTGTGGTAGCGCAGAGCTCTACACTGTGGAGCCTAACAGCAACCAAATTTTAACGTTGTGGCTTGTAAGCTGTTCTGTTTTTTTCTCACATGCTTTCTTACAAATCTCATGTGACATTTCTAGGCTGTTGCTTACCTTATGTGGAATTCACGCATTAGATTGAAAGTTGCAGACACATTGGAGAGCTTCAAATGAATGTGGGAATAAAACATAGCTTATGATTTAAGAGATGTTGTTTTCTGAACCACCTGTATATATGATACAAGTGTTAAACGGAGATTTAGCTGCTCAGATTTGATTTTTTTTTTTCCTGGGTTGTTATTTTTTGGTCTAATTCTTCATTTTTATGAAGTCAGAAGTTCAGAGCTAGATATAAGGGATAATAGCTTTTGTCAATCTTTTTCACAGCTGGAAACACGCAACTGTAGTATGAAATCAAGTAATAATGAGAATTGAAAAGACAGATAATTGAGAAAATGAGATTGAATGCATCATAGTGCCATTGGGAATTTTTGCCTAATCATATATGGATTTCTGAGTACTGCAATACTACAATAGTTAAAAAAAGCATAAAATATGTAATAGATGGACTTAGACTACAGATATCATTTCTATCTACTGAAAGATTCTTTAATTCTACAAATTTGCCTTGTTTGATTAGCAGAATGCACAGTGCTCCTGTTGCTTGAAGACATGCTTGTGCCCAGTGGCAGGAACAGAACAGAACCTCTTAAGGCAGGACCCCTTTCTAGATTGGGAAATGATGCTTTAAAGAGCACTTCTGCTTTCTAAAGATAATTAATTACTCACATGTATCTTGTGCAACAGTTACTAATGTTTTGAATTTGGACTGTATGTTTTGCAAAAGCTAATTGAATAATGAGCCTGGTTATATTTTTGTTGTACTTTGCTGTACTTGTGCTCTAGGCAGCAGCTCTTGTTGGTGCATTTAGTAAATCAGATACACTGAGTTGCTGAATCCTAGCCACGATTTCATTTTCAGGTGAAGAGCAATGTACTGTCATACTGTTAAAATAGTTTTCTAAAAGGAGCAATCTATGTATACATGCACATATATCTGAATATACAGCAATGACGAAGGAATCAGAATTATTGGCATCCGTTCTCCTCTATTCAGTGATCACACTCCCCGTTTCCTCTGCTTTTGTAAACTGCAAATTAAAAAATAAAACAACAACAAACCCCCCCAAAAAATTACCCAGCTTTTTAATACCTACTTAAATATACCATCTAACTAGGTGGTCTGACAGCATGGCCAAACTCACACAACATACATATAGCCAAGCACAATTCTTTGTAGTTAAGTCTTTCTTAGTGGTTTTCTTTAAAGCCAAAATGGAAGAAAATTACCCTATTAGGATGGATCCAAGGTCAGTATTTCAGCCTTTAATTCGCTGTTGCTGCTGAAATCCTGATCAGTAAAAAAAGCCAGTAAATGACGGATCTGTGGGGCAGACATTCCATCAACTGTAAATTCTTATCTCACTTCAAGAGTGCATAAGGGGAACTCCAGAGATAATGAATTCTGCCAACTTGGCAGGGAGGCAAGACAGAGTCTCTTTTTTGAGCTCCATAAATGTTCCTTTTTTTCTTTTTCTTCTTTCATACTGCTCCCACTGTAAGCAATGCCATTCATTGCCCCAGAAAAAGGAATCGTTTTCCATAAAGTTAATTTTCAAGAGGAAACAGTATTGTAAGTAGAATTTCCTTTTTGAGGAAGATCCAATGTCCACAAATTCCCGTGCCAGCTGACAACAACTAGATGTCTGAACTAAAAATGACTTAACAAATTTTTTATTAAAATAAGACAAGTTGTTTACACTACCCAAGGGGGATATGGAAGGGCTGTACTGATCAGGCTTCTCAGGCTATTATGCAAGTTATCAAAACTCTGGTCTGTCTATAATTAACTCAGTCTCTATGGTACGGTGGGGGGGGTGTGTAGTAAAGCACCAATTGCAAGCACATTTCTGTCTCCTACAGGAGATGTTAATGGCCATTGTCATGGCACAACAATAAATAGCAAGGTTCTGCTCAATTTTCATTCATTTTGACTTCAGCCTACTTAAGGCAGTGCATATGTGGGAGTTTCAGAAACTATTTTGTTCCTGTTAGAATAGTTCTAGTTCCTGAAGGTCAACTAAGACATTTGTTCAGGTGGGAGCTCTAAATTGCTGCTGGAAGACATCGTGCTTTATAACAAACCTTTCCTACATCACATGTGCAGAATAATTTGTCATTATTCATGGGTAACAGAAGCCCCTAAATCTGCTTTAAAAATACGTCAAAATTAAATGAAACATTAACACTATGGTGCTACATTTTAGATTTGTGAATGAAAACAGTGTTGATAACACAGGGATGTTTTAGTTATTGCTGAGCAATAACTAAATTGCTTTCACAGCATCACGGCCTTTTCTGCTTCTCACACCGCCCTGCCAGCGAGCAGCCTGGGGATGCACAAGGCATTGGGAGGGGACATAGCTGGGACAGGTGACCCAGTCGACCAAAGGGATATCCCAGACCATATCACGTCATGCTCAGCAATAAAAACTGGGTGAAAGTTTGCTGGGGCTGCTGTTCCTTGGGGGCTGGCTGGGCATCAGTTTGTTGGTGGTGAGCAATTTTTTTTTTTGTTGAATCACTTATTTTTCTTGGGTTTGATTTATCTTTTTCCCCTCTCTTTGTTGTTTGTTTTGGTTTGTCTTTTTTTTTTTTTCCCTCTGTCCTTCTTTTAATTATAAAACTGTCTTTATCTTAACCCATGAGTTTTCTCAGTTCTACCCTTCCCATTCTCTCTCCCATCCCACTGGGTGCAGGGCGTGAGCAAGCGGCTGCGTGGAGCTGAGCTGCAGGCCAGGGTTAAACCATGACACCTTCCTAAGATCTTGACCTTAGGACTAGCAAATCAAAGGATCATGATGTGAAATAATGTCTTCTGCACCTTTATTCTGATATAAATATGCTGTTTTCCTGAAGAGCAGAAAGTAAAACTGATTCTTACATGGACTGAGCCCTGCCAGCACCATCTGGTTTTGCAGTGGAGGAGGGAATCCCACTTCCAGCAACTCAGTTATCCCTGTGATCAGTCCTATGCGCTACGTTACGTGCTGGATGATTTGAGTCAGGAAATATGGTTGTTCTTAAAGTTCTTAAAAGTTTTTTGTTTCATTCTGTATTGTGATCCCTAATTTTAGTGAAGAGCACTTTGGAGGACTATAAAATCAGTCTGGAAGTCAAATTACATGAGAAAGAAGAAAAGACAGCACCAGAAGTAACTTTATTCTGTCTAAAATAATTTTTTCATTTCTGTTTCAATTTCCTTTACATGTGTTACTAGAGTCCTTAGTTTGTATTACAATTGTACTACAATTATACGCTCATAAGACAGATTGTAGTACAGAATCTTTCAGAAGAAAAATTGGTAGGAACAGTATTTCTAATGTAAGATGCAAGCATTTTTTTCAGTTCCCTAAAGCACAGGTTTTGTTGTTAATATTATTTTTGTAAACATGCCCTTCCCATCTTTGCTGCTCTGCTGCTAATAATGGTTGGAAAGAAAGTACAACCTAAACTGTTATTATTTTTAAATCTTTCTCTACTTCATTTTCTCCTACTCACAGTAGAGTTGGTCCACTGTGCACGCCCAGAAATGCATCATCATTGATAACTTCCAGGTATTTGTTCTTGTGCAGATAGCTGCAGAAAAAAATCAAAACACAGTGATTTGGAAATAGTTATCCACAGGGTAAAGAAGATCTTCAGTTTACTTGCCTAAATAGATTTACAAAAGCAATATGTATAAGGGCCATCCTATCCCAACAACATATTGATGCATAATCAGTTACTTCGTTTTCTGTACAGTCAAGGAACAAAATACAGGTTTACCATTTTGAAAATAAATTAAATTCCTCAAGAAATAAAAAATAAATAACTTAGCAAAATAAATTACCTTTGCTCCAAATTCTTTTTCTCTCTCTGTCATACGCATAAAGACACATGCATAAACACCGTATCTTCAGGTAAATATGTGTGAGGATGAGGTGAAATAGATTGTTTTGCTTTCATCAGAATGAGGTATGGGGACTTATATGATACTTACAGGAATGCATAATGAACAAATATGAAAATAATTCCCTCCTTGTTTTGAGTTTGATAATAAAATTTTGAAAGGTTTTAAAATCTCCGTAGCCAAGTGGAGGCCCCCCTATACAGGACAACAGTTAAGAATGAGGTTCTGTTATAAGAAAAGCAAGAGAGGGAGTGAGAAGGAGGATAAATCTGAAAGAAAAGATAATACAAAACGTATGTAAAAAAAAAAAAAAAATCTAAAATCTTGGGAAAACCAAGAACAATTTCCTGAGTAGCCAACACTTTCCCAAAATATGAAATGCTGCAAATTTCTCCTATCATTACAATTGCTGTAATCAAGGACCAACATTAATTCCCATCATTCTGGAAACTGACATATAAGAAAGCACGGATGCAGTAAGTAGGGAATTTACAGGGTTGAGTTAAAAGTGCACTATTAAAGACAGGCAATGCAAGGTTACTGAACACTCAAAAAATTAATATAACCCATGTGGAACAATCAACGTTAAACTCAGTTCTGTGTTTTTAGATTTAAAAGTGATGGAACCTTGATATTTTTCTAGCTGTATTCCTGTTTATCACGGTCTGAAACTGTCATTTGAGAAACTTATAAATACATGGATTATTATTGCAGGTAATTCAGTCAAGTTCCAAAGTGCTTTAGAGAGGCTACGCATTTCTGTCTGAGACTTTTGTTCTCAATGGCCTAATAGAATTTATGGGGTTTGTGGAAAGACTGTGGGGAAATAATTGGCCTCGGTAGTTCCACAATTGCAGGTGTACAAAGGGACAGCATAAATTAAAAAAACAGCAGCAGAAGCACAGGCATCCTCCTTTTCTGCCAGAGTCACAGTGGACGCATGGCACTGAGCCCATTTTATGACCTTCCGTGAAGAGCAGATATACACAGAACGTGATGAAATGGAAGAAGCAGCGTTATTTTTATGCATTCAGTGCCAGCTTGTGTGTATTAGTTGGGTATATTTGACGTAAAGTTAGATTAAAAATGTGGGTTTGGAATAATTGTCCAGCTAAAAAGTACATCACAAAACACAACAGGTATGTTAATTTCCTTAATGAGGTGGTTCCTCCTGGTTAGCCAGGAGGGAGGGGGGCTGCAGTTATAAGCAACTAGATCTAAACACACAGACAGGAATATGCTGAACTAGCTGAGCAACGAAAAGATCCTGAACATTAGGTTGCAGTACATACATACATACATATGTATGTGTGTATATATATGTACACATGGATGCTACTGTGATAATTCTTTGTCTAAGCCAGCAATTAAACCCTAGGTGGTATTTTCACTTAGTTCAATGAACTTCTGTCACGTTTACAAGAGAAACAGCTTGCAGGCATCAAACCTAGTCATGCTTTTTAATTTAATTTAGATAGAAATTGAAATCTTGTGATGGGATTAAGTATAATTTACCAAATATAGTAGTCCCTGGAGGAGGACGGAGGAGCATCTAGCTCTCTTGGTCGAGGGGTGCTACATAAGCAAGAAAACAAAACAGTCCAAATGTTTTGTTTCTGTATTATGATGAGAAAGGACCTCTGAGAGAAGTTTGAATCGAGGCAGCAAAGGGGATGGTAGAGCTGCAGGACTGCGCTTCAGGGCAGAAATGCAATGCAACCTATTAGGGAGAAGAACACAGAAAATTGCCAGGAAAGGTTGTCAAGGGGAATGTATGTTCCCCTTGATGAAATGATGGCAAAATGATCAATACCATAAAGGCCCTGAAGGACCATGGTGCCTAGGCAGAAGAGACTGATATCACCTGTGACTATCCCATTTATAAATTTTATCAATTTTCTGTATAGTGGAAAAGGTAAAGTCTAATGGCCCCAGTAGCAAACTACAGATTAAACATGAAGCTGCAGTCTAGGAGCAACAACAGAGTCCACAAACTGCAGTATTATAGGTAAGTCAGGTGCAGCAAAAGCAGGAAGAGGATCTCAAAGTGACATAAGTATGACAACAGTGGGTGACAGAGGCCCAACAACTAGAATCATAGAATCATTTAGGTTGGAAAAGACCTTTAAGATCATCTAGTCCAACCATTGACCCTAGTCTAGCAGGTCCGCCACTAAACCATGTCTCTAAGCACCACATCTAGACGACTTTTAAACACCTGTAGGGATGGTGACTCAGCCACCTCCCTGGGCAGCCTGTTCCAGTGTTTGATAACTCTTTCAGTGAAAAAATTCTTCCTAATGTCCAGCCTAAACCTCCCCTGGTGCAACTTGAACCCATTTCCTCTTGTCTTATTGATAGTTACTTGGGAGAAGAGATCAGCTCCCGTCTCACTACAACCTCCTTTCAGGTAGTTGTAGAGAGCAATAAGGTCTCCCCTCAACCTTCTCTTCTTCAAACTAAACAATCCTAATTCCTTCAGCCGCTCCTCATAAGACATGCTTTCCAGACCCCTCACCAGCTTTGTTGCCCTTCTCTGGACACACTCCAGCACCTCAGTGTCCCTCCTATACTGTGGCGCCCAAAACTAAACACAGTACTCAAGCTGCTGCCTCACCAGCGCTGAGTACAGGGGCATGATCACTTCCCTAGTCCTGCTGGCCACACTATTCTTGATACAGACCAAGATGCCACTGGCCTTCTTGGCTCCCTGGGCACACTGCTGGCTCATGTTCAGCCGGCTGGCCACCAGGACCCCCAGATCCTTTTCTGCCAGGCAGCTTTCCAGCCACTCTTCCCCAAGCCTGTAGCATTGCCTGGGGTCAGGCAACTACAAGCATCAGGATTGCTTGGCATTTCACCAACAAGGGCACAGGGCTGATGGAGTCCTTGTAATGCAAGAATGAAGAAAAAGATGGCTGCAGATGATGACTGTTGCTCAAGAGAAGATGATTTGGTCCTCAGTTCAACTAAAGGATAGAAACTTTGAAGGATTGCAGATAGACTGCCTTATGGAGGTCATATTTCACAGCATAGATGAAAGAAAATTCGGTGAGAATTCCCAACGATGAGATCAGCAACAAAAGAGAGAAACAGGAGAAAACCAACAATATTACCCAAGTGAAACCAGGTGACATTGCTCAGAATTTAAACAGAATTATCTCAAAAAAAATTTCCTAAAATTTCAGAGTACAGTTGGCACAGAAATGATAAGATGCCCAGACCAGACCTATGAAAGAAATTAAATGAAATGAAAGGAGAAAGAATTTGATACAACTGATGCAGGCAGTAATACCTCAAGCATAGAGGGATGTTTGGTAGTATAACTATTATAAACATTTCAAAGCTAGCTTGTAATGTACCTAGGAAGGCAGAGAATACGATAGGCAGGTTGTCACAACAGATTTCATAGCATCATAGAATCGTGTAGGTTAGAAGGGACCTTTGAGATCATTGAGTCCAACCATCAACCTAACACTGCCAAAACCACCACTAAACCATGTCCCTAAGCACCACATCTACATGTCTTTTAAATACCTCTGGGGATGGTGATTCCACCACTTCCCTGGGCAGCCTGTTCCAAGGTTTGATAACCTTTTCAGTGAAGAAATTTTTCCTAATATCCAATCTAAACCCCCCCTGGTGCAACTTGAGGCCATTTCCTTTTGAAGAGACCGACCCCCACCTCTCTACAACCTCGTTTCAGGTAGTTGGAGAGAGAGAGGAAAGGTCTCCCCTCAGCCTCCTTTTCTCCAGACTAATCAACTCCAGTTCCCTCAGCCGCTCTTCATAAGACTTTCTCTCTAGACCCCTCAACAGCTTTGTTGCCCTTCTCTGGACATGGTCCAGAAACTCAATGTCCCTCCTGTAGTCAGGGGCCCAAAACTGAACACAGTATTCGAGATGGGATCTCACCAGGGCCAAGTACAGGGGGATGATCACTTCCCTAGTCCTGCTGGCCACACTATTCCTGATACAGGCTAGGATGCCGTTGGCCTTCTTGGCCACCTGGGCACACTGCTGGCTCACATTCAGCCAGCTGTCGACCAACACCCCTAGATCCTTTTCTGCCAGGCAGCTTTCCAGCCACTCTTCCCCAAGCCTATAGTGCTCCATGGACCTGCCTTTCATGAACCCATGCTGACTGGGCCTGATCACCTGGTTGTCCTGCATGTGCCATGTAATGGCAGTCAGGATGATCTGCTCCATAACCTTCCCCGGCACTAAGGTCAGACAGACAGGCCTGTGGTTCCTCGGATCCTCCTTCCAGCCCTGCTTGTGGATGGGCATCACATTTGCTAACCTCCAGTCAACTGCAACCTCACTGGTTAGCCAGGACTGCTGATAAATGATGGAAAATGGCTTGGTGAGCACTTCTGCCATGTCCCTCAGTACCCTCAGGTGGATCCTGTCTGGCCCCACGGACTGGTGTATGTCTAAGTGCTGTAGCAGGTCCCTAAAGGGTGTCCACGAAGTTGCAGTGAGCTGTGTCCATTGTGCCAGTTAGTGGTAAAGATACAAAGGTCAAACCTTTCCTAATTGTAAGTTCTGTGACAAAAACATAATTTGAGATGGTGGCTGTGGAGATAATTGAATTGACTCAGAAAAGTGCAGAAGGCCACTATTTTATCTTTGTGCTGGAAGATTCTTTCAAATTCAGATAGCTGAACTGGAATTTAACTGTAAAAATAATAAAGTCAGAGCAATTGTTTCTTGGTGTGGAAAAAATCAAGTAAAGATTTTCATCTTGTCCTGGTTGAAGTCATTGGCAAATTTTCCATAACATTCACTGGATATAAGCTTATATTAATCATCATAGTGAGAAATGACATGTAAATGCACTCTGGCTGGGTTACACAGCACAAAGTCTTAGGGAGCCAAGCCAGAGTAACACTTCTGCTATGTTATTCACTGGACATTACCCATACCTAAAGCCTTGTTTCTTACAGAGGAAAATAGCTTACTTCATCTTCTCAGCTATTGTTGTTAGAAATAAACTTTTATTCTTTAGAAATATATGGCATCCTAATATCACCTGACGTTTGTGTTTTTTGAGAACTGACTTTCATATTCTGTAAATGACAACCTACTCACTTTTGTTGTGAGCACTTGCTTCAGTTTGCAAATTTCTTCATGATTTTGTCTGCAAAACTAATACAAAAATTAAAAACAGAGCAAGAGCTAACAATTAATCCAAGATTTCAACATCTAGGTTGTAGTTTTGAAGGATACAAAAACCTGCCTGACCTAATAAAACCTGTCGGTTTCAGTAACTAGATATTATTATACAACCAGATAATTGCTTGTCCAATATTTTCCCCTGAAATTTAAGCAACATAGTGAGTGATAAACCTGAAATATGATATTTTACATACATGATAAAAATCTTCAAACTTACAAATAGGAACAGCCAGCTAGAGACCTGCCGGAAGGTCATAACCATGTGTTACCAAGGAGGGGCTGCAGTGTTAGCCGCCAGTTTTCACACAGATGAGTCAAGCCCGTCAGAATGTACAATTTCCTGATGCTAATTGATTTCTCTGGTTTAAGGCCTTTTATTTTGATAGGTACCTCTTTTAAATGGAAAGAATAAGACTTTGGTAAATATTAATTTGACACAGAAAGTTTATGTATAACCAGTATAGCTCCTTCTGAGAGTGCCTGTAATCCTGTTGTTATTGATAGCTAAATGGTATAGAATGTCATTTAAATACACTGCAGAAAAAGATCCCCACAACAGTGGCACCCACGTGGCTAAACAAACGTTGGAAGTCTTAGAGATCACATAGCGGAAGTGGAATATCTATCCTCAGTGGGGACACTAGAATAATAGTAAATTTGGAAAGTTAGTGGAAGGCAATCAGATAGACATGGATACCAGCATGCAAAGTATGCAGGGAATCTGGAGTAGTAAACGCTGAATCTGGAGTAGGATATGCTGGTGGTTTCATAGTGCTGTAAGTAAAAGAAAATTTTGGGGTTTTTTCTCTTTTTTAAATGAAATCAGATCAGTAAGATAACTTTGCCAGTGACTAATACAGAGTCTCTATAGACTCAAGATCCAGGGGTAAGTGGGAAAAATACTGCATTAAGTCTCAGCCCTGCCAGAAAGTAACGTGACTGCAGTATGCTGAGCAGGATCTTCTGAGGACATGAAACAGTAATAGGGAATTTCAACTGCTATGTAAAACAGGACAATGTCATGTCAGGGCATGACAGAGATACCGAGTATTCAGACATTATCAATGCATGCTTCATAATGCAACAGGTTAGAGGGTCCGCATGAGAAGAAGCAACTTTTGATTTCAGCTTGAGTGGCACGCACTCTCTGTTTCAAGATGTTACAGTTTAAAGTCTGTTTTATAAGAGCAACCATCAGGTACTGATATTCAGGAACTCTGTAGCATCAAGAAAGCTGAAGAATATACCACAGCTATAGTCCCTAAAAAGGAGAAATACATATAGATGAGAAAACTTCCTTAAAAATAAACAAAAGTATGGAAGTTAAATTATTGAGGGCATTGTGGGAGCTTTTTAGGGACACCATTTTGGAGATATAAAGCAAACATGAAAAGCATGAGATGGCAAAAGAAAAGCAAAATCCTGAATATTCAAAAAATTAAAAATCTTCAACTGAGATGAAAAACTGAAAAATGCTGAAAGGTCTGAAGATATTTTTGCAAAATATTTTATTTTTATCAAAAGTGTATTTTCTTCTGGGGCAAAGGATATGAATGAAAAATGCTGACCTGCTACTTCAACTAACATGTAGTTCCACATAGCTTTCTTTTTTTCAGTGTAAAAGACTTGTATTTCTCTTCTTCCATAGTCCAAGGTCATTCATGCAATACTCCATATAGTAGCTGGACACACCTTTTTCGGTGTTTTGTTGTTTTTTTTTTTTAAGATGGATTATTTCACTGAAAAGGTTTTACTGCAGTCCCACAACCAGTTTTATCAGCACAGGGAGTGATGGAATAAGAATAAACAGCCAGATTAGGGAAAAGGGGAGGTTTTGCAAAATTTTCTTCCAAAGGATCACTTAGTTAAAAACCAAGTAAATTTACTGAAGTTTCTAGTTGGAATACCTCACTGTCTTATGGAATTATGGATTATTTGATAGTATTTGCTTCCTTTTTTCAGCTTCTGATTTTAACATAAGGCAGCAGAGCTTAACAAACAACAAGAAAAACAATATTGTGGCCAGATTTAAGTATCACCACTGTAGTATTAAATGGGATTGGGACATGTAACATGTAAATGTACCTATACATCCTGTTGGATTATGAAATGAAGGTTAAGGAAAGGGAAACAGGCAAAAGAGATGCATTGGTAAATGAACAGTATTAAGGATTCATCATATGTTTTTTTCTACACCGTTGTTTATCTTGACCCTGAGTTAAGTCAAGCATTATAAGTGATCCCTGAGAGTGTGTACCAAAGTAAATATACTCTTCTGAAGCTTATTTTTGTAATTAGATTTTGAGATTGCACGCTTTCCATTTCAGTAATTTAGAGAGCTCTGTAAAAGCTCATTACAAATATATTTTGCCATTCACTGGAAATATGTTTTAAAAAATCTTTTTTCCTCACCAATTTCCTTACAGAAATAAACATTGGTGCGCGAGCACCACTGCAGAAGTCTGCAAGAGTGATGCAGTTCATGGACCTTAATGATGTGTTAGAATGAGGGATTCAAGTTTCAGATGAACAGTGTTCAGTAAAAGTATCATTTGGCCCTTCATACCTGGTTCTTTACTTCCCCGCCTTTATAAAACACATACAGCGATGCTGTGATTTGCTATAAAACACGGATCCTTGCTGGATGAGATTTTTAGTTAGTGCCAGCATTCAGTATGATAATGGAAACGATTTATGCATGGTTCCACACCTATATCTGGATTGATTGTTTTGACCTCCTTGAATTATGTAGGTCTTTTAATACTGCAGGAGTGGTATAAAGGCACACTGCATGGTAGAAGGTAGCTTCCGAGATTCTCAAAATGTCTTCTGATTTATGGATGGAAAATGGAGTCTTTGAATGATTTCTCAAAAATGAATTATTCTTTTCAATTGTTTTCCTTTTTTACTTGTTTCCCCCCCTTGAGGTCATAGTTCAAAACCCACTAAAATTTCTTTCCCTCATTCTTTTTCTCAGTTTTTTTTTCTGCTCCTAGTTTTGTGAAGTCCAAAGGACCTTGGATCAGACCCGGAGGAAAAGAGGTACTTTCTTCACTGTACAGTGGTAGATAAACAGGAGTTCAAATTAGAAATGTCAAAATACAGAAAATGAAATATCTGTCTTTTGCATTAACTTAATGCTGCTGCTAGAAACAACAAATCTTCAAGCTTGCACTTAGCAAAATTATACCTTATCTTGGCATATGGTAACCAAACTACTTCAGAAAATTAGTTTAGAAATTTCAATGTAGTTTATAAAACAGATAAAGGCTTTACCACTGATGTTCAGCTCCCTAGTTTGCCTTGTAAATCTGGAATAGTGCTTTGCTCCAAGTAAATGTCATATGATTTAATTAGGAGAAAATTGTTTATTGTAATAAGCCATGTTTACTGCTGGTAGATAAAGCCCTGAAAGTATGCCTGGTTTTAGTTCTTTTGGGTTCTTTTAATTTGCTTAACTAGTGCATCATAGCCAGTCTCTGGAAAGATTCACTTAGAATCATGGGATCATAGAATATCTCAGGTTGGAAGGTTGGAAGATCCCATAAGGATCATTGAGTCCAACTCCTGGCTCCTTTAGTTTTACATGAAACTAAGCCATGTGACCAAGAGCACTGTCCAGACGCTCCTTGAACTCTGACAGGCTTGGTGCCATGACCAGTTCCCCTGGGGAGCCTGTTCCAGTGACCGACTACCCTCTCAGTGAAGAACCTTTTCCTAATGTCCGATCTAAGCTTCCCCTGAAGCAACCTCATTCCACTTCCTCCCATCCTATTGCTGGTCACCAGAGAGAGGAGATCAGCACCTCCCCTTCTGCTACCCACCTTGAGGAAGTTGTAGACTGCCATGAGGTCACCCCTCAGCCTTCTCTTCTCCAAGCTGAACAAGGGTTCAACTTGCCATCAACCCCAGATCTCTTTGCTCGGGGCTGCTTTCCAGCTTCTCGTCCCCCAATTGGTATGTACAACCAGGATTACCCTATCCCGGGTGCAGAATCCAGCACTTGGTCTTGTGAAATTTCATAAGGTTGGTAATTGCCCAGCTCTTGAGTCTATCTAGATCTCTCTGTAAGGCCCTCTACCCCTGAGGCCTTAAAGAATACTGAAATACCCTTAAAGAATACTAATTACAAACTTTTTCTGAAAGTGAGCAAGTAATCTGCAGAACCGAGTATGTGTTTCCTGCTTCTCTACTTCCATCCAGTCCAATAAAGCAGATGTTTAGGACTCCAAATCTAAAACTAGATTTTCACTTGATTCTTTAATAATAAGGAAAATTCCAAAGAGGCCAGAAGCAATAGCACTTGCACGCTATCAGAGAAGCAAAAAGAATAATTCCTACAAAATCATCTTCAACCTCTGTTTCATCAAAATGTTAGAAATGGAAGAGCCAACACATTTCATATATTGGCTAAGGTTTAGAAAGGTTTTAACTATTGCATATACAGCTTAGAGGGATTCAGTCAAGACACCAGATTAATTTTGCCATATTTTACATCTTGCGATTTCTGTGGGTACTAGTACAAACACTATGTCATAATGAAAAACTTCCTTTCTCATCCAAAAGTCCAAAGTAACTGAGCTAATGTGAGTGAAGTAAGACCTATCCCAGATCTTCAGTTTAACTCAAACCTTTTCAGAATTTAAGAAGTCTAGCTAGCTGTTAAGGAAAAGAAGGCAATTTGGAAAGATTAAGACCATGTGAAGGGTACTCTTATAGAATTCTTACAGAATTCAAGCCCAATTTAAAATAAAGTACTGAAAATAATCATATCTATCCTCATGCCTCTCTGGCTAATTTAAGAGCTCATGATGAAGAAATCTTTTTACTCATGAGATGGGCAGCCAGACTCTTTAGTCAAGACTCTGTAGGACCAGAGTAAGCTTTACCAAAGTGAATGCACCTCTGGAATTGAGATTTGTTCTGTATTAATGATTGAGGCAAATGATTTTGGGTATGGTGTAAAAAGGATATTCACTCACTAAGTATTAATTTTCTGGGAACTGCAGTAAAAAGGTGAAGGCAAAGCTAAAATGGTTGCTTCATGCTTTTGAGATGCTCATCTCTCATTTCTAGTGCAAGTGGCTGCTTCCTCTAAAGGTGCCTCCAACACCTTACATGACTGTCGTTTTTGCAGATAAGAGAATTCTGTGAAAGGGCTACTACCATTATCAGTGCTACACTTACTAAAATAAATTGTCTTGTAAGTAAAATAGCACAATTATCTTCCAAATTGTCTTAGAAATGTTACTGATCAAAAGAAATTTTATTGTAGCTTCAAACCAGAACAAAATTCACACTGGAATTACCTGCCATGATTTTATTTCTGAGCTATAAATATACATACCAAATGAAAGCACACTGCAAAAGACATTAAGTGGCCATATTTTTATTGCTGGCTGAAATTAATATCCTTTCTTAGCTCCTTAAAAATAATTAGAATAAGATATGTATTTAAGAGACTCCAACAAGCATAGAGTTGGGTTGGTTTTTTTTTTTTTTCTGAAAGAAGAGAACGATCTGCTACTTACATAGCATCCAGATTTGTCCCATTAAAAGCATGGCCTTGAATGCTGGTAAAACCATTATTGTAGAGTTTGCTGCAAGCAAAAAAAAATAAATTAGTGTATTTTGTGTTGCTTCAATACCTGAATACCTAACATATTATGTATAAATCTTCTGGGCAACAACACATTTATGGATGAGTTAATTTTAATCTCTTGAAGAAACTGCAATTATAGTACAAGGTCAGACAAAAGCCCAGCAGCATTCTTGAGTGTAGCTAAATCAAGGATACCGTGTGGCAGGTGTGCCATCTCTTACTTCTTTTTACAGCAAAAAGGGAACTAGACTAAAACACTTTGCTAAAACTTTCCCACCCTCAAACTAAAAAAAAGGACGAGGAAGGCTAAACGAACTAATACCTAGCAAAATAGGTATGATTATACTATCAGGCCTGCCTGAATTTTTAGAATTCATTCTTTTGCTCCCTTAGAGCAAAAGGATTTTTTTTAAGAATTTGTTTATAATTCATTCTTTTGCATTCTAGTGCTCTTCCCCCTAGTTCAGGTCATAACTCATTATAGGCACTTTCACTCCCCTCAGCGCTTTCTTGTGGCTCACATTGAGTATGACTTGCATAACTGAACTTTATTTAACATTTTTTCTTCAAATATGACTCTTACATTTGCCACCCATTAATTTTCACGGTATGTACCACTTAGGGTGCAAAAAGTTAGACTCAGTTCTAACCATGCTGTAGCTTTAAAGGAGAACCCTGCAAACTTTTCCTTTTGATTTTCTCCACTCACTGGCATTAGAGTCATACAAAAGCAAAACCACTTTGGTAAGCCAGTTTAAAGAAAAGTAGCAGGCCTGATTCAAATCACTGTCAAAGTAAAGGATTTAGGCAAACTAGATTATGGATATTACCTGTCTGTGGTGTTTCTCCGTTACAAACTGCTAAAGAGTAGGAGAGGGATATTTTTATAAAAAAACATTTTACCATATGTTTGAAAGAGGTAATTGCCTTGTGACTTAAACTGGAAGAACTTACAGAGTTAGAGATTCATTACAAAGCCCATGGAAAGCATTTGGAGGCACTGAAGTCATGAAAGGATTGTCTGCAATTTCGCTGAAAAAGGAGACAAAACATCACAATCAAACATCTGCTCAATAGAGCTTCTCCAGAACAGGATTTTTTTATTAATTGTTCTCTGCCTTGATAATAAATAGAAGCATAGAATAACTTTTTAGTTATGTCTTAGGCCGGAAGTAACACGTGGGATGATTAAGGATTGAGCATGTTCCAGCCGCCAGGAAGTGAGCCTGTGAAGAAGATGGGTTTTACACTCCTGGTGAGGTGTGCCAGCCTGTGTGATTATAGTGGTTAACAGCACAGATAGGTCCCTTGTCTCATAAGCCGGAGAATTAACGAAGTAAATAATGCTACAATGTCAATTGAGCCAGCCCAAGTGACTTTAGAGCTGAGATCCTGCTCTCTAGCTTAGCTCAGCTCAGATAAGACATGAGACAATATATTATTCAGGACAGAGACATCAGAACTGCATCTGGCACAAGTGAAATAACTTCTTGTGTAATGATTCTTCTCAACTCTTCTCCAAATGAGTATTTCACTCTCTGTCATTTCTTCAATACTTCTTTACCTCCACTCTGCAGTCTTAATAAATACTGTGTATCTTCAGACCAAAACATTGTTGTGACAAAAGGGACAAAGGAAAACTAAAGAGTTTACTGTGAATAAACTGGAGAAAGGAGAGAGGAAAAACCTGGTAGAAACAAAGGGCAAAGCAAAGTGTCTGATTGTCCTTTTTCTGCTTTTTTTGTGAATTACATTAAAGTCTGGAAACCAAAATATTCTGCAGATTTTTCTTTTCTTCAGCTTGTGCATTAGATGTGGTCTAGTAAGGCCAGACCGTAACATCCATGGCCCAAGAAGTCCCAAAAATTGCCTATGTGACAGGAAAAATTGTATTCCTTTTCTGTACTATATATTTGCATATATATGTGCTAACACTGAACTGTACTACAGCCATTTTCATTCCAAGTAGTTTTCACGGGCAGGTGGTTTCCACCATAAGTTATTTCAGTTTGACATTTTTCAGATTGGTTCACTTTTCTAAACAAATGTTTACTTGTAAGTTGCTTGACCTGAAAGACCAATAGTGATATAATGAATGCTTTTTCCCCAGCTATACCTTATTCATCATTTAGAAACCTATTATTCTTCAAGAGCAGATTTTTTTCTTGATGAAAGAAACAAAAAGGTTATCTTTCATTGAATACCAATGTTTAGAAATGCCTCCCTTGAAACTGCAGGTCTACTCTTTAAAAAGTCATTAGCATATAAGACCCATGTTTACTTTTTGTTAGTGATCTTTATCAAAAATTTTCAAGGCAAAAGTAAAATAAGGTTTTGCTGTCTGCCACTTAGAAAATCACTGAGTTAGTTGGAAGCAAGGACACAGATTGTTGTATAAACTGCTTCTCTTTCATCTAGCCGATTTAATTCTTGTTTCTCTCTACCTAGTAAGTGTAGTGTTTAATTTACAATCTAGTAGAGCTTAATTTAAGCTAAAGCCCTTGTGGTCTTTGAGGAACCCCCTAATAGCTCTTAAGATGTAGGTGTATCCCCCTCAGAGTTCTGGCTAACTCAGGTTTCAATCTTGGAGGCCTACAGCCAAGGCAAACACAGCAGCTCCAGGTTATGGAGCATGAGTTAGCACAAAGCTTACCTCTAGTCTCAGAAGATCCTCGAAAGGGAAGATCTCATTGCTCACTACAGGCCTAGACTCTTTAGCAAAACAACCAGCATTTCTACACTGCTCTGAGGTTCATCTTGTCAATGGTAGACCATGAATGCAGTGGGGGCTGACCATTCTTGACTAAGAACGCCCCTTAGCAGCACTGAAACAAAGCCTGCGGTAGACCATCAATCCCGTCTTTCCAAGTCACCTTCTAGCATAACACTTCTCATTTTTAATAGCCTTCTACCT
This sequence comes from Burhinus bistriatus, assembly GCA_013397275.1. NCBI lineage: Eukaryota > Metazoa > Chordata > Aves > Charadriiformes > Burhinidae > Burhinus > Burhinus bistriatus. The sequence continues at coordinate 55,442 of VYXH01010054.1, read as the reverse complement.
AGCCCATCCAGCAGTCAAGCTTCTTCCCGCAGAACACTGCTACAATATAATATTATTAACTTTTCTCCAAGTAGTCACTAAGTAGTGACCAAGATACTTTTACCTTGAGTCAGCCTGCAAGTCTTCATCTGAGCTGCTCTTCTTCCTTGGCTTGATTACAACCCAGAATTTGAACCTAAATTGCAGGTTAGGGCACAAAGATGAATGTCATCTTTGCTTTCTGAATACCAAGAAAGACCTAGTTTTTTTACAGCAGAGCTATTTGTTTCTGAAATAGCTTTAAGGTATTTCTCCATGAAATTGTTCTGCAATTTGCTTCAAATCATATTTTTTTTAAAAAAAGGGGGAGGGGGTGTCTTTAAATCAGTTAAAGAAAATGAGTTTTAAGGTGTGAGAAAGGAAGAAGGTCCTAGTGTTATGTAGGAGTGCCTCCTGTGAACAAACCCAGCTAAATTAGCAAAGCTTGCTAGTAGGAAAACTCTTTCCAGAGGAGGACTTTAATGAGAGATGGCTCCATCTAGAAAGTCCAGCTTAAAAGTAAGTAACTGTCAGTCCTGGTGCTTCAGTCCTTCAGTGGGACTATAGACTTGTACTTGAAATGTGACTCTACAAGTAAGGTTGGGCAAGGGCATTTAGGCAAAATGTGTGTTCATAGAAGCTTATGCTGTTAATCTAAAAGAGCGTGCATCTCGTTCAACTACTATGAAAAAAAGGTGACTGACAGAAGGGAGACGGGTAGTCCTTTTCCTCAAAGACATGCTGTGCCAGCCTGAGCTGACCTCACTACTAAGGCTGTCATGAAACCAAGGTGCTACTGGTCTAGTGACTTAAAAGCCCTACCTTATTTCTCAGTTTTGGCGATTTGCTTTTTAAGCTCCTTTTCTGTTATCTTTATTAAAACTAATTGTACGAAGCAACATATTTTGGATAAAATCAGTCTTCACCAAAATCTTCCTGAAAATGTGAGTTTAGCCAACACTGAGCTTTTTAAAAGTGGAATGGTAAACAATTGCTCTCAAGATTGTCCAGTTCTCCTGCTCTTAAGCCTTTTGTGCTCGGGGTGGGGTCAGAAGAAAGAAGGCAGATAGCCAATGGACGTTGTGATTCAACAATATAGGAGCTCAATGAAGAACGTTATCAGAATATGTGCAATATGAGCTCACCATGCCAGCACAAATTTGTTAGAAGAATGTTGAGAGGATGACTTCATGTTAGCAAGCTGTATGTCAGATCAGGTCCTGTGTGTCACACTATTCTGACTTCGGGCTAATTCAGGTATTGCACAGCCATTACAAAAACAAACAAACAAACAAAAGCAAAAGGCATAGGGGTTGTGTATTAGCTTTGGCTAATTCAAGAGAAATGCACTTGTGTGTCCATGTATCTCATCTAGGTCAAATGTATAGTGCTAGGTGACCTGGCATTTTCCAGATTTCGTACTAATGATCATTGAAATATAGACTGAGGAAAAATGCTTTGTCAGACTTATTTGGTAGTTTTCTCCAGAACAGAAACGTTCACTATAGGTTTTCTTGGGATCTGAGGATAGCAGTATTCTAACCAGCTGCAAGGACAGATACGTACAGTAAAAAGTTCACATCAGATGAGAAGATTTTGTTAAGGTCTGGAAATACTTTGAGTCCAGTATTAAAAATGCCGCTGAAAGAGAGAAGAAACAGAAAGAATTACATGCACTGGATGACTGAACAAAACAAACAATGTGTTTAAAATATTCAGCAGTGCAGGATAATTATTTCATCCTCTCTAGTGTCAATCTATTCATTTATAGTCAACTATCCAAAATATAAGGATGTAAGAACAATTTAAAAAAATCAAAACATGAAATTTATGATAAATTATAGAATCTAAAAAATGAGAACGCAGAATAATAAGATGGCTAAGCAGATCTGCAGAGGGAAGTAGCCTGTGAGGTGGATAGGGAGAAAAAAACCTGTAACTCTGGATTCACTTGAGACGTTAAGGTTGCTTCAGACAATAGTCTGGACCCCCAAATCCTCTATCTTTCATTGAGGCTAAGAGCTGTTCAAATAGCTCCAAAAAAGGAAACGGTCTTCAAAGGTGAGTACAGTTAATGCCCCTTATTTCTGAACTCCCATAGAGTGGAAATAACTTAAGAAAATATAGTTCTCAATTTTTAAAATTATTCTCCTGAAATGAAATTGTTTTGATGACTTTATTTTTATTGCTTTCAGAACTATAGGAAAAATCTGGAAAAATTTTTCCCCCATCTCTGCTACCCCCACCACACACACACAGAGCCCTTTCTCGAATCTTCCAAACATTACTCAAAATCACCAAAGTTATTCTCTTTCTCATCTCTCTTTTCTCTGCTATAATTTTAGAATTTTATGGTTTGGTTACTCTGTTCTGCTCTTTAGAAACTTCGTGGGAATATAGAGAATTCTTCAGGATTTCTTTCTGTCATAGAGGTCACATGAAATCTGGCGTCTGTGGATGGGCTCGGCACATTTAGCTGACAGGTTTGTTTTAAAACCCTGTCTAAATATCTAGTAAATATAAAAGATGTATATATTTCTGTTGTGTCCCGTCTTCCCACTATTCCCTACAAAAATATAGTAAGAGAGGAAGTATTGTAAGAATTAAGCTAGGTGTGGAATTTTGCCAAGGCAATATTAGTGTATTCCAGACATTTAATGGTTAAGAAGAATGGCAAAATTACTGATGAATTTGTGAACATGTTTTCCTTTCTCACAAAAGTAGTTGAATTTCCAACTCCTACCCTATCTGGCTTTCTGTCATTAAAATAAAGCAACAGGGAAAAACATTGCGATCAGTTCGAAAATGAAATGCAAAGAAACAAAACTGCTATAGTGTAAAGAGTCATCTGTGGGGCTTAAGTGCCAACTTGTTACAGGTGCTAAATACTTACAGGTATTTTAAAAGTGGGAGGTTCTTAAAGGCGTCTGGATCTATGTAATCCAAGTTTCTAAGATTTCGAATTTCACTGTAAAAAAGGGAGGAACATTACCACATTGATCATTAATATTTAATTGTTTAGCATAACAGAAATCAGCAATGTTCAAAGGAAATTTCAGGGACCTAATTTCTGCAATGAGCTTTTGTACTAGCCAGCACTAGCTCAAGACCACTACGCATTCTGAGCAATCTTACAAAGACGAATTATCATCTGGATAGATGCAGTCCTGGAGACTGGCTAGTTTAAGCAAGGGGGGAAGAAGCACCTGAGATTTGATTATGGATCCTTTGTCTGCATGGTCCTAAAATCAAAGCAATAGCCTGTGGTAATGGCTATTACTTTCAACATGGTGAGAGTTTTGTGTCTGCAAAGTTGAGTAAAAAGAAGAAAAGTTGAGCAAAACTTTCAGTATTGATGTATAATAATCCTATCAATTTACAACCATCTATTTAGCCTATAATTTTGTGTCTTATTTTTCTGGTTACTTCTTTCATGTCTCTAACAGTATTTTGTATTATTTTTCCTGTCTCTTCTGCAGAACTTATCAGTGGATCCAAAATGTGGCTGAGGACAATTACTTTAACTCCATTCTGAGGACAGTGTATTTCTTTGCTTTATACTGATAAAAAATGTAACATAGACTTCATTCCTGATATCTCCTGTCCACAGTTATGTTTCTAAATACTTCTACCCAGGTGACAGCTTGGTCTGCAGATGGCATTTTAGACTGCATATGTTGAAGACCCAGCCTGACACTGATCGTGGCTATGGCCATGCTGGGTGTTTCTGTAGATGTGTTGGTAGGGCTGCTGCCCCACCAGCCATCATGAGCATTGCCTGGCACCATGACTCTTCCTCATCATTTCTGAAATGTTTGTCTCTGCCCTTAATGCAATTTTCCTCAATCTTTCTCATTCCTCTTTTTTTCAGCAGATTTTTCTTCTTTTTTATCCATAACGACAGTCAGCAGGCTGGCTGCACCAATCAAACTGACAAAATTCCCTATCTAGACTCAATAGACCTACCAAATTTTCATCTTTTATGAAAAAAAACCCGCCCATACCCAGCCCCATCACATGCACCCTTTTCCTTTCCTGTCTCCAGAAGTGGATAGCCATTTTTGCACATTTGCTTCTATTCTTTACCTTACACCAGCTCTGGACACTGGTCTTATAACTCTCCTGGAACAACACTTAGCCTTTCTTAATATAGAAACCATATAGAACGAACGGTGTCAAACTTCCTCCTGAGACCAGCTGTGGGACAGTGGGTTGAGGGAAGCACTTCTTGCTGCTTATATAGAGAAATTCGATGAAGGCGACAGGTACAGATGGCACGGTGGTGCAGGTTGTGTGGGTGATGTTCTGGACTTCAGTTAGTCCAGGAAGTAGTGCTACTGGGCAGAAACTAGTAGTATTTAATTTACCATGCCTTAACAATGCTGAGTAACCTACACAGTGTAAGTACCAGGAAGTTGGGTTTTAAAGATACTTCTGCCGCAGGAATAATTAATTTTTACAGGATAAAATCAGCCCAGCCAAGTTGTCTGAGAAATAAAAGTGGGAAAAGAGACATAAGACAGTAGATAAATCAGTATGTAGATACAGGTACTTCAGACTTCAGCCCCTCTATATAATGTTATACTGGCAAAACAGTTCTGCTCCACCTTTCAAGTCTTCAGTTTTCACTCTGTTTATTCCAACATTGCAGCAAGACAAGGATCTACCTTTTACTTGTATGTTAAACTGATGTAATTACCAGCTATACTACTGCTATTACAGTGCTGTATTCAAATATTTTCTTTATGTCTGTTAGCTACTTTGAACAGTACTGTTTCTGTATTTAAAAGAAATCTCAGTGTCAGTCTCTTGCCTCTCCCAAATCATTTTGTTATGTAGCTATCACACTCCCAACAGTGGAATTTGCTCCATAAACTTTAACTGACATGTTTTTTTCCATCACTGACTACACTTAAAATGCTGGAGTCATGAGCTTCCTGGCCAGATACTCCTTTGTTGTGGACCAAACATATTACAGGGAAAGACAGTCTTCAGATCAACCTTCAGCCTGGGAATGGATAATGTATTGGAGTACCATAGAGTCATCAGGTTTTGGCTTGTTGCTATTCACAGTATTCTGCGTAAATTATTTGGATGAGCATACTGAAAATAAATATTCAAAATCTGCAGATGGTACTAAAATTGGAAGCACAAAATAATGCAATGAGATTCAATCAGATTTTGATATATTAAGTAACTGGGCCATGAGAGGACATGTGCTGTTTCACAAAGGCAAATGAAAAACTAATTGATCTGGGAATAAAAGATTTAAAACTGCCAGATGAGACAGTTGGCGCAGTGGTCAGAGAAAAGCTTAAATAATGTGAGTGAGGAAATCAGTATGATTCATCTGAACGCTGGGGAAAGGTTTATGTCCCTGCTCTTTGATTTCCTTGAATTGGTAATGCTGGGATTAGGAAAGACGTATGCTTTAATATATACTGTATTTATATTTGCCTTCCATCCTACACTTTCTATTACAGAGGTTTCTTAAAGCCCAAAAGGAAGAAAAGGGCCCATTGTGGTAGGCATTACAGAAATTAACAGCAGACAGCCTGTTGCTTAGAAGTCTCCAGTCAAAATAGATGAGAAAGAGGATGAGAGAGGTATAAAAAGGTAAAAGGTGATTTGACCAAAGTGAATGCTGTGCTTAAGACGAAAATCAGGAGAAAAATCCAATTTTCCTTACTTCTAGTCCAGTCAAACGTGCCTCTTGCACGTGACTGGCTGAATATGTGGCCTCTCATTTCATATCCATGAAAAAGAGAAAGATCTTCAAATTCAGTTCCATTCATGAAGTGTGCTGCTGTCCTTGTTTTGCACACTCAAACATCATTAATCTCAGAGTATTGGAAGGAATGCCCCCCTAAAATCACAAATTTGAAGGATATCTATAGCTTCATTAGTATTGGAGCCTATGAAGTTAAGCCCATGAGGAGAAAAGATATTTGAATAGTTCTGATCTCATCAGTTAACAGGCTAGTGATACATAAACTGGAATTCACAATTTCTTTTACAATAATCAGTCATGACGAATATAATCAAAGGTGTCTAAATATTATATGATAGTAACTTTCAAATCGTAGTCAAAAGACTGCTGTGGTGTAAAAGAAAAGAAGTAAAGAAGTTCCTCTGCATGTTTAGATGGAACTTCCTGTATTCAAGTTTGTGCCCATTACTTCTTGTCCTAAAAAAATACTTAAAGTACTTAAAAAACACTAACACGTCAAGAACAGGTGTGCAGAGAAAGTCATTTGATGATACAAAGTCCTGTGTCAAGACTTACGAATAACTATGAACGTATGTTCAGTTACAAAGATATAAATATTTAGCTCCAAATCCAAATGAATCTAAAAACGGAACTAATAATGAGAACTATTCAAATATTAGTCTAATTAATTAATTAATGAGACATAAATTCACCAGATAACTTCTAGAAAGGTTAATAAGCTACTTAACATCCTATATGAATTTAGTAAGATTAAAAAAAAGCACAAATATTTACATATTTAAGTGGCTTCTATATTTCATTTTCCAGACATGTCTTTCATACCTGCCTTGCAATATTGACACATCCTTGGGTTTGTTCAAGACCAGAATCCAGAAACTGCAAATGTGGCCATAGAGTCTCAATATAATCACGTTATGCTGAGATACCTACAAAGACTAAGGATATCCAGGTCAGCAGTTCTGAAATGTTTTACATCAGTCCTTTTTTTTTCTTGGGATGACTTGGGACCCATCTCTACCTTCTCAGACTAACTTTGCCTATAGCTTACTTGGCTTCTTTCACTTGCGTACATACTTCCATGTTTCATCCTCGCCCTACAACAAAACAATCAATGTTATTTCACCTGCATGCACCTGTCAAGCCTTTGCACTGCTAGCACCAGAAGACCCGTTCGAGCTCCTGACAGTCTATTCCCTACCTCCAGATTGCAGCTTTTAGCAAGATTTTTCTGCACAGCACTTATCCCAGTGCCCTGGAATTCACTGCAGGTATACAGCAGTCCCCCCCAGATCTCTTCAGTCTCCCTCTCCAGTTGCTTCTCAGATATTTCTATCAAGTCACCTCTCCTTTCTGCAGCACTGTGTCCCACGACCTGGCTCCACGAGCTGCCCAAGAAAAGTGCAGCCCCGGCCCAGAGGCTGGCGGAGCTGCCCCAGCCCTTGGCTCCATCTCACCACAGCTCACTGCAGGGATGGAGAGCGGTTCCCCACCAGCTCTCCAAATGACGTCACATAGACGAGGGCCAGGCACTTGAACCATAACCTTTGGCCCTGTTCCCAAATGCTAAGAGGGCTTTTCATGTGGTTGTATAAGAGGAGAGATCTTTTGAAGTGAGGAGGAGAAGGGAGTAGGGAGAGATCAGGGGAGAGCCAGCAGAGACACAGAGAAGGAGAAAAGAAAGAGTGAATTTTTATGGGGTTCCTGCCTCAGGAATGTTTTCCTTAGAAACAATGACCTAATTACAAAAGCTTTTTATTTAGTGTAATGCTATCAAGCTGCAGGTCTACTAGTAAGACAACTACACAGAGCCACTGACTGCTAATTAAGCATTTTCACAACTATACCTAGAAAAAATAAATACTTATGCCATTGTATGGGAGAGGCAGCTCTGAATTTGTAAAAGTTAAGTTTGTCTCGCAGACTTATTTTAAAAAGTTAAAGACAAAAATAATGAACAAGAAGCCATTGTGAGAGCAATTTAACAAAATTGAGGAAAAAAACCCCCACAAAGTCTTGGTTCTGATTTTCATCTTCATAAAGTGGAATTTTGCCATTAATTCAACCAAAATGAGACCTGGCCCATTAAAATACAGCAGGTGATCAGTATCCTTAGTTTGCAGAAGTTGCTCAGCACTTTACAGGCACAGGTTCATAAAAATATGACCTATGCTTAAGGAGCGCCGAGGTCTGGAAAGAACAGAACGTCAGGACAGAGGCACATGAACTGAATAAGGACCAGGAAAATGGAGCGCTGAAGATCAAAGCTGAAGCATGCTAACAGGCTTGGCAGGCCAGGATGATGACAAACACAGGATACCTGTCCACATGACACTTGACTCAAGCCAAAGCAATTAGTTCCTCCCTTCCATAAGCACTAAATTTTCTCCTAGGAAGTTCTTATGTTTAAAAACAAATGTTTTTAAAATGAAACTGCGTGTATGAGTTTAAATTAGGGTAAAAAGATTATTTACATAAAACAGCACTTTATGAAAAGTCCATGAAAAACAACCTCTATGAAATGACTTCTTTTCAAAACTGTTAGAGTAACTTCAACCTCAACCTCCTTTAAAATACCCTATGATAATCTTTACCCAGTATTATTTTAGCAGTAATACTTTGAAAATACTATGCAAGTGGAGAACATCAAACAAATGCATAGCACAACATATACATTTATCCCTGAATAATCTTGTTCTTTGGAAAGTAAATCAAACGCAACAACGATAAGTCTTAACAAACCAGAGGAGTTATGGAAGCAATTCAGAAAAATGGTCAAATTTATAAATTGTTTTATTTTACAGCTGATATGTAATTGCATAATTTGCCAGATGCCTGGATATTCCCTAATTAAATAATCATGGAATCACGGAATTTTCAGAGTTGGAAGGGACCTCTAGAGATCACCTAGTCCAACTCCCCTGCTGACGCAGGAATGCCCAGAGCACATTACTCAGGACTGCATCCAGGCAGGTCTTGAAAATCTCCAGAGAAGGGGACTCCACAACCTCCCTGGGCAGCCTGTTCCAGTGCTCTGTCACCCTCACCGTAAAGAAGTTTTTTCCTGTGTTTGAATGGAACTTCCTATGTTCCAGCTTGTGCCCGTTGCCCCTCGTCCTCTCACTGGGAACCACTGAAAAGAGTCTGCCTCCATCCTCCTCCAAGCCACCCTTTAGATACTTATAAGCAAGAATAGGGTCTCCCCTCAGCCTTCTCTTCTCCAGGCTAAAAAGTCCCAGCTCTCTCAGCCTTTCTGGCATGCTGTGATAATGCAACGATTTTGGACCTTGCTGGTGAGCTCTGGCCTGACTTCAGGGGAGCCATGACAGAGGTATGCTTATGGCAAGGGGCATTGACTGTCCTCCCAGGCAGGAATATAAACATGTGTTGGGGGTGGTTACAGACTGGAAGAGGGCAAGAGAAGAGGCTTTTACCCGTATTCCTTACCAACCATTAAGGTAGTAGAAAGTAATGTAAATTAGGCAGTGCGACAGAGCACATCACAAGAATGAGTGCCTTGGGAGGCACTGGCAACACCAGAGCTCCAGCCACCACTCCTTCAAACTGGTCACATGTTTAAAAGTGTGCGTTTTGTGGAAGAGTTCTTTATACTCAAAGTCTTACGTTACATTACCCTTTGAAGGAGATCAGTTTTGTGTTATGAATTAAGATCCTGAGGGAGATTTTTCCAGTCCATTCTCCACTTTGCATCTAATACAGAAACAATTGAAAACAGCTATCTAGCCAGGTAGCTCCTTTTCCCTCAAGCCGTCCTCAAGAAGCCTTTATATCCACATAATTTAAAACAGACAAGATACTACACTGCGTATTGCATGGAAGAATCCTGCAATGAAATTTCGTGGCCCAAGAGCTTTTTATCTTTAACTCCTAATAAGTTGAACCACAAAATAAGTACCGCATGAGGAATTTATAATGCATAGTGCCAAATGCTTTATTCATTTCTTATAAAAGGTGCTGCCAGTAAATGTTTAATTAAATGTTTGTTTGTGTTAAACAAGAAATCCTAAAGACACAACAACTGTGAAAGAGGAAGAGAGAACATGAAGACGACAGGCCTGGAAAAACCATCTACAGAAGAGGGAATGGCATTATAACCAAAGGTAAGTATTGTTATCACACCAAAGCCTTCCTGTGAAACTCTTTCAGGAATATCACAGGAGCATGTTATTGGACTGAACTAGGTCTCAGGATCCTGGACTCCACTTCTAGCTCTGCTTGTCACGTACTCATACGGGAGGCACTTCCACTTTCCGGCATTAGTTCCTCTCTATAGTAACAGTAATGATATTATATCCTTTATTTTTATTAACTTTTCTGTTTCATGCTGTGTAAAGTAAAAGGAAAAAAATTATAGAAAATAGAGCAGCGTTAAGAGATCATCTAGTTCAATCTCTTTCTCTGAGTGAAGATTAAATAGACCTATGGAGTTTCTGATTACACAACCTTAAAGGGCTCCAGTGATAGGGACACTCTCTCCAGGAAAACAATTCTAGTATTTACTTATGTCAGCTATATAAAAACATTCCCTAGAGTCTAAGATGAATCTTGCCTAATCTAATTCAAGTTTATTATTACTTTTGCTTTGTCAAACATCAGTGTGGAAAATAGGTTGTAGCTTTCACCCCTTGCAACAGCCTTAAAAGATACATCTGCCTCTGACATGTTTTCTTTCTGGGCACAAAAGTCTTTCTGACGTTTTCTGGATCCATGATAACCAACAGTGCTCTCTCATGGAACCTCTGCAAACACAAATCTTCTCTGAAATATGCCAAACGGCAGGTCCTCTGAGCTTTGTGACACTGGCACACTTTCCATTCCGTCATTTGGATCAGTAATGGAAACATGGAAGAGTAGCAGATGCAGGATGAATCCTATGAAGCTCTGTTCAATACATTACCTTCTCCTTTTGACAGGGTACAGCTGAATGACAGGAACTCCCTGGATGCAGGTATCCTACCACTTTTGTAACTGCCCTCGTGCATCATTTGGTGACGACGAGTCAGAACAAAATATATAAAATCACTTCCCAGAAGCCTTTGTCCATAACATTCCTGTTCCATTTAATAACCAGATAAACACTCTTCATTTTACTTCCAGAATGATTGCCTATTACTCTTCATGTCTCCAGCCAGTGCCATTTTGCTCTGTGCTTTGGCGCTTCTGATTTTGTTTCTGGTGCTTCTATTACAGTTTTACACTTACTTACCTTCAGTACTTTGACAGAAGTCATTCTTAGTTGCCAGTTTATTTCAACTTTCTTTCACTACACTTTCTTACACTTCTGTTGGAGGATACAGAAGAGCAAGAAAAGATGTAGGGAAAGAAAGCACAAGTCAAAAAAGAGACTGACTCCACATTACGGAGAAAGGAAATGAGAAAAGGAATATTTAGCTACAAAGGAGACAAGAAAGACAACTCAAACATCCACATGTATGTTATTTCCACACATCCCCAAATTTATTTTATTACTGTATTCATTGATTTAATTAAAGTACTTACATATGAGTGACTTTACTTAAACTGTTGAAGGAATGGGCCTCCAAACTCTGAAGTGTTTCATCGATGGAGATGTAGCTAAACACAAACAAACAGAAAAAGAAACAAGTCTCAGACCTTGGCAAGCCATGGCTAGTGCCCATCATGCCACTTTATTTTTTCTCTCATTCTTTTTCTTATCCAACTGCCATGACACTGCCAGACATACAGACTGTGACTGAGGGGGAAACTTTTAACAGGATTTTGATTTGGACTGATGCCTTAGATGCGCACTATACTGCAGAATACAGTTAAATCAAAAAAACACAACAGTGCTATTGAGCAGCAAATGCAAACATCCGTATTTCACATTTCAGAATCATATTTCTTTCTTTTTCCCCGCTTAAGATCACCTTGGAGTTCTCTAATGGGATCTAGCCCTCAAGTAAACTGGCATATTTCTCTATATCAAAGAATCAAAAAGGAAGGAAAGAAACACAAATGATCCTTGGGCCATCCCTGCAACAACTGCCGCAATTTCTCTAGAGAGAAACAAATCGTCAGGGCAACCGATGCTTTGATATTGCTGAGGAAAAAAGCGTGCTCTAACAAGAATTTAGAGAGAAACTCTAGCCATACAGTGAACGTCATAAAGGACGTAAGGAGTAATGTGGCTCAGAAGCAAAACCAGATAGCCAACTTAAGAAAGATTTCTTTGCACACAGTTTAGACTAAGTAGAGTTTGTACTGCTAGTGATCTGCTGAATGTGATGAGAAAATACCTTTACAGAGCCTCTCCACCATCATTATGATGATAATACTGGAACTACTGTTAAAGGCTTTGAAGTGTGAATAAAGTTGCAATACAACTAACTAGTGCTGATTTTCAGGGTAACTGACATTACTATTTGGGTTAAATTACCTGATTCTGTCTTTCAAAATATTTCTTAGTTTTAAAATTTATTAATGCCGGAATAGCATTTAAATGTTGTATTCTTGTATTTTATTTATTTTTCTATTCATATTTTATATCATATTTCTAATTTATAGATGTTTTAAAATAATTAGAATGCCNCACATACCCTGAGCAACTTGATCATTATTTTAAGTGCACAAAATTAAATTGACTAGAAGAGTCTGAGATGTCAATTTTAGATGTCAAAATCAAATAAAATATAATAATAAAGACACTGTGTCATATGTCTTTCCTCCTTTTTAATCAGCAGATCTGCAAAGACCTAGAATCATACTTAACTTAAAAAATATCCAACTGTTATTTTATGTCAATGCTAATTGGGTTGTGTTCCTTAAACAAAACAGAGATGATTTTTAACATTCTTTCTATTTTTTTCCAATGACAGTATTAAGAGTAATAATAGTATACAGCAAATTAAAATAAGATGATTTAATCCAGGAGGGCTTTTAATACAATCAGCTATGGATCAGATTGTTATTTTTTGTGGAAATTTTAAAGCAGACCAATCTTTATTTCTTTCAGTGGATATTAAAAAATATTTAAAATGTATTAAAAAATATTTTAAAAGTTTTAAAAAATTGGAAAGAAGTCTTTGTGACCAGCTCATGCTCTAAAAACCAGCAGATGACTAATACCACTAACTGTTCCAGGAGAATTTATGTCCTCTCCGGACTGGAGCTAAAAGCATATTACCTGAACTAATTTTAACTCTTCTAACATGAGATTTACTTTTTATTGGTCACTCTAGAAATGTATTCAACAGTGTTTGAAAAGATACCAGAAAAGTAACTAGCAGAGATTGTATGACAAACAGATTCTCTTTCTACAGTAATATTGCTTTTACAAAGTTACTTGCCTCTTCCAAGAGGAAGGAAGATAATAAAAGAGGAATACCATAAAGAAAGTATTTTCAGTCTGTACCTCTGAGATTGAGTATTGCAGAGTTAGATGTTTATGTGAGCTGCTTTAATTTTGTTTTCCTGTAAGCAAGAAATTTCTATTGCCCAGGAAATTAGAGTTTCAGTCTTAAAAGAAAATTAGTTATTCCATTTTAACAGAGCCTCCATTTTAACATACCAAAAGATAGGTTATATCAATGAGACATTAAAAAAAAAAAGTTGTTCTATGTAGCAAACAGCTATACATAAATCAGCTTGACAGAAAATGAAATTAAAAATGGATAATGAACAAACATTGCATCCTCATGCTGGCACTAGGAACTAGAGAGTACTTTTTGTGTGCTCCGTGATCAAAATGGGTCACCTTACATCAGGCAGGGAAGTGCTGCTCTCTCACACGTGAGAAGAGGCAAAAGAGCGGCAATGGGGATTCCTTCTCCCCTCCATCACCCCTGCAGCCACCATGACCCTCCCCACCACGCTGCATGGCACATTTTTACCGTACTGCCTGGCTTGGAGCTGATTGAGTTAGTTTTGTATCTTTCAGCTGTGGGATGAAAGTGGGAAGGAAAGGGCTTATTTTCTTTGTGTGTTGACCTCTACTCGTCTGCTTCATAAGCGGAGGTATTTGTGTATATTAATTAAACCTCATCATCATTGATGACAGGGAAATGAGTAGTTTTATTTGCTTTAGTGTCATCTAGATAAACACTCAAAAACCACACAAACACATTCAAAATCTGCTGAGACAGGAATGTCAAACAGAAACATGTATTAATGGTGCATAAAAATTTAGTTCCAAGTGTTCAGAGTGCCTCCAAATCCTTTGGGCTCCGGCTAATGAACACATAATACAACATGTCAAATGTAAGAAATAAAAATCATAGCAATCAGAGCTGGAAGAAGTTGCATGAGAAGATGAGGGAAAGCATGGTTAAATTCCCATTTTGAAGGCGTGTTACAATTCAGCACCTCCTCTCCTACCGGCTGTGTTTAATTTGCAGGATTTCAGAGTGCCTTCACCACCCATTGCGAACACAGTCATAGCTTAAACACCAAATGCACAGCTTCAGAGAAAGTCTGTTTGCAGGTAACACTTTAATCACTGTTACCCACTCAGAAAGAGCCTGAGAAGACAGCAGTGCGCACGGGGTGTGGAAAGGCACCGTGTTGCACAGAGGAAAACAGAGCACAAGGAATTCTTGTCGTGCTCGGCATGGGGCTGCTGGCAGAGAGCACTGTGCAGTGTGGGGATGCTACTCGGCATGGAGAAGCTGTGCAGAAAACTGCTCAGGGAGCTACAGGTCCGGCATCTGAGAGGTACTCCTGAACATGACCCCAAAGCATCATCCTGAGCCCAGGAAAAAGTTTTCTGATCCTTGACCTTAAAAGTACTGAATGCTCAACCTGTCCTAAGTCAGTACGAAATGCCAGGCAAAGCCCTTCTACCAAGATTTAATGTATTTGCAACTTCAAGGATGTAAACCAGGAATTCCTCTTGCATCTGAATAGCTTATAAAACCTTTTTTTCAGTGCACTGATGCATTTCTTGCAGGAATTATCTTTGTACTTGAGCATTTCATTGAAATGCTTTTTGTTTAATTCCTGTGGCAAAGCAATCTCTACTCTGGCTATCAAGAGTACATAGATATGAATTCATTTAAGAGAAATAGAAGCTCTAAAATTTTTGTTTAAACAAGGTTCATAAAGAGGATAACTAAATTTTCTATTCAGTACAGAGGAAAAAAAGGTTTATTTGTGGAAATTATAAAGTAGAAACCATATAGCAAAACCAAGTGCTATATTTGGAACAGTAAATACAGTCTCCATCACCCTATTGAAACTTGGGAACATTTTCTAGATGAGTTTACAAGGCAAGAAATGATCTGGTAATTTTCATTGCTGACAGAAATTAGGGTCTGGGAGAGGCAAATGAGACATGTGGTACGTTACAGGCCAAGACATACACAGAAGAGCTGTAGTTAAAATGCAGGTACTGGTTCCTTATCCCAAAGTTTATAGCAAGAAGGTGGGAGTTCAAAATTTGTAGTAGCAGTAATGCTAAAAAAAAAATCCAGAAGGGCATCAACACTATCCAAATTTAAACTGCTCTCTATTCTTCATAGGCTTTTTAAAATTAACAGGAGAAAGAGAAATGTGGTAATTCAGAAGGCATTGCACAGCAGGAGAGAGTGTGTAATGCTACCACATCAGGTCATGATTTTAGGTAGGTTACTGCTATGTTCAACTCTATTTATGCTATTCTCCTATGCATAAATGTGGAGTAGGGGGAAGGTAAAACTCCATATTCAGATACTCTCCTTAAAGAACAATTTGGGAAAGATAATTACATTTGTTTTCCCAGGTAGCCTCGAAACCATGAACCAAATAAACTGACATGGATGTCAACATATTATCTTAGGATGTGTAAAAATCACCTATTCACCTCATTCAAGGCCATAAGGACTTTGTAATTTTGACTTTCCTCTTCAACTGAAATGTGATCAAAGCATGCAACAGAGTGGTTATCTGTTACCATGTTGCTGCCAAACCGTATAGGCAACAGTGGACACAGATAAAGCTGAATACCAGACTGCATAAAGCCCTGAGCCATCTGGTTGGACCTTATAGTTGGCCCAGCTTTGAGCAGGTGGTGGACTAGAGGCCTCCTGAGGTCCCTTCTAAACTACGTGACTGTCTGATTCTCAGGAGTGAATTGGGAGATGGCAGAGTAATTCCCTGCATCAAGTAACTGTGCCCAGGATGATAGATTATGGGCCAGCCACCAAGAAGAAGAAAAAAAGGTGGGACAACTTTATCTCAAGAGTGCTGACATCATCGAGCAGTGCAGTGCAAGGGTAGCCACTTTCAATGGGACAAATGTTGACATGAGGCAAATAGGTAGAGGCTGCTGGTTGTGCGTTTACGGGTTGTATCCATGCACGTGTTTACGTACAAAGGAAGTGACACAATGGAAGTCCCTCTCACATCACACAGACATTAATGTTTTGGTGAAAGTCCATCCCTAGTCTAGAAATGCCACAGGATCTCCAATGAAATGAGTTACAAATCATGCTGGGAGCTGGAAACAAATTTTTAGCCTGGATGAGCAATAAAATATGTTCATTTGTTACAAATGAAATAATTTCTCATATTTTGTGAACTGTAAAAAAAAAAAAAGAGAAGTTTTATAGCCTTAGTTATCACATCTACTTCAATAAAGGTGTGCTCTTATCCAAAAATGCCTAGCATGCCTTTCTATAGCTGGTTCAGTTTATAAACAATGGGACGATTACTTGCAGCTCTAAAATGTAAGTGGTGAGGTAGCAAAGGTGCAAGAATATTTTCATTTCAGAAGATTTTATACACAAAGACAGAATTTTGGAGAATGAAAGTGATTTTTAATAAAAGAGCTAAAAGAATAATATCAGAAACAGAACTTACATCCTAGAGATGTTGGGGAGATTGGAAAAAGCATCACTTGGAATTGTTCTTAGATGAGTCTCCATAAACCTCCTATAGAAATAAAAGTTTGGCAGTTAATATCCGTTAGGAAGTATAATTTAACATTAAAAAGTCCTACCAACTCCAGCTCTGCTCCAATTTTTCTATTCTTATCTTCCCTTTCCACAATGTTTCCATCTTTGTCTCATTTCTCTTCCTGCTTCATTATATGGCTTGGTTTGTTCGGTGCGCTCACTCAAGAGAAACCACCAGCATCATCTCTCCTAGGAACTCAGCATTCAGTGGTAATGATGGACCTTCCAAAACTCCAGACCGTGACCAGCAAACATATTTGCCCATTGAAGTAAATGAAGTTTAAAAGTATCAGCATTCTTTTAATAATTTCAGGCTCCAAAAAGATATTCCATCCCTCATTCCAAGCAAGAAATTCAAGTATACCAGCCAAAATTGAATGAGAGCAATTGCATACTACCTCCACAGAATTCTCCATATACTTTGTAATAAATACAACATTCCTCCTTGCTAAACCTCTGATATGGAGATGGCATGTACAATGCTATTTTTTTGCTTAAGCCCAGTTAAAGATGCGCTTCAGGAGATAATAGAATTATGTATCTTACCCATCTGCAGGAAGTTTCAGAAAAACAGGCAATATTTAAGGGAGATACTTTTAACAGCCAAGTTCTTAACAGAATGAATCTCTAGCAGACTGACTCCTCCAAAAAAGGATGAAATGCTTTGGAAAATTAGCCTACAATGTCTGTTAAACTTACAGTTACAATCTGTCATTGCTGGATGAGGTAATCTTTGGTTTTCCAGTACATCTGGGAATACACTTACATAATTTATAGTCACTGAATAGTCTGAAGAATAATCAAGAACAAATGATAAACTTTTCCCATAGTTGCTGTTTAAGAACAGTTCAGTAGAAAAGAATTAAACAAACTAGGATAATTTCCTAATTCTGTTTTCTGCTTCATAATGTGAAGTATCTGATTATAATAATTATATTTGCTTTACACAGACAAAATATTATCATCTTAAGATTTATCAAGCTTCTGGAACTTGCATACAAGAAATAAAAATATCTGTACAAATTCTTAAAACTTCTATCTTAAGAAAAAATATAAATTAAGAGAATGTACACTCCTATCAAGCCAGGGGAAGGCTCTGACTACTTCTCAAGTATACCTCCCCTACTCCATATACTTGTTACAAGAATGAGCAAGAAGAACCTAAAGAATTCTATTTTTCCAACACTGGGTTGACTTTTCTCTTGACCTCAGTCCACCCAGCTGCCACCGAGCCCCCAACCAGGGGAATGTCTGTTGGTCCAGGGTATCCTCGCATATTCCCCTGCACCCCTAGTACCTTGACACCCATACCAGTGCTGTCCCATCCTTCTCCGTCCTCCACTTCATACTACTGCTTCCTTCTGTTTTCACAGTTCTAGACAAAATATTTGTAAAAACCAGCTGCTTAGTTCAGGACAGCCTGCTGATCTTGCTGTTGTGTTTCAAAATCTGTCTGTATTTCCAGGCCTTTTAGGAAGCTGACAGTGATGACTGAGGAAGCTTTGGTTTCAGACAGCTTTTAACAAGTCTCAAAGCAGAACAGAGTGACCGAGGGACCTTGACAGGCTAGACAAATGGGCCAACAGGAGCCTTACACAGTTCAAGAAGGAGCAAGTGCAAAGTCCTGCACCTGGGGAGGAACAACCCCATGTACCTGGGGGCCAGCTGGCTGGAA
This sequence comes from Burhinus bistriatus, assembly GCA_013397275.1. Taxonomy (NCBI): domain Eukaryota; kingdom Metazoa; phylum Chordata; class Aves; order Charadriiformes; family Burhinidae; genus Burhinus; species Burhinus bistriatus. Next base: position 37,111 of record VYXH01010054.1, on the reverse strand, counting down.
AGCAGCTTTGCAGAAAAGGACCCGGGGGTCCTGTTGGACACCAAGTTGAACACGAGCGAGCAATGTGCCCTTGCTGCAAAGAAGGCAAATGGTATTTTGGGCTGCAGTAGGAGGAGAAAGCAGTCCTAAGGCTTCTCCCTGAGACTGTTAGAACTCAGAAGCCAAGAAAAACATAGCTTAAGCCACTTCCAACTATCCAAGCTCACTTTTAACCTCTCTTATAGCCCTCTGGTCCTCTGTTCACCTACAAAATGCTGACTCGTGATAATTACTTCCCATCATCAATCATTACAGAAACTAGAACTTAACCTATCACTTATGCATAATTCCATGTTCCAGAAAAGCAAGAATTTAAACACCATCCTAAGTCTGTTCTTGGCTTCCTGCTCTTATGTCAGACATTCATCCCTCTCTGTTTTTGTCAGATAATGAATGGAGTCAGACCCATCATTCATGATCTACGCATGGGCCAAGTGAGATCACATTAATCTTTCATTGACATACCTGAAATTTATACATCCTATTAGAAAATCCTGGAAATTCTGGATAATATTTATGAATTAATTATATCAAAGTTCCTGTATTATGAAATGGCTCTGCATTTATAAATTTCTAGACAGGGCTCCTAATATCTCAAGAATAGACACAATGAAGAAACCTAGCCTTAAAGGCTATATTTTGAGTGAATGGCTGGTAAAGTTATGATATGGACTGGAAGTCAGAGTATCATATTCCTTCCTATCTGCTAGAGTTTAAAGATATACCAACATTCTGCAAATATGACAAAAAAAAAAAAAGGGCTATAGGATGTGTTTATAAACAGACTCATAAAGAGAGATAGTAAAGTATAAATAGAAAGAAATCTTAGGCAGAAGAGGGGAAGAAATAGCTCATTTCATGACAAAAACTTAGTTGTGAGGTGAAATAGCATCAGAGATTATCAGCAAAGTGAAAAGACGCCAAGTTCATGCAAAACAACATGCTAAATAATAGCGTGTAGCATATACTGACAAAGTAATTGGTGTTTGTTAGCTGCCATTTTTCAACTACTTGCTGCCTTAACAGATTGCTGAGTTCAAAGAGTCAATGATTATGCTGACCATAAAATGGAGTCAACGCAACAGGCCTGGGGCCAGGGCCAAACTTTTAAGCCAACCTTTGTGTACAACCACCTGCAAAGCCACAGCTGTCTCTGAGTTCTAAAAGCCTGTGGGCTGATACATTACTGCTAATTTTAGGCCACCTCCTAAAGCAATTTAAAACTTTGCAGAAAAAAAATCAGTGCTTCAGTCCCTGTTTGCCAGTGTGAGCCTGTGGGTAATTATTGGTTGGGGACCACCAGGCACCAGCAGTGTGTAGAAGGCTGTGGGATGGACAGTAATTCTTTGGAGAGGAAAGAAGACAGGCTGAGAAAATTCTCAACCAGAACAGTTTACGATGGATCAAAAATGGGAGTAATTTAAATAGACTAGCTTTAGTTTAGTCCAGTCTAACTGCATATAAAGATCACAAGCTTACCAACCGCGTTAATACGCGCTTCAGGCTGGGAACACAGCAAGTTTTGGAATTTAAAGCCTAATACCAGAAACAAGAAAGGCAAGACAGGTCAGGACTTCCAGGCTGCCAGCCACAACATACAGTGTGAACATATGAATAATTGAGAATTCATTATATTAATGGACTGTGATTCTTCCCATCTTGTACGCATTAGAAATTTCCTTTAAAACTGCATGTTTCAATTTGAAATTTAGCAAGTGAGTCCAGTATCCAGCCAGCCACAGTATGTTCATGAAGAAAGTAAGCTTTTCCAGAATAAAGGAAAAAAACTTTACTGGGAAAATACATATTTGTTTTCCAAGTGAGAAAAACTGTAACTGTAAGCACTTACTTATTTAATAGGCTCAGTTAATTTCCTTTCTATATTAAGGCAAAGAAAACACACATGAGAATGTTCAATATCATTTAAGGAAAAAAATGCTCCTATTCTAACCTGAGTACTACCATTTATTTCTACCCTTATTTTCTCATTCATATTAAAAGCCTCAATAAATCCAGAAAAAACCTTCAGTCTTTATTGTAAGAATCTTTCAAAAAGAAGAACCCGAAGACTGAGGTCATCTTCATTACAAACATGCTCTCAATATTTGCAAAGATACAAAGGCATACAAATCACATTTTTGCTAAATGAGTCATTTTAAAAATAGCAAGAAAACATTTCAGGAAAACATTTTATGTTTTATAGGACAACATTTAGTTTGCATTTCTTAGTTTCATAGGTCAGAAAGTCAGTTTGAAGTTTTAAAAATTTTCTTTCTGCTTTGAAATTTGCATCAAAACTTTAGCCTCATTGTTCCTGAAAGACTCTATATCACATATATCAAGAAAATGAAACCTGAACAACTGATAAGAAACACATTAGACTGCTTGTGCAGAACTTTGCATGTTTGTTTTCCTCTGCCCCAAACAATGGTCTACCTGGAATGTAAAGAGTTTCTTGGTCAAAAATCAAGTACAACAGATATTCACCTAAAAACTGAAAAAACTCCCGCTTTGACTCCCTTCTGATCTTCCCAAACAATCTTTAGCAAAGACTCCGTTTTTCAAAATTAGCCGAGTTATTTTCATTAATGAGAAAAAGAAGTTTTTTAAAAAAGTATGAGGCGACATAGACTTAAAAATATTTTATATCTGCATAAAAACAATCCTGGTTTTGACTAACTGAGAAAGTAAAGCAAGTAAGCAAGTGGCATTAATTACTATGTAATTATTGATGTTAATTGCCTTCCATATGTTCTGTTGTATCACAGTAATTTTTTCTTATTGTAGACTGCACTTTAAAAAATCTATAAATAGTAACCATTAAAACATGCAATTTACAGCTGGTTTAAAACAAGGCATGCTGGTTCTGGGTGAGATAGAGTTAATTTTCTCCATAGTAGCTAGCATGGGGCTGCATTTTGGAGTTGTGCTGAAAACAGTGTTGATAATCCAGGGATGTTTTCGTTACTGCTGAGTAGTGCTTACACAGAGTCTAGGCCTTTCCTGCTTCTCACCCCACCCCACCAGAGAGTAGGCTGGGGGTGCACAAGAAGCTGGGAGGGGACACAGATGGGACAGTTGAACCCAACTGAACAAAGGGATATTCCATACCATATGACGTCACGCTCAGCATATAAAGCGGAGGGAAGAAGAAGGAAGTGGGGGACGTTTGGAATTACGGTGTTTCTCTTACCAAGTAACCATTACTTGGGATGGCTGAACACCTGCCTCCCGATAGAAAGTAATGAATGAACTCCTTGTTATGCTTGTGTGTGTGGCTTTTGCTTTACCTATTAAACTGTCTTTATCTCAACGCACAAGTTTTCTTACTTCCAATTCTCTCCTCCATCCCACCGGGTTGGAGTGAGCAAGCAGCTGCGTGGTGCTTAGCTGCCAGCTGGGGTTAAACCACGACACAAGGTAAAAGTAATAATAATAGAAATAAAAAAAGAAATCACAAAAATATTCCACTAATAAATCAAGATTAGAAAAAGAGGACAAAAGCTTTACTCATGTATGAACGCTACTAACTCTTCATACAGATTATAGTTCTTGACTATCCATCTAACAGCCCTCTATTTTAATGTTAATGTCCTGGTTTGAAGTAAAACAGGACCAATTTTGTTCAGTAACTTTACTTTTGAGCTAGGTGTCTTCTAACTGCTGAAATTAACAGCATGTTGTGCAGAAAACTCTCAGAGTGATAGGACCCATGTTTATAGTTGATGCCAAGGAATGGGATGCAGAGAGGCTCTTGCTTATCCTTACTGCTATAACAACCAAGGCCAGCCAACTTTGTTATTTGCCCCGTTGGAGGGTCAGAAGTGGAAAAGCGTGGAGGGGTCACATCTGCAGGGAGGAGCGGACAGGACAGGTGACCCAAAACTGACCAACAGGGTATTCCATCCCATCTGCCTCATGCTCAGTATAAAAGCTGAGGGATCAAAGGGTCAGACCTCTTTTCTTCAATGGCCAACGTCCGAGGAGGACTCTGTCTCTGCGTCTGCCTTTGATCCCGATCCTGAATCCAGATCCGGAATCCAGTTCCCGTCCACCACTGAGTCCAGTCTGGGACTTCCCCAGTGCCTGCTGGTGACGTGATTGTCATCCTGGGAGCTTGATACGGTTTTGTATATCTTTCATTATTTTCTTTTTATTATTTTATTATTAACATTTCATTAAAGTAGTTTAGTTCCTTCTAAACTTTTAAGTCTCTCTCTTTCTCTCTCTCTCTTGCCTCCCTTCGGGAGCGGAGTTAAGAGAGAGCGAGCATCTGTCGTTCCACTGGATTGGGCCAATCTGGCCCAAACCACGACAGTTAAGCAAAGCCATAATTAAACCTCAGAAGCCAAGAGTTCCTCACTTCCACTTGTGCCTTTAAGTCAGAATTGCAGCACAGCTGATCTTTTTTCATTGAATGCTAAATACAGTTAGAGAAAGACTAGTACCAAGGAGTTACAGCAAAATTCAAATGAAACTGTTTATAATCCCAGTTATCTTTTGACTGCACATATACACAAGAATAGAATCTGGCCTATGACTTACCAAAGTCAGTGTTCAGCATGTAAGGAGGTTAAACTGAAAACTTTGATAGGCATTTCATTTCTTATAGGTGACCATTTGCAAACATTTGAAATTGGTGAGTACCTAGCAATTAAGACCAGAGAAACATCAAGGGATTTTCCATTTGAGGGGTACAGGCAATCTGTGTGTACATGTAACTGCCACAGCCTTTGCCTACGTACATTAGACTACTTCATTTCTATTACTGTCTTGTGTTAGAGCAAAAAATAATCCAGGGGAAAATGTAGGAGAGGTATACATTCACTTCAATCTCACCTATTCATGTGATAACTAGCACTAACAGTGTGCATTATGTAGCCAAAATACTATTAGAGTGAGAACTTACGGATGTAGATGTGATAGAATACATGAAAATCTAGAGAGAAAACATTTCTATTGCTCTCTGACTTACTTTGTAAATCACTTGAAAGCTTTATTTCTCATTGCTCATGAATCCTGCCTCAGTGCTGAAGTTCTTACAATGGCTTGAAAGCATATTTAATATATTATCTAATACCTTACACTAAACACATTTATAAAAAAGTAGTGGTCTTTTAAAAAGATTTTTACAACTGCATTTTGCTACAAGCCTCTCAAGAGTTTGGTGTCTGTTGTGGGGGTTTTTGGGGGTTAATTTGTTTCCCATACATGAGACTCTTCATCAAGACCAGGCAGCAGCAGTAGGGTGTCCTTCCTATCTGTCACCTGTGAGAAATTGGTGGAAGGAGCATTCCTTCTTTGAACAACACTGACCATGACTACTTCTCCCCCTCATTCCTCTGGTACCCTACACCAAGCCCAGACCAGGCTAAAGAACCACGTCTATCACCTGAGTTCACAGAGCAGAAAAAAAAATACAGAACAGAGTGGTAAATGAAGCAGCTAAACAGCTGCAGAATAAGAGATGGGAGCAATTGAATGAAGACTCTGATGGTAGATTTAACGGGGATAGTCAAACTTGTTCCTTTGCTAGATGTTGGCAGAAGTGGCTGGACAGTTTGGGTGTTCACTTCTTAGTTCTCCCTCATGTACAGCCTAGCATATTAATATGAAATTAAATCAACAGTGACTTATATTGGCAACTCACCAGGGACCTGGGTGATGGAAAAATGAAACACATTCTTTTCGGCCTTTTCTGAGATGGGACAGTACCAGATGAAATGGTAAAAATACTGGATTCTAAAGTAACTGGACAAACTCAGGGAATAAAAACATACCTGGGCATATAAAATACAAATTCTCAGGTTCAGAAAGTACACAAACCACAGACTATTACTGGGAGAGTATTCCAGGACAGTGTCACTGCATGTTAGTCTTATTCATATATTCTTCACGGTGCATTCTTTGCTGGTCACAGCTGCAAGGCAGGGGACTGGGAGAGATGGAGCTTCAGCACGATCCTGCACAGCCACCCCTCTGTACTTACATAGGCAAGCAACTGGGCATGGGATGCTCTATAAGCCTTGTAAGGTTCAGTGTTAAAGAACCCTTATATCAACACATTCTTAATCAATCCTATGAAATATACAGGTGGTAGGTGTTAAACATTTCAAAACAGACACAGTGTAACGATTACTTGTGAGAGTTTTCCTTTTTTTCCCTTTTTGGCTTTCCACCATCTTAACAGTAGCAGTTTTACACAGTTTTGGCACTGATTCCAGCAAAGTGAGCCTTATGTTTGCTGTCTTCCTTCCCCTCCTGTGATTTCATCTATACTTGCTTTTCATTAAGATTCATACCATGTATAAGTAGGACCTTCATATTATATGTAAATGTTATGTTTCAGCAAAATCTAATATAACTTCAACTGTGACCACACATAATAGACAATGTTATGAGGATTTAGTAAGAAAATAGGACAGACTGCAGTGATCAGGCACAGGGCTCAGTCAAATGTACTGACCAGCCCCATTTCACGTGTAACTGACCCCTTTTATACCCTTTCTGTTTATTCTTCCTTTGCTCCCCTTTCCCTGCACATTGCCTCATCAGTTTGCATAATTCCACCAGTCCCCCGTCCTAATATGCAGGACCCCCAGGTCTGCATCCTTATGAGCTGCGAAGTCAAGGTTGGCTCCTCTTTGAAGTGATGCCCTGCAGTTTCTTGATAGCCCATCAATTAGTGTGACTGACCAGGCTGGTTTCTTGTTATTTTGTCATTCTTGTCACTTTGTCATTATTGTTGTTGTTGTTTCTCTGTGAGGTCTATGTGTCTGTATGTTTTGTTTATTGCCTCCCTTTTCCTTAGCATCCCATTTGACAAGGTCCTTGATCAGATAGTCTTAGGGGAGCAGACACTTTCTTTCCACATATCCTTACGGTAATTTGTGTGATTGCTCTGCATAATGTAACAACACAGAATGATTTTTTTAATACTTTTGAACTTTGCATGTCTGAATCCCTCAAACAAAAATCATCCCCTGGTTTTCAACCTCCTTCATTTAATCAAGCAATGACACCCCCCCCCCCCCCCCCAAAACATCAACTATTGCAAG
>VYXH01010054.1:11195-29877 GCA_013397275.1 Burhinus bistriatus | reverse complement strand
CCCCCCCCCCCCCCGAAGGAAATACATATGGTAATGTAAATGGAAACATTTGTCTAACTACAAATATTAAACTGTTCACTTAAAGTATGTATTCCAATGACTATTAGATTCATTCAACATTCTTGCTACACTAGATTTCCCAAATCTGCTCTGGGAAGAAAGCTGTACAAAGTACATAGCACTTAGTTTAAATTACCTTTTGTTATATACACTAGATTTTAGCCCAGAGTCTCACACTTTTTCTTTACACTTGACCATTTCAGCGCACAACAGCTTACCAAAGAACTCCACCTTACATACAAATTTGAAGAACAAGTCTCTTCTCTTGGATGAGTTCAAGGCTTGATGGCTCTTTCTTCTCCTTCACTACCTCTTGGACTTTGAATCTACTCTCTGGATCTCGACTGTTGCACCATCCCTTCTCATGGACCACTGCTGCGCCCAGACTCACAGACGTTGTCTGCAACAAGGCACCTGACCTCATGCTCCAGTAAATGGCAGAGGAAAGCCTCCTTGCTCAGTTGCAGCCTGTCTGCAGCAATCCCTGCAGCTACTTTGAAGCCCTAAATAAGGAAGCAAAAAGCAACTAGTCGGCCATGCCCGTGCTGAGATGACATTATCTTTTAGCAGGAGCTGAACGCAAATAGTCCGTGAAAAATCCAAGTGAAACCAACATTCTCCTCAAATATAAATGGTTTCACATTTTCTATATTAAGAAATATATGTCTAACCATATATACATGATTTTAACAACATCCTCAGCAGTATCTCTGATATTACTTCAGTACGATATATTAGGGAAGCATATATATATTTTACGTACTTAGCGTCTTCATTTTAAAACATTTTTTATATGTCTGTCTACAAAACATAATAAATAAATAGGAACCATCAAAGATTTTCAGATTAAAATTACATAGTTTATAATTTAAATCATGGCAACAATAGCTACAAGTATTTTAATGAACTATTCTCCACAAAGACAGAAAAAAAAGACCATATGTGAAACAACATAAGAAATTTTACATCCTAATTTCAGCTTTCTGAGAAAATTATAACAAGCAATGACCTTCCAGCTTGTATATAGGAGAAATAACTATGGCTTCGTAAACAATTATTGATACATTAACTTCTAATTTTTTATATTCAAGTAACCCCAACATAAACTAAACAAACTTAAAAATATTACCATTTTTTCTATTATTATTCTGAAATAAATGCATCGCAGTCTTTCAGTGGTGCAAAAACAGCTATAAAAAGGCATTTCACATAGTGAAACGCATGCTGAGCTTACCAGAAGACAATTACCACCTAGTCTCTAATGCTTGTATTGCCAACGCGGTAGGAGCGAGGGAAGACTCGCACAGCAAGCTAACTCTAAAAGTAGGAAATCACTTCTGAATTTGCTAGAAGACTGCATAGCTACTTTCCCACAATTAACTAGCAGTCCAAAAGAATAACATAAAGTATACATCAAAACTGGCCCAGCCCTAAGAAATTAAAGAAATACTAGAGCCTTTCAAAACGAAAGTGTGCAGGTCAGCATTCGGGACAATTCTGTATTGAAGTTCTTGGCACTAACTTATCCTCTTGCTATGGACTGAGCTGCACACGGACACTGTCAGACTGACAGGCAAAATTCAGCTTGGTTACTCACTAATACATTGCAAACAGAAAACACCAATCCGTAATGTCAGAGCTTATTCTTGCTCAGTCTGTGATCACCCACTGCTTCTTGCTGGATCTGAGTAACAAATGAAGACTTTGCAGAAGATGCTGGCCCTGCTGAATGTTACCTTCCATTTACCAGCAAAACAGTAGGTTGCTAATGTCATTTAATAGATTTTAGAACTGTCAGTGCTGAAGAAAGCATGCCATTCAAATACCTACAAGGCCGAGGTATTTAACCTAAACAGTTTAGCTACTGAGAACTGCAAAAAAACGTAGTAAGGAAGAATCCTGTGAAGAACTGCAGTAATACAGAGAACTGCTGAAAGACGCTGGCTGAGGAGGTAAAAACATAACTGGTACCACTAAAATCTGAAGAAAAAACAAACAGGAAACTAGACAGTGGCTTAATGTTTTGCTTAGTATACATTTCAATGCTAAAGGAAGGTGGCCATACAAAATGCAAACAACAGATGTATTCCTAGGGTGTCATAGTAAGACGATCACAATGAAGATAACACTTCAATATGCATTTGTAAATTTCTCCAGCAGATTTAATTAAAATAATACCCTTGCCTTGTATACCCTAAGAAATGCAAGAGAACTGCTAATTTTAAAGTTGCATTTTAAATATGTAACTCAGTAAAACCCTGAACTGAATATATCATTAAATCACTTCCCCTCTGTTTTCCAAATTTGTTTTTCAAATACAAAATATTCTTTCAGAAAAAGCAGCAAAGGCCAATAGAATTTAACGAATGTACAGGAAAATACTGGGATTTAAAATGGTGACAAGTCACACTTCAACTTACGCCAAATTAAAACTGTTTTTTATAAAAAATCGTACGCAACTGCCTTGCGTAGTGGTAAGGTCTTCATAATGTGTTTGTGTTTAACGTTTGAAGGATACAAATTATTTTCTCCATTGATGTTTGCCTTTCTGTATAAACACTAAGACTATCGGTCAACTGTTTTAAATATTTAGTTGAATGGACAACAAATTTGAAAAGACAATAAATTACTAAGTGAAATATTGTACTAAAAAAACATGTCTAAAAATAAGTTAAGTAACTGCTTTATTTTGGGAAATATATTTCCAAGCCCTACAAACATACCCATGAAATGAGTTCTGAACAAAACTGGGAGCTACCTTTCAAATTTTCACTTCGTATGAGTTTAAGATATCACTCACATGCCTCAAAGGCATTTGTTAATACACTTCACAGTACACAGGCTACCTGTAAACCGAGTGTATAATTGCTGTTTCTGCAAATAAAGAAAGTAGAAGTCAAGTTAAGTACGTGATGAGATATCACACGTAAATATCCAACACAGACATGCAGTCTATTCATTGGCCATATTTCTCACAACTGGAAGATTTTTCCTTGCCCTTTGCCAATATCTGGATATTCTGTAGGTTATCATAAGAAATGGCTACACCTTTTTAAAAAAAAGTTTTAGTAGCAATTAGTTCATTTTCTGAACATCACTGAATTGTTTTCATTTGTAAAAGTACTTAACTATTTCTGAAGCCAAAATTACAGTTGAGCTTTCTTCAAATAATTAATTACTTTTCTACCAAACACCATTATACTTACCAAATCCATTAAAATATCTTATCAATTGTCTTTCAGGTAATCATTTAAATAATTTTATGCACATGCTGTGGCATAAAATGTTTCAAAAGTACTGCATTTTACAAAAATCTTTACCTTTAAAATTTCCTTTCAAATCCGATGCATGTTTTTATACTTACCTTCGTATTTGGCTTGAAAAGGCATTGTGTTACTTCTGTAATCCTGCTGTTGACACACAAAAATCCTGCATGCTGACACACACTAGGTCCAAAAAACTAGTATGTATTATCCTCTCAGTTAAAGTGAAATCTTAAAGTGAAAGGATTTGTTCATAACCACAATGGTGAGTCATAGACAAAACTCTTCTAAGGGTCCTTGAAGTTATTTACAAACTGTGCGCTGCTTTACTGTACACACACACCAACCCAATGAAGTGTTCAGATGAAGAACAGGAATGAGTGACAGTAGGGGACCAGAGAGACTACTGAAGATCAAAATAGTATTTTTTGATCATGGAATACAAATTTTTTTTTCCTTGCTTATAAGTCATTATATCAGTAGCATTTCTTGTATGTTTGTAACATCTAAAATTCCTGTCTCATGGTACAGAAACCCAGCCAGTGCTGGGAATGCACAAAAGAAAAAGCCATTCCCATTCCCAGTAGACGAAAGCATTACTTCAGTATTCTTTAACTACACACATAACAGAAAAGCAGAGGGACTGCAAATAGTTCTTTTGTAGATGCTAAGAAGAGGTTCACTTAAATGAGAATACTGCACATTGTCACAAAAGACAATGGTGATATGGCAGTAGAAACTCATTTTTATCTTTTCCTTGTCTGTGGAGATAACTAGTTTTGGTCAACTTAATAGAAAAAAGTGTTTTACACCAGAGTTAAAAAACTCTGTTTTAGGAGAGGATTTCGACAGTCATTTAACAGACTGATTCTGTAAGTGTTACAGTCCACTGAATCTTGAATTGCTGCTGAAGTCAGTTTTCATTACATTGTTTTCTTTTGACATTAAATTTCCAACCCATTACACTTCAGAAACACACAACAGCCTTCTGAATTGAGAAACAGCTTACTGATATAACTGTAAAAGGAAAGAAAAAGTTCAAATATTACAAAATACTGTAACTACTAAGCAATTGTTTACAGAGTATTTTACAAAAAGCTAATAATAGTATGTTTTCTGTTAGTATCAGTTAAGAAGGCAACTTCTCACAAATCTGACTCATACAGGCTTTGTGTGTATTTGCAAAATCAATAAATATTTGATATTTTCCATAACATGGGTTTACAGAACCTCAAAACAGTCCAAAAAAGGTGATTATATTTGGAAAACTGGACCATTTCAGAAGTGGTTTAAAAAAAATCTAAATGATCTGCCTTCATTACCAACTGTGATGGAATAATTTCACATGTAGTACAGACAGACAACTGTCAAATGCTGACCTGCCAAAACAGGGATGGGCAGTATGCAGTACAATCTCAGTTCATCAAAAACTTCAAATGTGCTTTTGTATTCTGCTGGGCTTAGCCCTTACACAGCCTCATGTTCACAGGAAACAGATCAAAAAGCCTCAAACAAACTAACAAATTTAGTTGTGAAGCTGCTAATAGTATAGCAGCTTGTTAGCCACAATTAGGTGTCTCTTCAATGGCAGTCAAAATTTTAGAGAGTAAAAAAAGTATCTTGTTTTACTGAAGAATTAAAAATGGCCCATTTTATCTTAAGAGCTTCTATTCTAGTCAAGATTCTGCAATTCAGACAGTGCCTTAATACCTTACCCAAATCAATGGGAAAAAATGATATCCAGGATTTTGCAAAATCCAATGCTCCTGACTCAAGTAGAAGCAATGATAGCACCTACAGTAAATTCATTAGAATTTAAACCTCAACATAGATAATGAGCTGCTGACACATGCTAAAATAAGACTAGTTCTCTATTAATCTCAAGAAAGAGAGTGTGATCTGTCTGGATCTAAAGAAAGCATCACAGAGTAATTTTACAGAAATCTTTTCAACTTGTTTTGAAATAAAAACAAAGGTACCAACGTATACAGCAATTACCTCTAGTATATCCTCATTTAATGAAAACCAACATTTTAAATGGTAGTCTTTAAGAAAAAAGGTTGAGTCACCCCACACAGAAACATTGCACTATTTTCTCTCACGGATAAGAAGACAATTAAATAAAGAGACTGAAAAGCCTGTAAAGGTAACTGAAATGAAACCTAACACTACAACCTAGCATGTTAACTGTATAATTAAGTATAATTCAGGAAAGACTTAAGCTACCTCAGTGGCACAATATAAAAACTCTTTCAGCCACAGGTAGTAAGATATAGAGATTATAAAGAGATTGTCTCTGCTCTGACCTCTTCTGCCTCTTACTTTTTTCTTTCTCCTATACTTTTCACTGGATCCCTAGATTTCTCTATTTAATGTCTTTAGCATCGCAATCTTCTACTTTTCTGTAGAAACAGTGCAGATTTCTCTTCTGATTTTGCCTCTTATCACGGAATCATAGCATGGTTTAGGTTGGAAGGCACCTTAAAGATCATCTAGTTCCAACCTCTTCCCATGGGCAAGGACACCCCCCATTAGACCAGATTGCTCAAAGCCCCATCCAGTCTGGTCTTGAACACTTCAAGGGATGGGACCTCTACAGCTTCTCTGGGCAACCTGTTCCAGTGTCTCACCACCCTCAGAGTGAAACATTTCTTCCTGAGATCTAATCTAAATCTCCCCTCTTCCAGTTTGAAGCCATTACCCCTCGTCCTGTCACTACACGCCCTTGTAGAAAGTCCCTCTACAGATTTCTTGTAGGCCCCCTTCAGATACTGGAAGACTACCATAAGTTCTCCCCGGAGCCTTCTCTTCTCCAGGCTGCACAACCCCAGGTCTCTCAGCCTGCCCTCATAGCAGAGGTGCTCTAACCCTCTGACCATCTTTGTGGCCTCCTCTGGACCTGCTCGAACAGGTCCATGTCCTTCTTATGTTGGGGGCTCCAGAACTGGATGCAGTATTCCAGGTGGGGTCTCAGCAGAGCAGAGTAGAGGGGCAGAATCACCTCCCTCGACCTGCTGGCCACACTTCTTTTGATGCAGCCCAGGATAGGGTTGGCTGCCTGGGCTGCAAGCGTGCATTGCTGGCTCGTGTTGAGCTTCTCATCAACCAACACACCCCCAGGTCCCTCTCCTCAGGGCTGCTCTCAATCCATTCTCCACCTAGCCTGTATTTGTGCTTGGTAGCCCTGGTACCTAAGAGACAGTCCCATGGGTGAAAGAATATTTCATGCCTAGATCTTTTTCTGACAACTACTAATGAAAATAATACTTTCCTAAAAACACTGGTATACTTTCAGTATGATCAATTCTAAAGGTCTTATCATTCTCAGCTCACACCTGAACATTCTTTAAAGATCACAATGATTTCTTCTGGTTAACTAATTCTCGGGACATCTACCTGGCAATATGTGGTCCCTCTGCTGGTCACCCTTCCAAATGGCCCACTACCTTGCTCCATCTGCTCCAGAGGAGCATGTACTCCAAATAAGATAGAGAAGAGCTGTGTTTCTGAAATATCAAGCTAAGAGTCTGTAAATGGCTGCAACAAACGTTCAAATGGGACGGTGAATTTCAGAAAACAGCAGTCAGAAGAGGTTCACTTCCTACAGGGAAAAAGAGTAAGAACAGGCTGTAATTGCTGGCTACTACTGTTTCTAATCAGAGGACAACTGAGTGCCTATAATTGCTGCCAGCTACTCAGCAGAGGTCAAAAAGGCAGACTGAATGTTAGGAACTATTAAGACAGAAATATAGAACAAAATAAAGAAAATAGTTATGTATATAGCACCTGCAAAAGGATGTTCAAAGTCCAGAACGACTTGCATACAAAAATTAACTTTACAGCAGCCACCAGCCTGCGTTTCCCCAGATCCTCCTTTTTACCTTAATGGAAGATGTGCATGATGTTTGCGTTTCAGACATCATCAAACTCCCTTGATCACCATGACCTTTCAAAGATGATAGAGTGGCCTCACAATGACACTGACCAGCTCCCTCATCACCCTTAGGTGCATCCCATCTGGTCCCGTAGACTTCTGTATGTCCAGTATACTTCAGTGCTTCTTTAGTCTGTCTTCTACTGCAGGTAATGCTCCATTTACTCAGGTTGTGCTACTAGGCGAAGGGACCTGGAGGCCTGGGAGCAGATGGAAAAAAACCCACCAGTGCAAAGAAGGCATTGAGGCCTTTTCCATACCCTTTGTCTCTAGGTCCCTTGCCGCCCTGAGCAGGGGACCCACAGTTTCCTCGGGTTTCCTTTTGCTGACCACGCACTTACAGAACTCCATCTTGTTACCCTTCACATCCCTTGCTAGTTTCAGCTCCAGCAGAACTTTGGCTTTCCTAGTTTGATCCCTGTGTATAAGACTATTCATACCCTGTGCCCTGGGTATCTGCTTTTGGTCAATATTCAGAACAGGACCTTGCATGAGATGGAGCTTTCTTTATGACCCAGTACAGTAACTGTTAAGTTTCTATGCTCCAGGACACTCCAAAGAGTTAGTACACGCACTCGTCCTCCAGGAACTAATGAAGTAAGCTGCTTTGAATTCAGACCCGTTACTCAGAAAGGAAATGCCCTCCAAAATAGTTTAAAAGACTCCATGGTAAAAAATGCAGTTTTCTCCTTACGCATTTAATTAGGGAGTTTCCACTAATGGTAATAATATAAACTAGAACAATATGAAATATAATTTTCCTGCAGATCCTCTCTGAGTGGTGAAATTCCTCTCCTTTCCTCCACAAGGACTGATGCAAGTTGGGAAAAGGGGAAGTCTCTGTCACAACAAAGGTTGAACAAAGGTTAAAGAAAATTAGTCTAGAGCTTAACATAGGTATTAGGAAAATAATTCTATTCCTCCTTAGTGGGTAAATTTAGTTACAAAGAAAAAAATTATTCAAGGACTTCTTCAGAAACTATCTCCATTACGATGTTTTTTCATACCTGAACATGACTGCATGCATTCAACTGAGGCTGAGACAATCCTGATGGCAATTTTGAAATTCGTGTAGCCCAGAAGAAAAGCTTTACTCCTGGTATAATTGTGAACATGTTTATCTATACTGACTGCAAGATCACAACTCTGAGCAACAACAGCATTGGCTGTTTTCTGGTGGTCAGCAAGAAAAATTGGTGCCAAAATGATGTCTTCTTTTTCTACCTAGCCTTTCTTTCTTACCATTTGCATATGATTACAGCATTTTTTTCAACTTTTTGTTTATTTTCTTGATTCCTGTATGAGTCATGCATATGGATTAAAAAGTTGTTACAGTACAGAGACCATTCTCCCAGACTGTGAAAATGGTTCAGTAAGTCATATTTGCACTACAGACCACTTGAACCATGTCCCTTTAAATAAATCTTTGTATGTTTATTTGGGAATAAGAGGGAATTTGACTGGAATCTGACTAGCTGAGCAGGGATAATAGAACAGCATGCTTTAGTTGATAAGTTTCTCTACATTTTGAATGTAAATTAAGAAATTGTGTTCAACTTCCATTTGAACAAAAAACTGACATCTGCTTTTGTGAGACAAGGGGTCTGAGATCATATGTGACAGAAAAGAAACAGGCTTTAAAAACCTCAGAGGCCTTTATAAACAATCAGAGATACTTCAAATTCAGAAAAGTCTCTGAAACCTAGGTTTTTTGTACATATGACAAACATTAAAAGCACTAGGGAAATGCAAAGGAACATTCATCTTAATACTGTCAAGATTCACCAAAGGACTTTTAGCAATAAAACTACAGAGGAAGTTACTTCAAAACTGCTTGAATTTCTACTGAAAACACACACAAATGGTAATTTTGGTTTCATATTTGCTTAGCTTAAATGTCTTTCATTTATAAAGTACAATAGTGGCAGAGCTCTACCTTAGGGAAAAAACCAGAACCCTATTCCAGAAATGTCCATATATTATATACGTAAACATACAGCTTTCTATTGCCTTAGAGATGCCCACATTTATCTCTATCTATCTGCAGTCCTGCATTACTTTTGGAGGCAAGAACCACCTATGTCCTGTCCTGTCCTTGTACAATACCCACAGTAACTGGCTTTTGGTCCACAAACGACAGTAATACAGACAATGAATGAAATAATTAATGTATTTGCTTGATTTTTGCTATTTGCGGAATGTAAGGAACCAGCTGGAGTTGACTTGTGGTGATGACAATGCAAGTTAAATACAGGTAAGTAAGAGAAGTGCAATGGTATGCAAATGGACATTCAAATTGTAACCTTTTTTAAAAAGGATCCAGAACAGTACTGAAAATCCAGTGGCAGCCTTTCAAAGACTTTTTTCCTGCCTACCAGATTGTCTAAAATCCTCAGTGAAGGACGTGGGAAACTAACAAATGTTGGTACGGAAACCTGGTCAGCATCCATGACATTTTTGTTAACAGCAACAGAAGCAATGGTGTACCCACTGGTATTTCAGACTGTACAACACTTTAGGTTTAGAATCTTAGATAAACTGCCAAAGACAGCGAACATGGTACTGTGATAAGGCTGATAATATACAAGTAAATAGACCTAAGTTTTGAGGCTGATCAATGAGTGTACATTCAGCAGTTTCTAAGGCAAAACATTTACTTGTACCTTTAATTAGATCTTCCTTAAGAAATAGTTTTCACTGTTATTTTCCAACATGTATAAATATTTATGTAAGGATTTTACATATTAAAAGTAAGTTTATGAAATTATTTCCTCCTGAGGGAGACACCTCAATATACAAGGAAAATCTAGTTCTTCCTTTGGGGAAAAAAAAAAAAGTCTAGTTCATTTCCAAGTTTGTGACAGTTTGGGTAAATACCTTCCAAATAAATTATGGGTTAAAAACAGGAAACAAAGGAGAAGAGTAAATGAAGTTCCACAGGGAGCTGGGTAAGAATTTAGGCTGTTTAATATACATTCATAAACGACCTGGAAAAGGGGGGTGAACAGTAAGGTAACAATGTTTACTCATGCTAGGAAGCTATTAAGGTAGTACTGCTAGGAGCTGACTGTGAAGAATTTCAGAAGGCTTTTACAGGACTGAGTGGCTGGAAAATAAAATGGTAAATGAAATTTGGTTTCAATAGATGTAAATGATACACAGGGGAAAAACCATACATAGATACATATATTAAAAATGACATGTTCTGAGCTCATCATTTTTATTCAGGAGCAGATCTTGGCATTATGTTAGATCTTGGCATTAGTTCCATGAAAACATGGATTCAGTGCTCAGGAACAGTCAAATAAAAAACCAAAACCCAAATCAAATTGTTAGAAAACACTGGCAAAGAAATAAAAAACATACTTTTGCCACTGTACAAATTCAGGGTTTGTCTGTACCTTGAATACCTTGTAGAGCAGACTTTCTGTTGAGGACACTAATAAAGGTGCTGAATTACGTAACTCAAACAGAGAAGACATTTTGTGAGAATTGTAAATAATGAAGAAGACAAGTCACTGATAAACAGGGAGCTGGAACATTTGGTAAATTGAGTAAAGCAGACTCAATGTGCATCACTGAAATCGATGAGCAGAAAAAAATGTTTGTAAGAACATTTGTAAAATTTTTCTTGCAGTTTGTAAAAATTTTTCTTACAGCTTCGGCAGACACTATTCTCAAAAACAAAGACTTTGAAAATGACTTAAGGTTCATGGTCAGTGGATAACTGGAGCTCTGTGCCCAAAAATGTTTAAGATAGCATATGGGTAGTTTAATTCTAATGCTTATAGTTTAAGAAGGAGGTAGAAATGTTGGAGAGAGTTCAGAAAGGAATCACAGGTTTAAATAAAGTATTGAAAAATATGTCTTACAGTGGGAGACATCAGGATCATAACTTATTCAATTTATCAAACCAAAAAGGAGCAATTTGATCATGTTGACTGTGAGAATGTGGAGCTCTTTCATCTGACAGGCAAAGACCCCGCAAAATCTAGTGGCGTAAAGCTACAGTTGCCTTGATTTCATCCTGGGAGAGAAAGGATTTATCCCAATCATTTACTCCAGGATAGTTCTGGCACTTTTCTTATGTGCAGTTCAGAGGGTCAAAACTAGAAGCCTGAATTTCTTGAAGTCAATGCAGAGAGTGGCAATTCACTCCAGACTGGCAATTCAAAGTGCATAAATTCAATGCCCAAATACACTTCCCTACTTTGTACCGCACAACAGTAGCCACAAACACAGACAAAAAGCAAGGATGATTGAGCATTTGAACAAATTGTTAACAGTTGTATGGGATTCTTTTTAATATGATTCTTTATAATACTATTTTTAGACCAACAATACATGATTTTTCTACCCCCAAAAAATAAAAAAGGAGAAGGAGCTCTAATTAACCATACCTACTGGGAAGTTTTATGGTTTTTATCATCCAGAATGTCAACCTAGATATTCCCATGAGCCCTCTTGGACTCTAAAACTTATTAAGAAGGGAAAAGGAAGTTCACAAACAAGCACCTAGCATTTTATTATAACATGTTTTACCATGTGACAGTTCACGGACAGTGAGTTTTACTTAAACAGTAGTTAGAAAGCAAACATGCTCTCTTTGTTGCAGTTAAACGGCAAAAGATCATAAGCTATTCACAACCCAAATATTTGTTTACAATGTAATTCAGATTACATGTCACTGAAATCTTATGAGGCCATTTTCTAAAAGATGCGGGCAAGAAGCTGCGTTATCGACCTTTATGAATATAAAACAGTGAACTAAAGGTTTTAGTGTCCCTGCAATGGATCTGTGTAATTCCTGCACACTCTAAGGGCAACTAGGCTCACTCAAAGGGAATAGTAAGATTTTTATCTTTTCAGCTACCGATAATAGCTGGTGGCAGGCTATTCAGGAGAAATAGCTGGATATAAAAACGACATGTATTAATGGCAGCTCACTCATCAAGATCATAGCTTATCTATGTGCAGCTACTACAAAGAAACTAGGAATAGCCTAAACAAGGAGCAGTCTACACCCAAACTGTTCGATGTCATAGTTCCAAGTAAAGGTCCTTTGATGAATTCCATGTAGTCTGAAAATTAAGAGTTTGTTACCACCTTTTTTTCTCCTTGCTTAAACCTGCTATCAATCCATAAAACAGCTCTCTTTCCTATGTCTAACAGCTAATTTATTTGAAGTCTTTCCTAAGGTCCTTGCTGATTTTTTTTTTTTTGAAAATGTGAGTTCAAAAATCAATGTATTCACACATTTCTGATTCCTTTGAAGAACTAGCATAAGTATTTGTGAGGCGAGCTTTCCCTTTATGAAAACCAGATCGATTCCTTCCTATTTTTCACAGTCTTTCAAAGAAGACAGACTTACCAGCGTTTAGTTCCCAAGGTATTCCCTAAAGCACTTTTTTAAAGGAATTATGCTACACTTGTGACCATCCATTCCTCTGTCACCATGGCTGATTCAAACGGTAATGCAGCAATTTTGTATTTTAGTATCTTTGGAACTCTTACACAAGTATTATCCGGCTCAGGGCATTTAATTCTATTCAATTGTGCAATTTGTTTCAAACAAGCTTCATACTGACACTTCAGTTTGATAGAAGTTTTTCAGACTTACCCTCTTTTGTGTTTTAAAGACAGTACTGAGTTTTTATGATATTATAAATTTCTCTTCAAAATATTTTTGTACTGTATTACTTCAAGTTTCCAAAGATTTCCTCATTTGGGCATGACTTCCATTTTCTGAAGGATGCCCTAATAGCTTCCTTCAGTTGTCTCTTTAACCAAGTCAGTGTTTTTCCTGTTCTTTCAGACTCTTGTTACTTCATCATTAAAAAAGGGATAATAATTATGTGCTTATGTTGCAAGGTTATTTACGAATATGTATTTATGCAGCTCCATATTTAATTCTGAAGTAATGAAGTCTATAAAAAGATCGTGATAGAATCATCTGAAGTCAGAATATCTCTGAATTTCTGACAATTCCTAAGACTCAGATTTTGGGGAAAATATTTTAAATCAGTTTAAATTTATTTTCAATATGAAGTAGAGACGTCATCTCCTTCAGTTTTACTTGTAGCTTCTGTGAGCTCAAAATGCTCTAAACTACTCCTTAAGCTTATAAAAAATGTGGATGCCAGTGGTGCATTTATTACAGGTAAAACTGTTAAGTCCCTATATATTTTGTTCTCCTGTTCAAAAAAACATTTTTTATCAATAAGTATTTATTAATATTTGACATATCATTGCTAGTTCCAAATATCATCTTGTAAATGTGTAAAATATGTTAACACGGTTTCCATATCTCTTTTATCAAAAGTTGACAACAGCATGGGGAACTAAACAGACCAGCTGATTCACTACATCTTGTTATCCTGGTATCCACATGCTCACCATTACCAATATAGTAAACACACATATGTCAGGGCTCCTTGCCCTTGAAGGGTAAGCTACTTTGCATTTATCAAAAAGCAGTATCCTACCTACAGCCAATATCCTGGAGCAGATGCAGAACTGTAGCTTAATACCTCATGTAAAGAGCATATTCTTAAAGACTGTAACGGTTTTGTGTCTATTTATCTACCAGTTCCACTGTGCCCCCTAACTCTCTCTTGTTCAATTCCAACCAAATTTGATTATGTGATGTGAAAATAGCACCTTATTAGCATCCCTTCTGAAAAAAAGGAAAAGAAAAAAGAAAAAAAGTAGGAAGGGCTCAGCCCTTATCCATTCTGTGGGGAATAATCATTCAGCACTCGCACAGCTCTGAACTCAGGAGATGCTGCCTTCTGTCCAGGCTTATGTGTATACTGGTTTTAGGCAGCAGATGAGGCTGCTTTGAGTAACATTTATGGGAGGGAACACAGGACACTAGTGTTGGCTTGCTATGGAAGGTGTAGGAAGGAGATGAGAATATTGTCAGCAGGTTTAAGGTACACAACATGGACCTGAAAATGTTGTGTATGCAGTTGCTGATGGGAGGACAATGTGGCATTTTCAATGACAACAGAAAAGAGTTCTTGCAACTTCTATTAAAATTGTGGAACTCCTTGCCGAAGGATATTATGGATGTTGAAATGGGCTCAAGAGACAACAGACACGAAACTCAAGAGACACAGAAGAGCAATCCTTCGAGGGTTACTAAAATGACAAAACCAGACTGAGTTTAGAAACTTCCTGCAGGTAAAAATAATTGAAAGCTGAGATACTATTCATGGAGAGTATCACATATGACTTCTATGTGCAGACACCTAAGGAAAATTAAGAGAGGGGAAATCCTGGAGACAGGATACGGTATTAGATGAGCCATTGGACTCATTTGCTATGACTGTTCTTAAGTGGTGGTAAACTTAAGCGAAGATATTGAGGATATTGGGGGTGGGAAGGGAAGCTGAAGCTATTTTAGTAAGCAAATGTTGGTGATGTAGAACACGAATAAATAAGAAGCAAAACTTTATTAGTTTTATTGCCAAAGAAAAAATAATTAAAAGCAACTAATAATAGATTCATAAAATGAAAAGCACTGGGAACTGCACTGAGATGATGCTGGGATAGTGATACCATCTGAATATTTCATCATAATGATGTCAAGAAAGGTATTGCAATAATTCAAGCATTATGATGCCATTATGTCTTTGGACAAAGGTTCAGTGGGGTTTTGGTGATCTGTAAAGTGCAAGTAATTCCTCACAGTCATTGACCCTCACTTCCTAGTGGATCTGCTTGCCAGGATCTCCCCCGGCATATTCCACCAAACACAGAGGAGGTTACAGCACCAACCTTTGCTCTGTTCCAGCACCGTGCTGGTGAAAGAGAAAAGCACTGCCAGTCAAGGGGCTGGGACAGGGATGCCCTCACTACCACGCACCTAGTGCCACTGCCAGAGCATGAAGGAGGAGTGGAGTCAAGGACAGGCAGGGGCAGAAGCAAAGGAGGGCCAGGCAGGGGTAAAATGGCACCAAACCAGGCCAGGTGTCAGCTGTGCAGAGAGAGGCATGAAAATATTATAGATGCAACAAAATTATTGATACCTAATTTCATATTTTTAGTACTGTGTTTCAATACCACGTAGAACTGCTTTCCTACCATAGTATGGTATATGTATATGATCCTTAACTTCAGGCAACAAGACAAGCTTTGCCTGTAATACACAAAACCTTTTTCTTTCTACTTATTTTGTTTACTCCACGGAAGGAAAAAAAAAAAAAAAAAGAAAAATCTTGTCCTGAAAAAAAAAGCATCTCCAAGAACAGTATCTGTGCACTCAGCCATTCTGGATAAGCACTTGCATTAACTATATTTGGACAAATACATTAAAAACGGTTTAAAACAAACACACTTTCCTGGCTGAAGTTCACAACACTTTTCCACTAAAAGAGTTTGCAAATAAACATTTTTTGCAATTTCTTATGAGCATGGTTTGTTAAAAAAAGGCTTACACCACTCTCTTAAATTAGGGCAGGGAAATGAGAACAGTCCCAACTGAATAATCGGAATGAAACTTTAATTGCAGCTTCAAGATCCTGTGCGCTGAAAAGAGCTCATCATCTCCAAAAGCTGGCAAAGTGTTCCTAGACTCACCAGTCTCTTAGCTTTACAAGCTCTACAAAACTGAATAGCCACATAAGAAAGTTTTAAAATCGGCAGTCTTGAGGTTCACACACAACCACCAGAGAAGCAAAGTTACTTTACTTAAAGTAACAATTTGGGGAAAATTTTAGAGAGTTGCAACATACAATGTGCAGATACACAGATTTACACACTTCACTTCAAAAGAAGTGTTGATTTGTTCTGAAGGTTAACAGAAACTTCAATTATTTTGGAATCTTTTGTCCTTAATTCAGAACTGTTGCCAGGTGTAAGGCAGAAGGATGCAAAACATGATGGAAGCAGGGGCACACATGTTACAATCTCTCGGGAAAATGTTTTGTGTTATTTTATCCTCCACGTGCAAGTAAGTCAGTCTGAAGCATCTGAAAGCACTCTGAATGAAAAACAGATACAAGTAACTGTTATGACTCCCATTTAACACATGGAGGGAAAGAAATATTAAGTACAGAATTAGATACAGTCCACCAGACTTCAGCAATTGAAATAACAACACAGAAGAAAAATATACACACCTCCAGAAAGAAAACTGCAAACTGAAGTAAAAAAAGCTGCTTTTTTTTTTTTTTTTGTGAAAAGAACTCTGTTTTCCTTATTTCCTCAGAGAATTTTCCCATTCATTTTCAAATCAAACAGACTATACAGTACCTTCTACCTTTTCTACCATGCACTATAAAATCACAATTGTTGTTACATGGATTTTTTTATTGTCTTATAATGACTATGGTAGGGAGTACACTTCTTGAGAAGTTTGCAACCACTGCCACAATTAGTACAGATGATTAAAATACATCCCAAATAAACACAGAAGTATTTCTCAATTGTTTTTGTTAATTACTTTTCCCATGGAAATAAGACTTTCACAGGGTGTTTTTGCCTTTTAAAAACAGTGGCTTATGATCCTAGATCCCCCACTACAACAGGTGTTTAAAACACTAGAACTCCAGCAGCCAATGTGTTTTATTTGTGAAGCTGTATGTGGAGAGGTACTTCTCAGCCATCACACCAGCATTTTTCAGAGAAAGTATCCAATTCCATTATGTGATCTCATTGTTTCTATTAACTATGTTAAATGCCTGTACAAAGGCATATTTCTCCTATGAACTGAAACTGCTTTATTTTCTAGCTTGTCATGGTAGATTTCAAAGAACATATTACATGTTATATTACTGCAATTTCAAAATAAATAAGCTGCATATACAAAAGTATTACAATCAAACCAAAACCCATATACTTTAAAATCTTATCAACAGAAATATTGCAGTCTAATCATCCAAAAAATTAAAGGCATGCATAATTAATGGAAATAACATAAATAATTTTTTCTCTGTCTTTTCAGGTAAGTGATCAATTTGCTAAGCCTTTACTTCCAGGTGTTAAAAAATCTTTTCTTATTCAAATAAGTTCAAATAACTTCATGGCTCATATTTTCAAATAAAGTACCAAGAATCATTATCAAGATATAAACAAACCAACTTGTTATCGTTTTATCTTGCAATTAAATCAACTGAGTTTGAGTTTGTTTATTTTATCAGAAATTAATCTATTTACAAATGAACCTTCCCTTGGAGACTAGAAACATTTTGAGCCTTATGAGACAAAGTAAAAGCCAGGAGTGATTCAGCTGCTTAGTTATAGCTGACTGCTGCCATTTTGGTTTCCCTAGAGTATTTATCTGACATATCTCTACGAGGCTGACAGACACGACACAGGACACTCTTCTGGACTGGCAGCAGGAACTCAGACAAGATATTCTACGGTGCCTGCAATGGTACTAAACACTTAGGTTTAGGTACTTGAATTGCTCTATCACTTTGGCAAGCTCCAAATTTGCTGCTCTATCCCGTACTCCACGCTTTTGTTTATCTGAAGTACTTCGTCTTCAAGACTGTATATTGGGGTTCTCAGTTCCCATGGATTCTTTTTGTCAGGCTTGGGCAAAGAAGCTTTCGTGGAACTGTTTGCAAGGTGGCGCATCCGATTGCTTTTTTTTTTTTTTTAATTTCAAAACTGCATTTGATATATCCTTCCTTCCCCTCACCTCCTAGGCACATTCCACAAAGAATCCAGCCTTCCGCTCAGTTTGCCTGCAAACAGTCCAGTGATTAAATTTCCCATATCCTACCAAAAACTTTAAGGCCCAACGGACAATCAGCTCTTCACATCTCTGTAAGGTTTGAGAGTCACTTTTCCTGCGTCTCCCTGACACACACAGAGCCCACACTGCCTTTCCCGCTATGCTGTCCTGCCCAGGTAACTTACAGCACTCCCCCCTCACCACGGCCCTCCCCCACCTCACAGGGCATTAGGTCAGAGCACCTCCTGCTTGCAAAACACGAATACGCAGAACCGGATGGTATCTCCCCTAAACCATCCCAAGGTACTCACAGGGTCTGGGTGTCCTCCGGAAGGCTGGGAATGAAGTGAATGTCCCTGCAAGTGATTTTGTAGTCATCCCAGTCGGAACACTCGCAGAAGGCTGAAGGACACCTCTCCGTGCCCTGGCTGCACAGCACCAGCACCAGTAGCAACTGGGAGGCTACCGGGAGGCTCAGCATCTTCTGCCGCCCGCTCCCGCTCTGCTCCTCGCTTCTCCGAGGGGAAGGGAGGAGACGCCAGAGCCGCAGGGACAGACGATGCTGCCCCGCCGGGAGAAGCTGCTCGGGAAAGGCGGCACCTTCGCTGGACAACGCCGCCTCCTCCCTAAGCGGCGACAGGAGAGGTCTCAGCAAACCCTGCGCGCCCTCTCCCTCAGGCAGGCTCCTCTCCTCGCCCCGGCCCCCGCGCCCACCCCGCCGGCCATCCCTCCCGGCCA
>VYXH01010054.1:0-10493 GCA_013397275.1 Burhinus bistriatus | reverse complement strand
CCTACCCGGGCAGCCCCGCTTCCCGCGCTCCCCTCCGCAGCCGGCGGGTCCCACCGCAGCCGCGGGGCGCCGGGGCCACCTGCCGAGGGCGGCCGGGACTGCGCGGGGTGAGCGGGCTGCCTGCCCAGCCGAGCCGGGACGGGCGGCCGGGCGAGGGCTGCCAGGTACGGAGCTGGGCTCCGGCTCCCTGCCGGCAGCGGGACGGACGAGCCCGCCGAGCCGCTTCCAAACGCGGCGGCGCGACGTCTTACCCCGAACATTTCTGATAGCACCTTTGCGGAAGGGAGGAGGGAGGGGGCTGTGTAAGCGCGGTACTAACTCACCTGCCAAAGCAGTGAAGTTAAAACAAACCTTTACACCGAGCAAAAAATTCACTAACTGCAAAGCAGATGAGCACTAAATGTAAAGCAGTTTAAAAAAGCACTGAAAATTCAAAAGACCGGTTTTGAAAATCACATGATAAATGACAGCAAGATGAAGAGGAGGGAGTAACATTTTCCAGAATATCAGAAAAGATAAAATCCTTTCACCAAAGAAAAAACGGAGGAAAAAAATCTAACCTTGAGAGAAATAAGGTGGAATTATTGTCACTTGAAGTAGCAACCTACTCCGGTTGCTGTTAGGGACACAGGTTTACAACGGACATGGCACAGAGGTTCCCATACTGAACCGGTCATATCTGTGTCTGACAGACATACTAAGAGCTGAAAAAATCTGGTTAATACTAATTTAATTCCGGGTTTCTCCATAAGGAAGACATACTCTTGCCAAAAACAAGTATTTAAAAGTAGTGAGAGGAAAAAAGAGATATCGTTGTTTAATTCAATGAGGCAGTAAATAAAGTTCTTTAATACTTTGCCTCAATTCCTTTAACTTTTTTTTTTTTTACTAAATGCCAGTGTTTTCTCCTTCATATATATTTTGTGCATGTGTAGGTGCACAACAAGAAAAATGTAAACATAAAGTCAACAAAAATGTTTGTAACGCTGGGAGACGGAAACTTGAAAAAGTAACCTACTCGCAGTAAAAAATTAGACCACAGTGTTCTTGGATAAATAGTTTCCCTCCGTCTAGGTCAGAGTTATCCAAAAGTTATGAGTACAACACTTCAAATATTATTTTGATGTAACTCTTTAAAAGTAATTTAAGACAGTTCGTTAGTATGTGTTTTCTAAATATAATTAATGGCCTCAATATATCTTTTTAAGGTGAGCAAATAATGCTATGCCCATCAAGAAATACAATATAAAACCTGATCTTGCAGACATATATTAGTGGTTAGACCTTGTGTAAGTGAGGAATCCCATCAGATACATATATTCTGTTTAGGACAGGGTTATCCTTAGGGGTGTCCCAGGGAGGGGACAGGCTGAAGTTTGTGCCCTAGACAACTTCACACTGCATTGCATGGAATTCCCTTGGGAATGCTGGCTGTCCCATGCCCCACTCAGTCATATCCTTCTGGCACACTGCTCATATCTGTAACACCCTGCAGCCCTAAGAGCCACCACCACTTTTTGGTGTCCATACCAATCTGAATAGATAAAAATGAAGCCACAGGCAGGTCACTGAACTTCAAGGATGATGAACAAGGGAGCTGCACACTCCACCGAGGCACAGGCAAGGGAAAAGGTGTGACTCAGTGTTGTCAAGTCAGACATGGAGCTCTGTATGTGTTCTCCACTTTGGTCGGTGCTAAGGGAGACTCCAGTACAGTGTAAACCAGACCAAGTTGCTGGAGGCTGCTGTCAATGTGTTCAGGCTTGCCATCTCTCAGTGGTGGGTGTACTTTCCCAGTCAAGGGCTAATGACAAATTTCATGAAGAAGAAAGCCACAAGCTAGTACAGGTTCTGAGGGTGGAAGCACCCCTATTTCTGGGCTGCTATCCCATCCTGTCCAGTCCCATCCTGTCCCCTGTGGACGCTAGCCACACCATATCCTGTGTGGCGTAGGGTCAGCAAGTGCAAAATTACCACAGTTGCTACAATCTGCAAAACACCCTACTGGTTAGTCTGCCCCTCGTTGTCCAAGACATCCAGGGGAATGTTGCTGGCAATCATGAGGCATGGCCTGCCCTCCTGTTTCAGGGACCATAGACAAGACACACATTCTCACACATCCATCATATCGGTTGTGGAACACAACTGTATCATTTCATAATACTCCCAAGTCTTACTAATCTCAGAGTGCAACTCATAAGACTGGGGGCCAAGGTTGTGGTGCAAGCTCAGGGTTCCTTACTGTGTACTCCATACAATCCCACTGATCCTTCTCAGATCTGGAAACAACACCTCAGTGTCCACCCATCCTACAGGGAGACACTTGCCAGGATCTTCAGGACTTGCCTCCTTATTTTCTCTCATGCTCTTGTGGTTTTCATGATTTATACTGCTGTAGCCACATGGCCATAATTTTTAAAAATGAAATGCTGTTACATCAGAGACCAAACAAAACTAAAAGTTTAGTGGAGTTAGGCTTGCCTTGGGTCCTCTAACAAAAGGGAGTAATCAGCCACTTCATAAACGTGCTACATGTTACAAAATTCAGACAGTGCTACAGCTGCCTACAGGGTTTTCCCAGGATATCAAAATTCTCTGCTGGTTTTCTTGTTCTTAGTGCCAAAGTATCCAGCTTTTCCTGGGGACACTGTATGCTGTGACACAGGCTGACACAGAGATGTGCAAAGCCATCCAGCAAAACAAATGTATCACCAAAGGAATCTCTCTCTTCTTTTGGACCAAGTCTCTTGGCTGTCATGAGTCTGTTCTACACCTGATTTCCAGTTGGTGCGTACAAGCCATAGTTGTTTCATCCAGCAAACAACATTGCTTGACACTGTCCAGAGGCAACTAGTCAGCTTTGAGCAGCAGCATTAAAATCCTTTTCCAGCTTAATCCGTTTTCTCACAACCAGTCTTGATGACCTAATATGACTCGGAGCACAAGAGAGGAGTCCTTACTTTTCACGACATGGCCTGGTTAGCAGGAATAGACTAGGGATGTCTATCCCCTCTTTAAGCAGTACTGCTGTGGTGATTTGTTGCAACCTCTTGTGTGTAGTCTCTTGCAACCCCCCTCTCCCCCACTTTTATTCCGACTTCAGCGTTATTTTTTATGCATCACAGTGTGTGGACTATGCAATGAAATAATAGTTTTATTGGTGGGCAGATAAGTAGTCCCAAGATTTGAGTCATTTCAGTGGGTTTTCATAAACCAAATCATACTCATTCATTTGCTGTACTAAAGGTATCCTTATGCCACTTACCTTTACTAATAGGCTACCCTGCATTAGCTACTCCATAGTAACTGTGTTTCAGGCTCTTAAACTAGGGGAAGGGTAATTTGTTTCATTGCTCTTTCACTGAGGGCAAAGTACTTTGAATTACCTTTTATTTAGTAGGAAAAAGAGAATGCATGTAGATATTGGCATTAGAAGCTTTGGAATGTCACCTGCTCTGTGGCAGCAGTGGTAGTCCAGAAAGCGTTAATGGAAGCAATAAATGTCTTCCCAGCTGTTTTTAAGGGATCAAAAATGGCAACTATAAAAGATCGCAGACCAAAGAAATGGCAAGGCTGATACTGAAGTTGTAGATGTTCTGAGCAGACTTCAAAATAAGTAAGAACTGCTTAATGTATAGTTTCTGGTCTTGAACCCTGAAGGAGGGAAGCAAGGGACTCTTCTCATTCAAGGCCTGATAGCCTTGAAGGAAACAGGACAGAACAGGTGACTTCAACCTGGGAAGAGCTCCAGGTCTGGATGCACTGCCTCCTGGGCTTCGAGCCTTGGCTTCCACGTTTTGAGCCAGGAACATCAACAGAAATGGTTTGGGGAGAAAGAGGGCTGTTGCTAACCACACGGTGTTTCACGGGCACTGGCTTTGCTCTGAAAAGTTATGCTTTAAGCAAGATGATGTTGTTTACATAGTAGTTTCTAGTACGTTTAAGGAATTTGCTGGCTAGAAGTCTGCAACCACAGTTTAGTTCTTTCACTCTGTGAGGGCTCTGCCCTGGCCAACCTGCCCACCCCAGCACCATGCACCCTCTGCGACAGCTCCAGGGCTCCGGGTCAGCTCAGGCCTGGGCACCCAGACCCATCCTTGAGCTATCTAAAAGCTGAACTTGTTCCAAGCCCAATTCCTGCAGCCCTGTCTTGCTGACTGTTTTTCCTGAGCAGACTCTGGACCTATGTGGAAGGTAGCATTGTCTCTGGTCTTCTCTCCAGCTCTGTCTCCTTGATAGACCTTGGACCTACATTGTATTCTTGTCTCCAGTTGTCTCTTGCTCTTTCTGTCTGGACCCTGGACCTGATTTGATTCCTTGCCTTGCTGCAACTGTCAATATCACCAACCCAATCCTGCTGAGATGCTGAAGGACTGTGTCCTGTTGGCAAGGTCACTGTCTGTGCTGTGGCCACGCCTGGATCTCAGCTTGCTGTTTCTCCTAGAGCAGCCTGTCAGGGCTCAGGGCACTGATGGGCCTGACTGCCTCTGCCTGGCCTCCTCTAGGACCTCCCCCCACCTTGCCCACAGCCCAAGACCTCATGTCAGCCTGCCGAGCCATCAGTCCTTGCCCCAGTGCCACCACACTGAGGCTAGTCTCCAGCTCCCCACAGCCCTGCCCTGCCTAGCCATGGGCCCCACTAAGCCAGGCTTGACACCCAGGCTGACATCCTGGTCCAGCCTCGGCCTCTCCCAATCCCCAGGGAGGTGCCCAGTGCCTGGGGTTGGGACTGCCCCAGAGCCCCCTGGCTGCCTGGTTCCTGGCTGGGCCGGCAGGATGGAATGGGCTGCGAGGCCCTGCCTGCTGCCCCGTGGGGATGCCCTGTGGCTCCTGGGGCCTGGCCCTGAGGGAGTCACTAGCCTTGCAGTGCCATGCTCTGGCTTCTCCTTCTTCTGGTCCTTCTGTTCAACATTTTCCTGAATAGGCAGTCAGATGGTGGAACGAAAAGTATGTTTGTAAAGCTACAGATAACCCCAGGCTAGGAAGGTCTGTGGACTCTAGATCAGAATTTAAATTCAGAAGAGAAAAACACAAGTAGCTACGTGCAGTAAGACACACCCTGCACAGCAGAAAAATGGGAATATTGTGCCATCATGGCGTTAAATCCAGCTGGCGGCAGGTCTCAACCGGTGTTCCTCAGGGCTCAGTCTTGGGGCCAGCCTTATTTAATATCTTTATCGATGTTCTGGACGAGGGGATTGAGTGCACCCTCAGTAAGTTTGCAGATGACACCAAATTAAGCGGGAGTATTGATCTGCTTGAGGGTAGGAAGGCTCTGCAGAGAGATCTGGACAGGCTAAATCGATGGGCGGAAGCCAACTGCATGAGGTTTAACAAGGCCATGTGCACTTCGGTCACAACAACCCCAGGCAACACTACAGGCTTGGGGAGGAGTGGCTGGAAAGCTGCCTGGCAGAAAAGGATCTGGGGGTCCTGGTGGACAGCCGGCTGAACAAGAGCCAGCAGTGCGCCCAGGTAGCCAAGAANGAACAGGTCCATGTCCTTCTTATGTTGGGGGCTCCAGAACTGGATGCAGTATTCCAGGTGGGGTCTCAGCAGAGCAGAGTAGAGGGGCAGAATCACCTCCCTCGACCTGCTGGCCACACTTCTTTTGATGCAGCCCAGGATGCGGTTGGCCTCCTAGGCTGCGAGCACACATTGCTGGCTCATGTAGAGTTTCTCATCTACCAACATCCCCAAGCCCCTCTCCTCAGGGCTGCTCTCGATCCATTCTCTGCCCAGCCTGTATTTGTGCATGGGACTACCCCTACCCATGTGCAGGACCTTGCACTCGGCCTTATTGAACTTCATGGGGTTGGCACAGGCCCACCTCTCAAGTCTGTCCAGGTCCCCCTGGATGGCATCCCTTTCCTCCAGCGTGGTGACTGTACCATACAGCTTGGTGTTGTCGGCAAACTTGCTGAGGATGCATTCAGTCCCTACATCCATGTCGCCCACAAAGATATTAAATAGTACCGGTCCCAGTACTGACCCCTGCGGAATACCACTTGTCACTGCACATCACTTGGACATCAATCTGTTGACCGCAACTCTTTAAGTAGATGAACTGAGGATTATTCACAGGATAGTAAGGAAAAGAGGAGGTTTAGAAACATGTTCTGTATTGAAGGAATGATGGAACATAGTTACTTAGCTTAGTCAAGACTGCAAGTATTATAGGCTGTAAAAAAAGAATAATTAGTAGTTCTGACCACATCAGTTCTGAAAAGTGATGGCATCTAGCAGCTTAGAGCAACTGGTAACTTTCCATCCCCTGCAGATCATTAACAAATGTTCCTTTTTTTGTATACTAAAAACCGTTAATGTATTAAAAGTATCACCAATGTGTGTACATCCACAATTATAAACATAATCCTAAGAACAGACATTCAAAATCATGTATGCCCTGAGGATAGAGAAATGAAGCAGTTCTAATCAATTAATATGGCTTATGCTCTGATCCTAATAAGCAAATAGGAAAGAAAAATCCTTTGCAAATCTGCAGTATATTGCAGATTATTTTTTTTCCTGGTGTTTTTTCAAAGACCCCTGCAGGTTCCTATTAATTTAAACATGACAAAAATTGACAAGCATATTTTTCCACTGTTGCAGCCACTCCCTCTAGTGACAGCCACAGTTGTTCATTCAGTACTTATCATCTCAAGAACTGCAAGGCTCAGAATTCCATTGGTTTTGGGGTGATTTTTAAAAAAGTAACATTATTCTCATTTGTCAGATTTGATATGGTATCTCAGGTATCTTTGCATTGCTTATATGGTTTATACACAAATTAGATATATCACAACAGGTTCTAACAAAGAAGAAATTAGCTCTAATTGGTGTTCTACATAAACTCCTCAAGGGTTACTAGATATCAACAGATAAATCTTGTAATATGTGTATGAGGAAGTGTTTAAACTGGGAAAATAATTCAGTAAAGAGTAGAATAAAGACTTGGGTTTTTTCTCTAATTAATCAACATGTTTAGCCTTTCTAGACACTTGTAAAATATCCCAGTTCCTACCTGTTTCTATTTCAGTATCTGAAATAATTTCTGGTCTGTCAGAAAAAAATTACAGTAGACACGCTGCTTTGACACAGCACCACTCATCAGACCAAGTGTTTGAATAGCTAGATGAAAGAATGCTATTCTAGGTTTTTGAAGATTCATGTCTATATAACCAATTTATCTTCAACTTCAAGAACAGGTAGTTATGGAGTTTTATGGTTATGTGATCTTAAGGAACTCTTGTGCTTCTCCTTTGGCTTTATTTAATGAAAAAGCCATGAAAAAGCTGTGAAAATTGAAATACTCAGTTGGCTGAAGACTAAATAGGAGGTACCGCTATGTAAAGCCTTGTAAAGCCTGAGGTTGTCAATTCTAAGAGTGCTCAGAGAGAACAGTAAGATGAAGCTATCCCTTGGACTTAAGTAATGAGTTAAGGTAAGAACTATGAAAGCTGTTTTCAGGTAGGTATGTTTGTATCCAGAAAGGATTACAGAATCACAGAGTCACAGAATCATTGAGACTGGAAGGGACCCCTGGAGGTCATCTGGTCCAAGCCCCTGATCAAGCAGGGTCACCTAGAGCCAGTTGCCCTGGACTGTGTCCAGACAGCTTTTGGCTGCTTCCAAGGATGGAGACTCCACAACCTCTTTGTGCAACCTGTGCCAGTACTCAGTCACCCTCACAATTAAAAAGTGTTCCCTTATGTTCAGACAGAAGTTCCTGTTCAGTTTGTGCCCATTGTCTCTTGTCCTGTCACTTGATACCATCTTCTTTATGCCTTCCCTTCAGGTATTTATACACATTGATGAGATCCCCCAAGCCTTCTCTTGTCCAGCCTATACAGTCCCAGCTCTCTCAGCTTTTCCTCATGGGAGAGATGTGCCAGTCCTTCAATCATCTTAGTGGCCCTCAGCACATTAGTAGCTCCCTCAGCATAGGTGGGTTGATCCCACCAGGGCCCATGGACTTATGTATGTTCAGTTTTTTTAAGTAGTCTCTAAACTGATCCTCTTCCACCAAGGGTAAGTCTTCCTTTCTTCAGACTTTAACCTGGGATTGTCTTGTTCCAAACTCTCCTCCTGGTCTCTGAGGCCTTGGATTCCTAAAGGGTACTCTTGCAAGCAAAGACTGAGGCAAAGAAGGCATTCAGTACCTCAGCCTTTTGCATGTCCTCTGTCACCAGAGCCCTTGCTCCGATTTAGCAGTGGGCCCACATTTTCCAGTCTTCCTTTTGCTACTTAGAGAAGTCCTCCGTATTGCCATTGACATCCCTTGCCTGATTGGGGCACAGAATTGAAGACAGCTTCTGTATTTACAATTACAAGACCTTTTTTTCCTGTTTGCATTTATCCTAAAAAAGCTCTCAGGTGTTTTTTCTCAGGCTTGTATTGCCTGTGCTTCTTCATCTAAAGTTAGCTTTCTGGTCATCTTCGTCTGATTTCATTCTGCTCTGCTTGCATCTCTTGCATAGGCATCTATGCTCAGAAATAACATAACATCCAGTGAGAACTTATCTGCCCTCATAATTCAGACTTCAGACAGATCTTGCACTTTTCTTTGACTTGGCTCATGGCACATACCTGCTTTGATATGGAGACCAGCATGTTTAATAGAGGAGCTTGAGTGTTTATTACAACAATCATAAATCAAAACAGGCTTTTAAGCTCACTGACTTAGGTGACAATTCATCTAGTCCACAGTGCTTCTGCTTCTTGTGCGTCTATGATATCTGTTCATAAAAGAACTCATTTTCTGAGCCTAGTAAATGACTAATCTTTAAGCCGGTTAATTATTTATTTAGGGTTATCTTACCTTTTCTTTCTGACAGCCTTCTGAAAGAAATATCTAAATGATCTCCTGAAAGCCACAAGAATAATGATTTGTCATGGATGACAAGTAGTGTAGCATGAAAAGATACCACTTGTGACAAATCCAAGAATTTAAAAATTCCAATTTAAACCTAAAAAAAAAAATTAAAAAAAAAGTTATTGTCATTCTGGATTTTCCAATCTTAAGGTCTGTTCCTCAGGCTCCCTGTATATGTATTTATATATAGAGTAATGTAATGGCTTCTAATAATATTTCCTTTTTTAAAAAAACTATGATCTTTCTTAAGTGTATGAGTCAAGGGGTACAATAGCATTAACCAAGCAGCACTAGCCTTAAGTAGTAAGATCATGCTGGCCTCTCTAAATGAAAGCACCGTCAAGTGATTGTCTCAACACAGCACTTTAGATAACAGAATGCTGGGATATATATTTTTGGCTTCATATAATAACACAAAAGTGTTCGGTGCTTATAAAGTTAAACAACTTCTTTAGAAGTATGTCTAGTGTAGTAATTTATTATGCATAGTTAAATCATTGATTTCTCATGCATACTCATTCCAAACTGAAGAGATTTTCTGTAGTAATCCTATGCACTTACATTTAACATCCTTATGAAAAAAATGAACAACAACAAAAAAATAATCACAGTATTGTTCAGCCTCAAAAAAAAATTCACAGAAAAATGAAGATACTTGTTAAAACTGCTAAAAGGGGCAGACAAGGGAGTTACTTTGCATGCCTCATGATGAATTTTTAAGGATGCCAAACTGCAAGTGCATACCTTGTACATAAGGCTTTGGGAAGGGCATAAGAACCCTAGGACAGGGTCAGCTATTAAAAGAAAGAAATCATCCTTCGAAAAGTTAATGTCATATTTTAGGGTAGAACACAAAGTTTTCTTTCAAATGCTAGCAGGCTAAACATAAAATACAGTAAAATGAGCTTAAAAGCAGTTGAGGAACAACTTGTGAAAACCAAAACCTAATAATCCCTTTTCAAATGAAACAAAACAAGGAATGCTCCAAGACTCTATGAGACTAGTAGATGAATTAACATATAAAAGGCACATGTAGAAGAGATAAAGCCATAACCCAAAAGTGAATGATTTTTTTCTTCTATACTTACTGTAGAAGAGCTCAGAGAGATTCTCAGACTGATATTTCTTTGTGGACAGATAAATTCAACTTGAGAAAAATTGTGGCAGTGGCAACACCTTGGAATGCAAGGCAGAGTAGCCTCACTGACGGGCCAGAGAAGCAGTGAACAAAGACATAGATAAAGAAGTAGAACTGGATCTCAGCCAGACCATAACAGGAGTTCAAAAGTACACAGCTGTGTGTGGGTGCATGTGAAAAGAGCATAATCAGAACACTGATTGTACGTGACTGGATGTTTATGTCCTGGAACACCTGGACATGCTGGATGTATGGGGAACAGAAAGAGCGAAGTACGTGAACACCTTGTTTGGCTGCATAGTTGAGATCCGTATCTGCATCTGTAGCTATATAACAGCAGCTTGTGTGAATAAACTTGGATCTAGTACACCACACTGAGTCCGGGTGAATCAGCTCGCCTCAAATGGTGCCTGAACAGCGGGAACTTACATATCCGGTGGCAGCTCCACAGCTGAATGGAATGGAGACAGGAATGCGCGC
>VYXH01010051.1:122667-207933 GCA_013397275.1 Burhinus bistriatus | reverse complement strand
TCGTCCAGGTCATCAATAAAGATTTTAAACNACGCATGCTGACTGGGCCTGATCATCTGGTTGTCCTGCATGTGCCATGTAATGGCACTCAGGATGATCTGTTCCATAACCTTCCCTGGCACTGAGGTCAGACTGACAGGCCTGTAGTTCCCCAGATCCTCCCTCCGGCCCTTCTTGTAGATGGGCGTCACATTTGCTAACCTCCAGTCAACTGGGACCTCCCTGGTTAGCCAAGACTGCTGGTAAATGATGGAAAGTGGCTTGATGAGCTCTTCTGCCAGCTCCCTCAGTACCCTTGGGTGGATCCCATCTGGTCTTATAGACTTGTGTATGTCTAAGTGGTGTAGCAGGTCACTCACCATTTCCCCTTGGATTATGAGGGCTTCATTCTGCTCCCTGAAATTTTCATGCAACCAAGTAAAAATGGAAAGAGTAAATAGAGCTGTTGCTTGTGCCTTCCCCACTGTGAGACATTGCTGCTTCGGGCAATACCTCAGGCTCATTTGAGTCTTGTAGCTCTTAGAGGACAGCTGGGCTTAGATGAGCAGTGTACTCTTGTCCCCCAAATTACCATATGTGAGTTACTGTACCACTGACATGGTTAGATACGCAGTCATGGTACAGAGATGGGGAGTTTTGTGACACCATTTGAACTAAGTACTTCTTTGGCAGTTGTCTGCTCCTGTGAAGCTCTGGGCACTATAAAGCCTTTTAATACTTTTCCTCTTAGCAAGCACTCAAGCCCACAGAGTTTTTATTCTCTGAGGGCTTGCATGTAGCCTGTGTCACTTAAGTCCGTCTTCTGTGGAGTCTTTCAAAGTCTTAAGCCCAGCCATACCAGCTGTGTGAAGAGCTGCGTCAGGATTTTCTTGCTGTGGGTGGGTGGCGTAGCTTTGCTCAAGCCAGAAGCAGATAACCTTCAAGAAGCAGAAGCAACCTGTTTTCCCAGACTTGTCTTCTAACTGATCAGAGAAAACACTTGGACTTAGGTAGGCAGCAATTAAGAGTGGTGGATGAGGTTGTGCCATTATTAATTGAAACACTTCAGTGGGTCAAAGCCAGAGAGCAGAGCCCCATTGCTGGTAGTGGTGTGAATCAGGACACAGTACCTGATGTTAGTCGAATGTGTTGGAATGTCATTGGCAGCACAGCAAGCTCAGGCTGCAGCTCTTGTTTGTTAAGATAGCAATGAATGATTAGGGCAGAGTCAGTCCCTCTAGAAAGATCATTTCAGTGTCTCGAAATTTTAAAATAATTGCCTCTTTAATGTTGTATAAATGCTTACAGAACTGGCTGCTGGTGTCTAGCAAGGAGCTGTGTTAAATACACACCCATTGTAGTGCTGCTGTAGTTACAAGGTGGAGTATCCAGTAGGAAATCTTAACTGAGGTACTGGCTAGCCTATCCTTTTTTAAAGTACATTTGTGTTAATGCCTTCTCTCAGTGCTATAGTGATGCGTTCATTTTTTTTGTCTCTAATTAGTCTGGCACATAGACAAACCAGTGGCAGAATAATTTAAAAATCAAGTCGTAAAAGGGGGTGAGACATTTCTGTTCTTAAAATAGCAGTTTCTTTTGAAGCTGTTGAATGAGATGGATTTATCCTGGGAGGGTGTGTGTGTGTGCAGGGGGACGCTGCCTCCTTTGAAGATAGCTCCCTTAACTGTGACAAAGAATAAAGAAGTCTGCACCGGAAAGATTTCTCCTATGATCTGAATTTTCTGCACCGTCTCGCCCAGTCTGGCTTAGGCAAAATTCACTCCAGACTTGAAGCAGATGAGTCTTCCTTCTGCAAGCACTTGGTTAATATCCAGGTCTGGGTAACAGCAGACAGGAACAGTCCCTTAGAGCCTCTCTGGTGATAGAGGAAAGGCCCCACTACTCTCATCAGTGGGGCTAGTGGTCACAACAGCACGTGGAGGAGCAGCAAGCAGTTTTCTACCAACCTGTGAGGAAATACCTGCTCTTCTACAGACGGATGTCAGCAGTGATGTCTTGCTACTCCCTGCCCAGATCACTCTTCCTTTCCAAGGTGATGTTGTGGACAAGGCCTATGATATTATTCTCCTAGGACTTCTGGCAGAGTAGCCAGCTCAAGCAGAAGATGAACCAAACAGAAGGTAGAGTGGAGCACAAGAGATGGGAAAGCTTTTCTCTGGGAACTGCCTAAGGCAGGCTGCTAGCCAATGCATGTGTCTGCATCTAAGGTAGTTCTCCAGAGCTCCCTTCAAATCAATGGAGAGAAATCATCTGTTTACTGGAGATGGAAAAGGTTAGATGAGACAAACCACCCTTCTTTAGGCTCTCTGTCATTGGCAATGAGTGTGGACTCACTGTAGTGTCAAGTATAGATCTTCATAAAATGACTGAAATACAGGTCATTTTAACCATGTGGACTGGAAACTTACAATCATGACATTTTTGTGAATAAACAAAGTGATTAGACATTTTCCTAATGTCCTAATTGAATTGAGAATTGGGTCTCTGCATAGTCCTGATGAGAAACAGGGTCAAAGAACTGAGTTCAGAGAAGATCATGGAGATTTGACATCAAATCAGGGGCTGAGCTATTTCTAAGGCAAAATATTTGTGAATACAAGGTGCCTAGGTGTAGAAGACAGCTATTATATTTATATTATATGATGATAGTATAATGAAATGGAAAAGCAAAGGAAATACATTATCTCGCATAAGACTGATGAAGTATTTGTGCTCCTTCCCTGAGGACTCTTTCCCAGTTTTTATTTTTTGCCACAACAAATCTCTCATATCTTCCATGAGGGTGTTACTTTA
This sequence comes from Burhinus bistriatus, assembly GCA_013397275.1. NCBI lineage: Eukaryota > Metazoa > Chordata > Aves > Charadriiformes > Burhinidae > Burhinus > Burhinus bistriatus. The sequence goes on along the minus strand of VYXH01010051.1, from coordinate 205,140 downwards.
TTGTGCACCAGAGGAGGGAGATACATGCCCACAAACCTTCTGAGAAACACATTTACAGGAAATAAAAAACACACAAGCAAGTCTTTCTGCCCCACTCTCTGTGTGGAGAGTAAGCCCTTATTCTTTTTCACACCTGTTAAATAGTTTAGCTTGGGATTAAACTAGTGCTAACTACTGAAAATGCAGTGGGCTACATAGTGATCATCACATGGTCTTCACCAGGTGCTGCAATGCATGACTAGTATCTGAGGAAATCATAGCCCACTGAGTGTCATATACAAATGACAATCACTGCTGTTCTAAGTCCATCTTTTTAATTGCTTCACTGGCAGATGGATTCTGCACAGGGTCTCATTTTCTCGCTGCAGGCTGCCTTTGTTTTTTCACACTTTTTAATCAGATAATTCAGTATGGTTTGCAGATACATCACACTGCATAGACGTATACACCACTAAAAAGATCTCATGGGGTTTTTTATTGCAGCATTGGAGTTGCTCCATAATGGTGACTTAACGCTTCATACCCTAAAACAACTCAATAGAAAAGGAAACAGATTTCATACAGGTAGGGGTTGCCATTTTAGCTTTGAGGTAGTGGAGAAACTTCCACTTTCTCTTCATCCTCTTTGCCATGTGAAAGAAATAAAAGGTTGACAGTCGGGTTCTCATTTAGATGGAAGATTCAAGCTTCAAGCTGTCTCCTGAAATACTTTTTTAAGTAAGAGCACCTGCAAACTTTTTGCAAAATTATTTGCTTTATTCAGCAGGGAAAAGATAAGATGATCCAACATTTTGGCCTCATATGAGGCTTTTTCAAAGTGTATGGAGAACTCAAAGGATTTTTAAAGAATCCATGTCCTAAAAACTTAATGGATTATTTAGGTGGCATGCATAGTTCAGCCTTATAGTGTCTGAACTGCTCTCTGTACATCTGGTGACTCAGGCGTTCCTGACTAATTTAAATCACTTTGAGATACCTATCTCTGGGGAATAGGGATCCCATATTGATTTGTGGTTTTGTTGCTTCAGAGTATCTGATTCCTTGAAGAGCTTCTGTTTGTCCTTCATTTGCTTGTTTGTAACAGGAGGTTGTTCTAAATGTGCAGCTGTTCTTTGTGTGTCTCACTCTTCACAGGAAGATTTTTCACCTTCTCAGGACCCAGCCTGTTGCTAAGCGGATGGCTAAATTTCTTCTGAGGTTTTGAAGGAACCCTTCTTCACATGTCTGTCCTTTATGTGCACAGGACTCACCAAGCCACATCAAGAGGGCTCTGCTTCAGGAGCAAAGACCTCAGATTTGAGGGCAGAAGAACCATTAGACAGCCTCTGTGCTTGTATTTTTGTATTAGTCCTATTTATGAGTTGACACTATTTCCCTGGGGAATGAGATTTCTGTTCTAATCTAGAGGTATCTCTGCTACAGTTGATGTCATCAGTGAGATTCAGTATTTGCTAAACAAATACCAGCACATGCTCATATTGCAAAGAGGACACAGTACTTGTTCTCTCATTCAGCATCACCATAACCAATTTCCCTATCCTGTCAGTTAATATTTGCAAGCGCAGCTGCAACCTGGAGGCCAATGGGCTGTAGATGACAAATTTTTTTGATCCAAGGAAGGGAGGGTTCCTTTGAAATAAAAGGTATTTGATAATAGAGCATCAGCGTTGAAATCTAAATTAACATGAGCCAATTGCCAAGGCCTCCTCGCTGCAGCAATCCCTTCTCTTGACCAGTCTCTGCTTTGAAAGAATGAGTAACAACATGAGCTGGAGTCTACACTACATAATGCCGTTAGGTTTATTACTCCCCTTTTACAGCTTGCAGTGAAAAGAACTGATGCAATTAATGAATGAAGTGGATACAATGCTGCAGTCAAGTCGGGGTGAGGCATAAAATGCAGAGCCCAGTTCTCCCCTAGTCACATGATGGCATGAGCAAGCACCATAGTGTGTCAGGGAAGGAAAACGGGATCACCTGTTCCTTTCAGCGCAAAGAAATCTCTCCCTCACATGCCTCTGACAGCATCCTACCAAAACTCTCCAGGAATGATACACAGGAGCAGAGAGGAAGTTAATGAAAGTGTCAGTAGCCTAGGAAGGGAGAAACTGTTCAACCGATTACCCAGAAACTGGAGACACCCCTCTGCAGGCTGCTGGCAGGTTATATGTGCTGTTATGAAAAAAAATAGATGGCTCCAGTTCCAAATTTCATGCTCTTGCACCAGTGTAAATCCCAGACAGTCACTGCTGACAGTTCACTGTTGTGTAGCGATGTAGAATGTTTTCCTCTTCTCAAGCATTAAACTGGTGCTTGACTGAAAACAAAGCCAACTAAGCCCGAAAGGCAATAACAATATATATTCCTTTCTTTTCGTTCCTTTTTCCTTGCTTATACCCCCAATTTAAAAGCAAACAGCCACACATGCCAATCACATTACAATTCCTTAAATTTTCTTGTATTCTGTTTCCCAGTCAATCAACTCTCATCTGTTTTGCTTTACCCTCTAAACTCTTCAGGGCATGTAATATCACTTTTCAGCTTGTACTGTGTGAAAAAATAGATCTTTGATTATTACTGTAATATGAATGCATATTTGTGATCACAATGATTGCAATTGCAGAAAATGGAATTCACAAAGATTATTTTTCAAAGCTCCTGTTAAAGGCCATGACATGATTGCTAGCTAATGATAGAAACACATTTCTTTCAGGACAAGCTAGTCCATCATGAAGGCTTAATATCTTCCACTGGAGCAGCTAGGTTTGTTGGAAACAAGACACTGTTGCCAGATGGAGCATAGGTCTGTGTGTTTATATTCTGATGCAAAACACACGTGAAAAGCCTCCAGAGTTCCTGGGTCCCCCAGGATGAGGCAAGACAGTTAGTAAGATCTATTTTGCAAGAGGGCTGACTGATGCATTCAAATAGCAAGTTTCTTCAGGCAGTTTTTTTTCTATTAGAAAGGACCACGCTTTGCCAACCAGAGAACAGGGCAATCAGCAGTCACTGAGCAGCATGGGCTATTTGTGCAAGGAGAGCAGTGAGCAAAACTGGGGAAATAGACGCATGCTGGCGTAACTGTAAAGGAAACATTACATACTCACAGAACTGACTATATATGTATATGTTTACCCCCTCCCAACCATATATGCGTTCCCCATGGAAAAAAGCATTTTCAGTATTTTCTAATTTGAGGGGCTGAGGTGGGGCTAAAGAACCATAAAAAAGCTTCCCTCTGCCCTTTGAGAAACACTCATTTGTCTTCTGGCTTGTGTATGTGTGCTTGAAATGCACTCTGTTCCTCCTCCTTATATCACCCCCAGTACTGTGATGTTGCAAAGTTGTTGTGAGTCAAGCATCAGCAATTCTCTCCCTCAATGGAATGGCTTCAGAGCAGTGCTGTGCTTGAATACAATGTGAGGGGATTACCTGTGGTTTCTGGGTTGTGAAATGAGAGATATCACTTACAGAGCTCTCTGTTGATACTGCTTTCTTGGCTTCCCTTTGATGATGACTCGTGTAGCCATATAAATAAGTGATAAAGTGAAAAATAACCTCTGGTAAGACCACAGCTCTGATGGCCACATGCGTTCCAAGTGGTAAATAAGAGGCCTATCAGAAAGGAATTGAAATGTGTGGAAGGAAGAAAACAAGAACATTTATGTGTTTCTGTCCTAGCCCCTGCAATTTTGCAGGTTTGTTTTTATATTTTCCCCTCCATGGCTTTTGGTGCTGACATTTGCTGAGGATCTGATATAACACTTTCTAAAGTTATTACTGTAATTTGTACTACAATATGAGGAACTTGACCAAGATTTGGGGTCCCAGGTACTGTACAAAAATGTAGTGACTAGTAACACATAGCCCAAAGAGCTTGCTGTCTCAATAAGGAAGATACACAGGAAGCGCCAATGAAGGCCCAGAGGCAGCACTGAGGATAAAGCTTATCTGTCTCTGCTTCTCTGTGTCATCTCTACATTACACTTCTCCTTTCAAGTTTTTCTGATGACCTCTCAGCCCAGTTGATCTTGGCCACCAAATTGTTGAGTTGTAGGGACAGAAGTTGTCTTAGACCAGCTTCTTAGCTACCCAGAGATTCAAAGAGCTTCACGACATCTGCAGAAATAGACGAAGGAATAGACTTCAGTCTGTTCTAGAGAGTGGCAGGTATGTTGCAGGTTAATACACATAATAGTATATATTATTTAATGTTTTGGTCAGGCATGTCTTTACGCTTGCAATCTGTGCAAGAATAAATTGCAGACTAATTTATTCTTGATATGCAAAGCAAGTTCAACAGTTTACGGAGGAAATGCATGCCAAGGATAGCCTGTCAATACCCTGGCAATCTTCATGAGGAATAACAAATGTGAGTCAGTCTGAACCTCCTGCTCCCAAGCCAGACACATCACCTTCCCTTGCCTCCTTGCTGTGTAATGAGGTATATTCCTGATCTTTCCTGAAGAGCAATGGGACAGATGATCTTCACAAGGCTCCAGCCTGGTGGGACAGACAAATTCTGACACAGATCTTTGACTTTCTGCTGGCTTCAGTTTGCCATGCTCTCTCACTCCAGTGTACTGCCATGTCCCTTTGCTCCTTCACTCCCACAGCAGCAGATACGCCGTCTCCTCTCTAAATGGACATGTGCTTCCCAACCCTGTCTTCTGGTAACCAAAGGTTGTCATCCTCTGTCCATAAGTGCTAGGGGACATCTTGGGTTATGGAAAGTCTGTGAGAGATGGGCAACCTCTGTGACCACAGGAAAACTCATTACAAAAAAACCTCCAAAGTCTACAAGTGATCAGACAGGGATTAGGTCCTTTTGTTCCTGAGAATCAGGCAGGTCCATGCAGGATGCACAGACACATATGCTGGCAGTTTCCTGTGGTGCAAGGTGAGGGAGGATGGGGGAAATATATAAAAGCAGCCGTTGTGCTCTGCAGCTTGTGTCTGGGAAGCCCAGCTGGAACATCTGAGCTGTGGCAGAAATGAAGATGTGAAACTGCAGCTGTGACCAGACTGGACATTTTCTGGCTCAAGCCACTAGGTCGTCTTGTTCCTGTGGAACAGGTGGTCCCCCACAAGATGCACACGCACACGTTGGTGTGGTGCAGTGGGTAGAGTTTACAAGCAGTACGAAGAATGGCCCAGTTATGCTTTCTGCCCTCACTGTTGCTGAGCTTCATACATGTGCATGAGGACCATGCCTCTGCTTCTCCCTTTGTTTCTTTTTTTCATTTTTAATCTTCTCAAGCAGGGACTGGCACATCACTCCAGTTTGTGTCACATGTAGAGTCTGTATATGTCACAAGTACAACTTCTAGCCCAGCACAGTGCCAGCCCAAGTGCTTTCCAGATGACACCCTAGCAGAGATGAAGGATGGAGAGGCCAGGCAGGATAAGCCCACTGGCTCCACCTCGGGGAGAAAGGACATTTGAGTGCAAGCCAGCCTTCACAGTGATGATGAGTCACCCAGGTATATGCACAGTAACTACAGTGGTGGCCCTTCCAACACCTGCAACATCCTTTGCACTGTCTCTTGGTTTCCTGTTCCCAGGGCAAAACTGTTTGCCTTCAGCTTCAGTTAAACTTGTTGCTTCCCTGTATTTTCCCTCTGCCTTGGATTCTTTAGTATTTCGCTGTGCCTTTGCAGTCTATATGCATCTGAGATCCTAAACTTGAAGAGATTACAGTGTGAACTCACTCCCAACTGATCTGAGAATGATACTCAGCTGCTAGTGGTTCGTGCCATTCCATGAGAGGCAGCACCGGATTGATCAGTGCCTCAAATTCCACAGGTTTTCAGTTCTGATAATGTTCTTGTGCTGCTCTTTAGTCAAAAGTGCTGAACACTCATATGTTGACCCAGATTGCAACCCAGCATTTACATGAGGGAAGACACTCCCACAGCAAGTTGCACAGATGTGCAACTTCCTCACACCACTAATGGTATTAACATCAATTGGATTCCTCCCCTAAGTAAACGGACACAAGAACTTGTTTGCAAGAACAAGGAATTAATCGTTATTGACCAAGCATTCATTATGGCAGCTATCGAGAACAAGTGAGTTTAATTTTTGTAAAGAGGTGTGTTTAGTGGGGAAGGTGAATGTCATATTTTGCACTTGGGTGAGAAGGATTAGTCAGGTACTTGGTTCGTTTGGGGTGTATCTGGGACACAAGAAGAGTGCAACGTGCACTCTTGCTTGATTAGAACAGCAGTAGCAGAGCCACAGAGAATCCACTCTCTGATGTGCAGTCAAAAAGGGATGGTCATCGGTGTTCTCACTGGGCTTAGTGATAAAGGGGAGAGTCTTATGAATATATCTCAAATCCAGGGCCACAGCAAATTACAGCAAATTTGGAGGTGGAGGAAGATCTTATTTTTAAATACAGATAATCTGAATTTATAATTTTCACTTTTCTGATACTTCTTATATCTCAGAGGCTGGTGAGTTGACCCAGGCAAGTCAGCACACAGCCAAGTCAAACATTAATCTAGAGATATCTTAGACCCAATGACCATACTGTGCTTGATGCACAATCCCAGATATATGCTCACTGGTTTATTTTTACATATTTACATAATGATGGGGAGAAAAGACAGAAGCTTTCATCTATGTTTGTACAGTTGTTTGCATGTCCATATATAACGTATCCTTCAGTAGCTCCAATGTAGGAGATGTCTTTGCTTTAAATCTTTCTTAAAATAGTGAGTTCTATGCAATGTATGCAGTAAGCAGTGTTTAACTGTGTGCAGAGATTCACTCTGTGTCACAGACACAAACATGCAAGCACAGAAGAACATCTGCATCTTCTACACAGATGCTAACACTTGTGCCATGGGTGGTGACCCAGGGCTTCCAGTTTCTGCTAGCATCCCTCAACAGCAGCCCGAACAAAATGTTCTTCTGTAAATTGATTGCACAGCAGATAGATAGCTTTTCTTGTTGCAGATCCCCATGCTTCAGCAGATAGGAGGAGAGGGGAGGGAAAATCAAACTCCTTGCTCTGAGAGCCAGGCTTAGTGATTTACAAATGACCTCGGTGATCTGCAGTCATTCTGGGCACTTGATATTGCTCAAGTCCCTCTGTCTCTCTCTCTCTTGCACTCTCTCTCAGCATAATAAAGCTAAGGAAATGCAGGAGACTAAATTCAGTGCTGCAGATTAGTGACGGGAAGGAAACTGGATATGCATGAATTAAACAAGACCATTTGCCTTCTCTGATCTGCAGATGTTTTTCTCTCAGAAATGCAACTTCTTTTTTTGCAGGTGACACCCACACATCTCCTTCACTTACTGGCGATGATAATAAAGGAGATAAACGACTGGAGCTCATGCAGTTAGACTTAATCTTTGTATGTCATCGTCACCAAGCAAAGCCACAGCAATAGGAAAACAGAGCTGTTTTCTGCTGCTTGTTTCTAACTGACATTTCTTCACCAAGTTGTTCATGTAACCTATGGACTCTTTGAACTTCATTTTGTGCCTGCTGTCTTTCACAGTGTGTGGGTACTGCCATGCAGTGCTGAGCTGCAGTACGTACGTCCTCCACTTATACCCCAGTCCTCATTTTGCCTCTCTGCCTCAATGATTTGAAATCCAATTGCAGAACTACAACAGAAACTCCTTATTAAAAATTAAAAGAAGGGTAACAAGAAAGGAATACTCCAATTTAAATACCTTATACTGCAGGTTAAATGTAGCATTTATAAGTAAGTAATCATTTAGTTCACAAAGGAGAAAAGGCAGAAGTAAGGGTATTTCAAAAATCTTTTTTGGATAAGTGTATATGCACGGTTATTTTGACCTAAATCTCAGGAAATCACCACAGAACCTTCATCCTTCCAAGGGCTGCTTTTATTGGAGGAAATTCACTGGAGCTGCAGCCCAAACTAATGCATTTCTCTAGCTGCTGGAGACAAGCCCTGGAGTCGCTTAACTCTACTTTTCCTGCAGTCAGCTATTCAGCCATCCTGCCTTTCCAGCCTGCTGTGGTTCGCTTGGCCATTGCCCTTTGAATATAGTTTGCTGCTTTCATCTCAAGAGTTTTCTGGGACTCAACCCTGCACTCAAGTCCACCCACAAGATCTAGCCTGGCTTTCACCATCAATGCAGCTAGTTTCTCATTGATGCACAGCAGCCTATGCAGTGAAGAGTACTTCTTCAGGCAAGAAGGACTAGGGTGTTTTCAATACTGTTATTTCTAGTATATGGCCAGGGAGAGGCAGACGTCTGCTTTGTGTAGTGCATCCTGCAGCTGGTTTGTTCATTTCCATTCCCTGAAGGACTATTCCAGAGTTTCACTGAAGTGGTTTCAGAGTGGTTTCTCCTTTAACCCCTTTTGCTTCTCCCATCATTTGAGGTGGATTGCTCCATCACAGGGCTGGACTTGAAAGTAGTGTCAACTTTGTGTGTCTGCAGCAGGGAGAGAGGTTATTCCCTAGCTGTCCAATTCTGTATCTTTGTAGTCTCATACTTTTTTGTTGTTAAGATAAAACATTGGCTTTCCTTCAGCATTCTGCTAATAAGAGAAAGAGCTACATGGGTTAATGCTCCCAAAGGCAACATTCCACCCTGGACTTCAGCCTCTGTCCCTGTGCATCAGGAGCTGATGACCTCTGCAAACAGAGAAACAATTTCCTTTCTCCAGCCGGTTTTGGTTCGGGTAGGGTAGACTGAGAAGCCCAGGAAGAAATCCAAGCAGCCTACTTCATAATTTTCATGATCAAAAAAGTAAAATCAGCTCTCATCTTGACCACTGGTGTTTGAAGATTAAAGTAGCTCAAGGGCTGTCACAGGCAGCAAGCATAGCAGGAAAATTAGTTCGTTCTGACTCACAACAGAGTGATCTAATTTAATGGGGCACTGACAAGGCTGTCAGGCATTAACTTAGCTGTTATCTAAGTTAGCCTGATTGATGGTTGTGTCCTGCTACAGCCCTCCATATGAAGGGCTTGAGATGTCACTCACTCTGTACCTGCAGTGTCACCAACTAAGTGCCTATTCTGACAATACCTGGAGCCACTTACTGCAGCCCTGCACTTAATGCAAGGGAGTGGACCAGCATCTGTTAGCAGTGTATGCTCAGATTGGAAGGCAAAGTCCCTGTAGGCAGGGAAAAAAATGCAATTGTAATTAGAGAGCCACTCCTGTCACACAAGGGGGCAGAAGAGAGGCTGGATAGGAAAGCTTCCTTCTGGCATTTCCTGTCTTTGCTTTCTTAATTTTGCAATCTGATCTCTTTTCTTTTAAGGTACTTTAGTATGTAATTTCTTAAGCTTCTTTATTTTAGAGCAGAAGGATTTTGTAAAAAGGCCATTTGATCCTCCTACCAGGTTGAAACCACTATGTTAATTTCCACAGAACAGTACTGTTACAAATTGCTTATTTGCGTCTTTGTTTTTGCTGGTTAGGGAGTAATCTTTCCTGACTGAAAAACTAGAGTTGTTCCAGCCATGAGAACACTTCAACCTGATCCAGAATAGTTCCCTTGAAGGAATAAAAAGCCAGTTGAGGAAAAGGAATGACATGGCCACATAAGGATATAATGGCTAGGAAAACTATGGCATTTGAAAATTCCTGGTCATTTCAATGGTCAGATGAATGTGATGGAGACAGCTTCCCAAAACTGAAGTGCTCCTGATAAGTTTATGGGTCGTGAAATTAAAGTTACATTTCATTTTTATTAACAACAAAAGGAGAAAAAGTAAGAACCTGTGCCCTGATCCTGGAGATCCAGTAAAAAACCAACCAACCAACCAACCAAACACCCAAACAGCAAAAAAATTCCATGAATTTGAGACCATTCAACTTTTTGTCTGTTTGCAAATGGGTTTGTATGAAATTGGCAGCCTCTTGATACTTTGTCAGCCAAATTGGCCACCTCAGACTATCTGCACGCCCTTGAGGCTGGAATAGTAACATACTGTAATGTGATGCTCCAACAAAAGCACCTAATTGTGAAGAACAATCCATTTACATCAAGATAAGCAGCTAGTAATGTTTCCCTCCCAGCCACTTACAGACACTGACTTTGGCTACACATTACTGGCTAGTGCTGTTTTCAGCCTTTCACACTTTTTATTGGACCTTAACAAAGCTGATGTTGTACTCATTACCCTAACCTGTTTTCTGGTTAGTGCGAGTGACTAACAAAATTATGTCTTGGTCTGTGATTCATCTTGAATAAAGTATTTTCCAGTCACACAGCAAAAGCGTTGCTGAAAGCGGAAAGATTTGATCTTTAGCACTGAAGCCTTTGCTTGTGTTCTCCTAAAACTCAAGCTTTTTGTACCATGTTATTTATTAGTATCAAACATACCATCAGTAGCCAAAGTTGCTTCTGCTGTCAGGGCATGTCTACAGGCATAATGAACTTGGCAATAGCCAAAAGCCTGCTATGCACAGGAAATGAAACGTACAGAAATTATATGCGCTGTGGGAAGCACGTGGTGTGTGGGATTCCCATGTGGTTGTCTGGCACAACTGAAAATCTGAAGATGATGGGAAAAATCAAAGGGATGAAAGAACCGAAATCCTTCGAACAGAAAACAAGTTACCTATCCAGTCATCACGTGGCTCCAATCTCCTATGGCAACCCCTTACCATACAAGACAGTCTTTGTGAAGCAAATAACTAGTCAGGGGAACATGTGGAAGGCTGCACAATGGTGTTGGAGATTAACAAATTGGATGGGTTCCTGAACTGCTGAGTCTGGCATAGAAAAAGAAGTAAAAGAGATGATATGCAAAGAAGGAAGATGTGCTATTGTTTGACAGACATTCAGGGTTCATGTTTATAGCTGCAGAAGAAAGAGGAGGCATTCTGAAAAATCTGATACAGGATGAGGATATTGGAATTTGGGGGATTCAAAGTACAATGAACATCCACGACTTTTGGCTTTAGTAAACCTGAGAAGCTCAATGGTGAAGGTTCAAGGTACTGCAAAGAGCACAGGCTACCTCCTTGCATTCATCTCCTAGGGGCTTCGTTCCTGGAAGCATAGAAGACCCAGGCTGTTGTTTTGTGCTGCGCTGGAGACGTGCAGAACAGGAATCCGCATGCAGGGGGGCTGGAGCTGCACAACCCTTGGTTGACCCCTTGCAACATATGTTGATTGCAGTTCAGATATGATGACTGCCGATCAGATGTTCATCTGACACGGAGATCCAGAAGTGGGGGAAAGGAGGATGAAAAATTAAATCACTCTTTGGCAGGATTATATTTGCATTTGAATTAAGACCTGTGTGCAAGGCAGAAAACCCTACTGATCTCTCGCTGCCCTCCATGAGGGCCAGTTTCCAAGTTCGGAGCAGCAACAGAAGAAGATTTCTCCTTACATCATCCTGTAAACTGCATATAGACCCCAAAGGCAGGGCCAGGGAGGGCCAGTGCTGTCCTGGCATGTTATGCATTGCCTAAAACCAGATGGAATAAATTAGGATTGCTCTATTTGTCGTATATGCTAATCCACGTATGCAGAGCCAGACTCCAGGTTTAAGTGGCTTGCTTCTCGGCGAACACTTTCTTAGTCCCTCACAGTGGTGGATAAAAGGTGTTTACTGGTATCTTATCTCCAACAGTCTGTAATTCGTGTTCCTACAGTGCTTTAATATAACAGCGATGTCCATTTTAACACAGTGCTGGAGCCTTTTCTGTCCTGGTTCTCCTCATTTTTTTTCATTATATGTTTAGGATGTTTCCCTGTATCTCCCTTGCTTTTTGATCAGTCAGATGAATTAATACTTGTTCCAGATGTTCCAGGACTTATTTTCCAGTATCATGTCCTGGAAGCTATCAGTATGTTTTAAATATGGAAATTATAAAAGTGTTAGGGGAAGGAAAGCAAATTATACCAAAGTTTGTTTTAGAAAGTAATACTTCCCTCTGACTAGCCTCAGGCCCAATGCATTTATTCAGGATTTAATTTATTGTATCTATTTAATAATTTTAAAAGGAGATTGCAAAAATTATAATAAAACTCTAAAGAATATAGATATAATGAAATGGATACTTCTATATCTAAAAGTACATATATACAGTTTAAACAAAGAATGTTCACCCTGATTTATGCTTTTGATACACAGTTGTCATCTCACCTTACCTTTGCACTAGAAGATGCAATTTTTCACAGCGCGTTGTAATCAGAGCACTTGTTTATGTTGGGTTATACAATGACAACACTGGTAGATGGCATGGAGCATGACAAGACAGTGCCGTACCCTGACAGAGGACTGTGCTCAGCCTGCTGCCCTCTGCCAGGAGTGGCTGGATGCCCCTAGGACAAGATCATCCACTTCTCCCCTCCAAGTGAGGAGGGAGGTGGCAAGGCGCTAGCAGCCCCTCCAGTCAGTGTCAGCAGGGAGGGCCAAGCTGGGACCACACAGGGACTGCCATGGGTGCTGCCTGGTTCGCTCCCCTCTACCCCCTGCACGTGCTCCTCGCTGCCTCATCTGTAGTACAAAGGCGCAGTAAGGGGCTTTTCAGAAAAAGAGAGTAAAAAATGTATGTGGAAAAATGTCAGCCTTGGGGGGGTTTGTGGATGTGGTGAGGGGAAAGGAGAAGGAATAAATAAAAAAGCTTTGTTTTGAAGTTATTCAACCCAATCATAAGCTTTTAAGTTTGCTGAACTGACCCAGAGCAAAGCTCTCAGGGACTGCTGGGTGCAAACCGCGGTCCCGTGCCAAATGCACAGCACTGCCTCATGGCAGTGGGTGCTCAGGCCTCGCTTGCCATTGGCGTTATGGGCTCTGCGCCCTGCCCTGGCAGAGCTGTGCCTGGCTGGGGGGACAGCAGGCACCTCACGGCTGCTCAGAGGTGGTATAGCACCCTCCAGGAACGTGGTTTGTGGCAATATGACTCAGAATGAATGGTTTGGGGCCCAGTCAGCAAACTCAAATAAAAATTCCGATTTGGAAGTGCCAAATTTTTTTCTTGGGTTAAGATGTAAAAGCAGATTGTTGCCACACTTCCACATCTCTACTTTTGTCATGTCCCCTCAAAGACTGAAAGAATCTTCATATCCCAATTTGGAGGAAAGTAAATGTTGTACAATCCAAATTTTAATTCAAGGTGGGAATATGGATTTATTTGTCATTTAATTGTTTATTCAGTAGTCCCTATAAAATAAATCTCATCTCCTCAGTATGAAAAGAGATTTTATGCCAAGACAACCCCAATTACAGTTTAGGATGTCTTGTTAATGTAAACATGCTTAATTGAAAGAATGAAGCAGGTTTTGCTGAAGACTTTGTCCTACTCCAGCATGGAGCATTCCTGAAGAGCATCTTTAGATAGAAAGGTAACCTTCAGTCAACACAAAGTCCCTGCAGGCAGCTGAGCACTTACAGGTCCAATTCACAACACTGGGAACGAAGGACACTCTTACACCCAAAAATTGGGTCCTTATGGGAAAAAAATTCAAGTGAGCTTTAGTTGCTCATAACTGGACCCAGATTTTCGAAAGAGCTCTGGAACAACCTAGGTGCCAGATGTGCATGAATTTTCAGGACTCAGCAGAATGCCTTTTGGATAGAAACAAAAATTCAAAAATTAAAGTAAAGCTCTCCTCAAAATCTGACCTCTGTGACTTCTAATGCTTCCCATAAGACTTTCTGTTCCCTCGCTGTAGGAGCCAAACAAAACAGAAATGGGTTTCTTCATGACAACAACAGATCTTTCTTCCTCTTCTGCTTGTCTTGATTTTGTCTTCAGGCTGATTACTTTCTCATTCTGTGGATTTGCTTGGTCATGACTTCAAATGGCCTTATGAACATTTACAAAGTGTCCAACATAAAGACTCACGTGTTGAAGGTTTAGTAGTTTTCTATCAGCTTGATTTGTCCTGGCAGCCTACTTGTGCCATAGCCTAATAGCTTGGATGCCTTCTGGCTGACTTTTCTCTCTTTCTTTCAAGCATGTGTTTTGAACTTCAAACTGTGCCCTGGTCTTGTAGGGAAGAAAAGATTATTTTTTTTTACATTTTGCCATATTTAATGGCAACAAGGGTTTCCAAGGATTAGACATACAGGAAAGGAAATTAAGGGTTAAATCTAAGGCAGCAGTTGTTGGGAAAGGTCAGAAGTTCTGGTTCTCCCAGCAGCTGAGCAAAACCACAAGTGTTAGGAAGAGACCAGCTCTGAGGTCTGATGCCGTCTTTCTGTCTTACCTACTGACAACCCTCAACACAGGTTGTATCTTATCTTCAGCCATCATGGAGAGCAATCCTTTTTTACCCACCTCCCCCACCCCCCTTTTTATGATTGTTTGTTTTTTCTTTTAGTATATTATATCAAAGTTTAGCCAATACTTGCTATGGTGTAGGTTTCCATGATCAATAAGGACAAACGTGGTGAGAAAATGAGCGGCTGTCCTTTCACGTCCAAGAGCAAGTGACTGCCTAGCAGCACATGAGGCTACTGGTGGGTCAGCTGGTGGGTATCACGGCTGCCAGGACCGATATGCAGTGTAGTCTCGTGTTGGCGCATAGGATGGGTAACCCTTGTTCTTCTGGTGTGGTGGGTGCCGGGGAGTCATGTTCATGTAGTCAGTCTGATGGTACATATTATTTTTGGATTTTTGCTGTGGGAGAAGAGGGAAGAGAAGTGTGAAAACTTTTCTGCAATTAGTCTGTCCCACCTGGGGTGATCATTTGAAAAGGGAGAAGAAGAAATGGAACAGGAATCCTTTGAGCAGAGGGGTTTTGACTGTTCATAAGACCTGAGACAAGTTAATAATGGTTTTGATTAATTTTCCTTCTTTAAATTAACAAATTGTCTCACCCAACTCTCACATTAACTGCTGACAGTTCTGGCCCTAGGTCCTGGTTCAGGGAAGCAGTCATATTTATAAGGCAGCCTCAGGTTTAAATACATTTATAGAAGAATTAGAACACATGTTCTCATAAAATAATCTATGGAATTTGCCCAACCTGAATGTAAGTCTCCATCTTATCTGCTGAGAGATTTACAGTGTTAGTTCTCCAGGTAAAGGAATGCTGCAAACCAAGGATACAAACTGATACCTCTCACCATCAATTCTCAGCTGTGGAATGACTCAGCAGAAGCAATATAGTCTGAGCAGTGAATGCTGTCCTTATTTATTAGGAGGAAAAAAGAAATTACCTTAACTCAAACAGAATAAGAGCAGGAAAAATCAGCCCAGGCTCTGTGTGTCATGGTTTGCTCACCATTTACAGCAGTAACACACAACATACATGTTGTTCTGAGCCTTCCTTCAAGGGGCAAAAGAATCAGAGCTGATGTTAATCTTTTATCTGTCTCACTATCTGGGCTTCAAAAATCTCATTTCCACTGTTGAATTCCTGCCTTATAATGGCCCTGTGAGACAAGGGAGGCATCATCTCTTTCAGAAATAAGAGTAGCAGAAGACAGGTGAAATAATTTGCCTATAAACACAGAGGAAGTTTGTGGCTACAGCAGCATTTGAACCTCTGACTGCTGCAGGCTGTGCACAAGGTTGGTGGTGTCGCATAGCTTAAGGCTTTATTGATCAGGGGTTGGGTAAAGTGTTTCCATGCTTTTTCCTTAATCCTGATCATACCTTCTTTTGCAATCTTCTTTTTACTGAAATTTCCTTCCTATGTACATAAATATTGGCATATGCTGCAATATACTTGTGATGCTGTGGAATTGGGGGAGGTTTGCATTAGAAAATCTGATGGATGAGTTATGCTGTACATGCAGAGTGGGGCAGTTGCTATGAAACATTTTAAGCTTTTTTATATTAATTTTATATATATGCAAGGTGTTGAACATAAGTTACATACTGCTTAAGCCATGCAATGCAGTTGATGCATGTAAATCATTGGACACAAAAGGTTTACCTGTGTGTGTTTATCTCCATAATATCTAAGAGGTAATTTTGCATGGGAGAAAGACATTTTGCTAGCATGAGTGAATGCTGGACTGCTACAGGATCAAAGACTGCTACTTTTGGAGGGGAAAGCAGTTTTCCTCCAGGGAAGGCAGAACTGTATGAAAATAGACAAATCTTTACCTGTTTTCAGGAACTCAAGTGAAACAGGCTTGCCATGGCTGTCAAGTATCATATTTTAGGACCTTTTTTTACAATTCACAATGTCTTCCCGGCAGCTGTGTTTACATTCAGAAACACTCTAAATACATCCACACTCCAAGTACATATTATCAGGAGAATACCACCAGCAGCGATAACAGCAGGTAAAAACTGATGCAGCAAACAGCACACATCGCAATGCAGCCTTGTCACTCTTGCTAGGGGCAGACATGTTAGTAGCAAAGTGTGTAGCCATCAGATACCAAACGAATATAGCAGAGAGTGAATGGTTCTGATTGTAAATGATGGATTTGAAGCTACAGTATCTCATCACGGCACAGCACTGTAACACCAGCAGCTGTTTGCTGTAATCCTCTCAGCTCTTCTAGGAGTCAGCCTCTACAATAAGGCAAAAGAAGGACCACTTAACCTGCCTTTGTTTTCCTATGGCAATACCCCATTTGATTGTTTTCCATTAGAAATAGCCATATATTCAGCAAATGTATTTTTTTGAAACACACAACAGATCTCAAGCTTCAGCTAGCAGTGAGAGTGGCTTTCTGTATACATGCAACATTTAATTTGTCAGGGACTCTGGGCCCTTTATACAGGATACCTTGTAATGTGTTGAAAGTTGCTATTTAATGACAAAGATACAGAGGAAAGGCAGAATGCAAGGAACAGAGCTCTCTACAGTCATTGCTCAAGTCTTTCCCACATGGAATGAGTAGCGTAAACCAGCTCCGGGAGATTACGATCCTAAGACTTGTCTAGTAAGATGTCTTTTGCTGCGTCTGCATCATAGCTCACTCTCTCTTTACTCCAGCAGGCAGAACTGGATGTGACCTGGGCCAGCCAACTCTCCAGAGAGATGAAAAAGCAAAAATAATGAGCCATAAGACTGTCTCAGCTTTCTTAGGGTTAATGTATAGAGGCAGACGAGGGACTACTGAGATCCTGGTGCTCCTTCTCCCTTGCAGTCAAGCTACCAGAAATAATGGGTACTCAAGGGAATTGCTGCATAGGCACATGGTCTTGGGCCAACTGAGGGTTGCCTAAAGATTGTTTTACTGTAGATGAGGTCCTTCTGTCAGTACAGTCTCAAAGGGTTTTGCCAGGAATGCTTGTGCTAGATTTCCCTGACAGGGACAATTGGCAGAGCTAGAGACAGTGTCCCAGTATCGCTGGTGTGCAGGGCACTGCCAACACTATGGCATTACTGTTAGCTTTAGGACTCTACTGCAGAAGCCTGACTGTCCACCTGGAGAGCACCTGGTTTCAGCTCTCCTGGGGCGTAGCATGGGTATGCATATATAGCTGGGGTGAAGAAGCACTGTGATCCTGAGGTGAGGGGTATCAGTGAGTTTGTGGTAAACATGGCAAGTACAGCCTGAGAAATGAACTAGGGACAAAGAGCATATAGAGCAAAGGAAAACAGTAGTTTCTTACCCAGTAGTTAATAAAAATGGCAGTTATTAGCATACTGTAGAAAGCAAGGACTCCAGTCACTGCCACCATAATCCACAAAGGAATTGCAGACTGAGGTTCTTGTATTTGGATCGGTGTCTCTTTAAGGAAAAGAACAAAGAAAATGTCAAGTACATGAAAGCAAAAACCTCAGTCTCTGCTAATGTACTCCTTGTTCCAATGCGCCATTTGTATCAATCATCATTTTAGGATGTCTTCTTCAGGACATCAGGAGCAAGAATGTGGTTTTGCCAAGAATGTGGTTTTACCAGGCAACCCAACTTTTTTTTTTTTTTTTTAAGGAAACAAACTGCCTCAAGTCATCATGTAGGGAGTGTGTATAGGGAGAATACTAGCCTACAGAGATTTCCCAGCTTACCTTTCACGTGAATGACGGTCCCGTTGCTCTTCTCATTGTAGACATATGGAGGAGGATACATGGCCTCGATTTTGCAAAAGTAGATGTCAGTTTGGCTGGCACTCATATTCCAAAGATTGAAGATTACTTTGTCTTTATCATGAATCCCCTGGCAGTTGAATTCTTTATTTGAATTACTGCTAGTTTTGGTCGTATTCCATGAAATAAAGCAAACTTCAACTGCACTGTCTGTTCCTTTGTGCAGTGAAGCTCGAAATTCCTTCCCTGTTCCATTGTATGTGTAGTTGCAGACTAGAGTTGCAGTTTTGTTAGCTACAACAAGCAAAGGATGCTGAGCCACTAAAATCTTGTTTTCTGGAAAGGAGGGGAGGGGACAAAGTGAGAAAAAAACTTGTTTATAAAATACAGTATGAGACTTCAGAACCACACATCCTCCCGTGCAACTCTTCTCCATATCTCCTCTCCCCTGCTGATGCTCCCTACTAGGGAACACGTAACCACCAAGCTGCAGAAGCACTTTCTCACAGGAGCTCCTGTTGCTGCAATCCCCCTCTATATAAATAATTATATAGTCACTAGGGGGAGACTGTGAGGTCAAGAGTGTTTTTCGTCAGAGTCAGAACACTAGTACAGAAAGTGGCCCGTGTGATTAAGATTTAACATCAGGGTTCAGAAGGCTACTCTGCATGTGTGTGTGTGTGTGTATAAGGCCACCTTAGTCTATCCTTTCCTTAGCAGGGAGATTCTCGGGGGACATGAGGGAGTGAAAATACTGTGAATTACATGCTTAGTTTAGCAGTCAGGTAAGAGAATATTACTTATGCATTTGCTTTTTAATCCAAGGACAAGACTTGAAGAGTTTTCAGGTCGAATTTGCTGAACCATTTCAAGGGTTTGGAGCTTGGACAATGAGTGCTAAAAGCATGAACTGCTATCATTTTAATGTAAAATAAGTAATTTCTCTAGCTAGCAGCTGTAGTAGATTCTTAATCTCTCAAAGGACTCAGGAGCTGACTAATTTGACACTGCATTGGCACTTAGCACTTGAATGGCTTGCAAATAACCACATCACACAAAGGTATAATTCAATTTGGATTGACCGGACTGATACATAAACAGGAAGTGTTTTCTGACATGTAGACCTCTGTGCTACTGTCTGCCAAACAATGAAACACTGCAAGGACTATGCAGAAAGGCGACTTCTTCCAAGAAAAATCATCCTGTACAAATCAGACCCTCATTTTCAAATGATGGTTTGTAAGTAAGAGGAAGGGAGTTTTGGCTTTTAAGCTAGGAACTTGCCAGAACTAAGGACAGCCCTTTTGTGTGTGTATATGACTGTGTTAGTCTTTGTGCAAGCTCAACTTATATGAGGTCTTGGTAGCCTTTTATAGATCCCTGAGAATTGCTGTGGTTGTGAGAATGACAATTGTATCTCTTGCCCTCGAAATCTGCTGCAAAACCTGTATTCTTTCCACTTAATCCATGTGACGAGACTTAAAAAAAGCTAGTAAGGGAAATGGAGTGGGAAGGAGGCCAGATCCAGAATGCCCAGAGGACAAGTATTTCACCATGTTTAACAATATTTAGGACCAAATGGCTACATTTAGTGTGTTCACACCTGCACAAGAAAATGGAGTACCCCAATGTCTTGAGTAGGATACTCCTTTGGGATGAACATGATCCAGGAGGTAAACACAGAGAGATACATGAGATGGCCACGACTAGTGGTAGGGCGTGGGCAGTAAAAACAGCCCACAGCTAGCAGGTTCTCCAGTTACCAGCCCAACCCATGAAACTGCTGAAGTTGTTCATTTTCTCACTTAAAGTCTTGTTTACTAGCCCTTTCTTCTAATGAGAGCAGGAAGATATGAGACAGGGAATGCTCTACTGCCTTGTCTTTCGCAAAGAAAGATCATAGTCCATCCTCCTTGTGTCTCTTTGTTCAAGATAGTTAGCATGGAGGGTGGAGCAGAGCTCGTCACAGCTCTGAAGTCCCGTGTTTTCAGGAGACCCAAACACTGTGAAACTTTTTGTTTTGATGAAGGATGAGCATTTCCAGGCTTTCCAGCAGAAAGACACAGATCTTGGAATCCTAATACTGAGCGGCAGATTAATAACAGACAAGGCAGGTTGCTACTGGAGGTGCTGCCTGTGGTGAATTTTCATCGAAATGAAGACATTTTAGCAAAACATGTCAGTTTCATCGAATCAGCATTTTCCGACAAAAGCTCTCGCGTAGGCTTATAAGGCATTCTAGTAAGGGGTGAGGTTTGGATTCCACCGCTTTAGACAAGGTATTTGATCATATTTTTGTTGGCCAGAAAATTAATCTTTGGCTTAAGTGGCAATGTGCAAGTCTGCATTAGAATTGTTCTACCTTTACCACAGCAGAATTCTACACATCTCACTTGAGACAGAGTTATTCTTCTGATTTGCATTGTAGCAGTGCCCACCACTACAACCCGGATTGTCAAAGGGACTGACTACACCGTCAGAAGAGACCTTTTCTGTCTCAGTTTACAACCAAATTAGGCATCCTGGAACAGACACTTGCAGAAGCATTACACTTCAGAAAAATGCTTGCCTGTTTTTCACTACAAGTACTTACAGAAAACAAATGGATGTTTATTGCTCAGCCTGATCAGATTTTTGCTATGGCCAGAGGAAAGACAAAGAATACTGAACAGTGATGGTGGTCCCCCCATCACTGAGGGACCACCTTCAAATGTTATTTAGATTCATCTGCAGACCCCTATGACTTACCCCCGCCTTTTGCTGTTGTCAGCTAATATTGATTCCTGATGCTTTGTACATAGCTTCGTGCCTTGAGCTCCACTATTTTAACTACAGCTTTGGACTATTTATGACCCTGCCATGATATTGTGCTAATTGGCAACCAGTCTTTTTTGACACACCCACCTAAAAAATAAAGTTCCGTTAGCTTATTTCCATGTCTTGGATTTATGGTCCAGTCTGTTTGCCTTGGCAGGCAGGCTGGGTGTTGATAACCCAGCCCCATGCTGCTGATGTTAGGATGCAGCGTGGTTGAGCAGTGAGAAAAAGTTTATTTGTGCATCATTAAACGAAGACTGCTCCTACATGATTTAAGTTAAGCACCCAAATCCATTCTCACAAAGTGGGTCTACTAGTTCAAAACTAAATTGATTGAGGGAGATCTTTTGCTTTTCATTTATGGAAAGTAATTAGCACCATGTGAACTGGTTGGGCTGCAATGCCAGCAGGGGCAAGGCAGGCTTACCCCACAGGCGTGTTAGACAGGCCCTGCTGTCATCCTCCTCCTCTGGGCTTGGATTTTCTTTGAATTGAAGAAAGTCAGTCATGCCAAAATGTGTATTACTTTCACGGGGAAAACAGAGTAAGGCCAAACATCCCTTACTTCACTTGTGATCTGAATAGGATTTGATTATATTCTTAGTAGGATCTGGACCATTCTGAGCAAACATGGGCTGAGGCTGCTTTTGCCTTCACACAGACAGTTTTTCTCGTAAGTGTCGCTTTGGGTTTGTTAAAATGGTGAAACTCTGAAACATTTAGTATGTGTTTCCATTAGTGTATGCTTTCCCCTAAATAGGGTTATGATTGCCATTTCCAGAGCTGTGTTCAGTCATGCTGCATAGTAATAAATATCTGTATCTTGGCCTTACCAAGCCAAGAAAATGGCAGTTATGAAAAATCATTGCCTACAGTTTCAAAAAGCTATGAAGTCTAAAAATGTAAAATCATTTAAGGCAGTGTGCACAGGCTGCAAGCTCTCTCAGGATCTTAGGATTTATATGCAATGGTGTGTAAGATCTCTAAATGTTTGTTAAGCTTTTTTAGACCTTATTTGTCATGCTAGACATTTGTTATAATCACATGTGAGGGTTTTTTGCATCATGAAAAAAAATGCCATCCATACATAATATCCATAAAATACTAACTCTCTAATCATGGAGCTCTGATGCAAGCAAAACTTCATTGAAGTTTTGTTTTCTTTCTTTCTTATTTGCCAAGAAAGTGAAATAGAGATGACAAAGTATGGAAAATAACTATTTTGAGGGGTTTTTTTCCAGAACTTTCCATGAATCATCATCTGCTATTGGAAAAAAGATTCTGCTAAAAATATTTTGTACTCTTCTCTCTTTCTTTTCCATGCCAGTTGACTTCAAGGAGCTATTTGCCAGAGCAAGGAATCTGGGATAAGTTGGGATTTCTATAAGGACAATAAGGAAATGACCCACTTAAGTCCCTTGGGGGATAGGGGAAAATCTGAAAGGATTTTATTTAATCCATAAACAGAAAGACACGTAGCTATGTTAAAAACAAAGCTCTTCCATTTTTGCTGCTTTTGGTCTCTTGTTCAATTACCTTTACTCTTGTTTCCCAGCTACAAGGGTCTTTCTCTTTCACTTTGGTTTTAGGTCACCCACCTGTACGTGTAATGTGCAGCTGGAGGGATCTCCCCCTTCTAGCCGTTACAGACTTGCTTTCTGCTAATCTTTCCTGCTTCGGTGTGAGTACTGCAGGAAGCATAGTACTACATAAAGCCCAGGTGACACTCTTGCTTTAATCAAACCCAGTGGGAGCACAGGGGTTTTTCTTGTCAGTTTGTCTTTTTTTTTTTTTAAAAAACAAGAATTTGTTGATGTCATCCTAATCTCAGCTAACCTTGCCTCATACATCTTCTGCATTCTGGTAACCTTAGTGGGTTAGAGATTGATTTTAACAGCCAGAGACCATAAGCCAGAAGGTTATGCAGGTAGTAAAAAGATGAGGTAATCTGTGGGATGCTGCAGTGGGAACCCACTTACATTACTTGTTTCACAAAATACATGGGACAGGCAACTTGATCTAGCTGCCTCTCTGACAGACCATAGCAAGGTAATTATTTAGCCAACAAAAAGGCAGGGAGGACAAACTTTGTAAACGTTAGTGTTTCTGCAAAAGGGAAATGAACAAACTGATCTTTTAAGTCCCTTTCCATGATTCAAACTCAACCTTCAGCACTCGCTGGTACAGTCTAACAACAGCAGAATGGGACAAATTCTGTTGTCTCCCCCAAAACAAAATACCTGAGGCCTATAATACACTTTGTGGCTTGAGGAAGTGCTGCAGGGTTTTGGCCTGCCTTAATGTTTTCCATGTACTAAGGATAAATCATCTCCATCAAAATGAAGAGAAGTGAAAAGGTGGAGAAAAGATGGGGGGAAAAGACGAGAGCCCTGAGAAGCAAGAGACCTCATGGTGCTTCTCTTCAAGCAGTTGAACAGTCTCAGCAAAGCTATTGGAGAAACTCAAGTTCTTCATGCAAAACAAGTGTTTAAGTTTCTATAGAGTCACGGCAATAACGCCTGTGTCTGATAACCACGCACTGTATTTTATTTTGTTGCAATTCAAAAGACTTGCTTAAAAGCTGTTCACACCTCATGGAAATGTTTTTAAAACTGTTAACCCACTGCTGATACTTATCCCCTCCTGGAATCAGTGTCTTCTCTGACAACCCAGGGGCCCGCTGTGGAAATAATTATGGTACTGCAAGCACAGAATTATAAACATGGGAAAAGGACAAGGAAGAAAAAGCTTATGATCTCTTAAAGAAATGTAGATCATGGTGTCATGCAAATTACAATGCCTTCACTGAGGAAAAGAACTACAGAAAAATAAGGCAGAAGTAAGGACAAACAGATTCAATTGTATCTCTCTTATTAGAAAAAGCAACTCTTTAAAGATGTTCTATATGTGAAAAGTTTTGTACTGGAAAACAGATTTTTGTTCCTATCTGTAACTTTCCCTCTAAAATACAAAACACTGATATTTGGAGAAGACCCTATAACAACACTTCACAGGCCAGCGGTTTGAAAAATTGTCTGTCTCAAAACTATCCTAGAAAAAGCCATCATCCCTTGCCTTGCTTTGCATTTTGATGTACTCCTTGGAAAGACATGTTAGCTCTGAACATACGAACACTGCATCAGCAAGACAACATCAAGACAAAATACCCTCAGCCGCAACAACTGAAGATTCAGAAAGATTCACTAAGACTCAGGATTTCAAAATCACAAATAGACATTTTTTTTGTTGTTGAAGATCTTTTCAGAAAGAAGCTAGATATCAGTATCTAGCTATAAATATCAATAAACTACTAAACAATAATTAGAAACTCGGCAATTCCCATCCTCCCCTCTTTGAGCTCAGTAAGCAACTCTGCTTTTGGTCCTTTTATTTGATAGTTCTGTGAGGATGTGGGTGGGCTCAGCTCTGCAGCCCATCACACTGAGCCAGGCCATGGTGGGACCTGGAGCTTCGCACAGGAGGCTTGGGGGTGGTGGAGAGGCTGCCCCAAGAGAGGCACTGGCACCAGGTCGGCTCAGCTCCCCCTCCCCCCCAGAAGAAGGTACTTGTGAACAAAATTTTTAAAGCCCAGGGCAGAAAGATGAAATAAATCCCCCTCTAGCTATGCATGCAATTTCCAAACGCATCTAAAGAGAAGTCAAATTAAAAGAAAGCTCTTCAGTCTTATCTTGGAGGGATACTTGTGGCAGGAGAAAAATCAGCCTCCTATTTATATCAAGTTGATCCATGTGCAGTCTTAGCAGCATACTCTGTCTCTCCCCTTTCATCCAAACACAGAATAATTTGTGCAAAATTAATTCAAAGCTATACTAGACCTTCTCCCTCCGGTTGATCAAAGTGAGGAAAAGTAGTGGAAAGGATTGAAATGTGGGGTTTTTTTGTTACCTGTTACATCAGCAGTGGGGATGAAGCAGAGCACCACGAGGATCCCCAGGAGCATGGTGCTAATGGTGGGCCCGACGCCTTGTCCCCACCCCCTGCAGGCACTGCCACGTCTCCCAGGGCCCTGTGCCACCAGCCTTCCTTCCCCGTGGGGCCAGGCTGCACCCTCCGTTGCTCACACAACTTCTCTCCTCCTCCCTCCGCAGCACATGATGCACAGCCAAGTGAAACCACTGTAATGGCAATGCTTGAACAGGAAGTTAAATTGTTTGATGACTTTAGCCTTAGGAAGTTGCCTCTGCAAAGCTCAGTAACGCCTAAAAGGTAGTGGAAGCTCACCTTTCAAAATGGGGACTCTTGTCCCTGTATTGCAAGATGTGTGATTGTGTTTGGGGCTCTGCACGGTTGCTCCTACCAGGGAGAAATGGACTTCCCTAGAGGTGCAGCACTGTTTCTCTACCAAGAGTAGATACAGACGTACGCTGTTCCCATCATCAAGGGAGAAGCAAACAGCAGCTTCCAAGTTCCTGGTGGCCAAACTTGACCCCTCAGGAAGTTGTGCACTCAGGAAGC
The DNA here is from genome assembly GCA_013397275.1 of Burhinus bistriatus. Lineage (NCBI taxonomy): Eukaryota > Metazoa > Chordata > Aves > Charadriiformes > Burhinidae > Burhinus > Burhinus bistriatus. The sequence goes on along the minus strand of VYXH01010051.1, from coordinate 179,936 downwards.
ACTATCTCTCCTCACTCCTAGGAGCAGAAACCTTCTTCGCTTGGCTTGCTGGCTTGCTTCTGCCTGCCTTCCCAGCCCCTGGGAACGCTGACATATTTTGGCATTAGATGATCTAGGTTTCTTCATTTTCATTTTTCTCCATCTGCTTGCTGCCTAAATGCGGACCAAACAGGACAAGAAATAGTGATCTAATATACCTTCCCTTTTCAAAAAAAGTCCCAAGTTACAAATGAGCATAACTGTAATCCAATTGACATCTAAATAAAGGTAGCATGCAGCAAGCACACTTCTCAATCAGTGCTTTCACTAGACGTCTTCTTATTTAAAGTTTTTCTCTTCAGCTCACCCAGTAAATGCTCACTGTTCTTTGCCCTGCAAGCTCAATGTCACCTCTGCCCTTGAAACAGCTGGATTGTAAGAGCCAGTTAATGGCATTTATAACTGTGAGGGACTCTGGTTATTAACTATTTACTTTTGTTCACCAAAGTAGAAATATTTAACTGTATCAATGCCTGTCATTATCTGTGATTTATTTGAGAGAAAAGGGGAGGTGTTTAGTGGGAAGACTTTCAAGAAAATTGGGCTGTTGTAGAAAAGGATGAGGAGGCATGAACTGTTCTTCTTTTTCCCTTAGTATCTGAGGTCTTTAGGCCATGTTTTATCAGAAATTATGTATGCAATCGAAGAACAGCCTTTAGCTGGTGTATCCATTTGCAGTCTAGGAATTTTAACAGTATTCTTTTGTTTTGTAATCGGTGTAAATTGTCTGCAATACTGAAAGTTTAGGAATTTCCTTGTACTTAAAAAATAAAAAAGAGTAAAAAAAAGTAAAAAAAAAAGTCATATTCTTTCTTTCTTGACCCACTTTTGTGGTTTCTAGATAAATATCCTGAAACCTTTTTTGAGTCATATGAGTCTACCTGCAGTTATCAATGAAATCGTCTCAGCTTAACTTGAGGTGAGAATCCCCCAACAAAGTCACAAAATTCGGTATTGCTGCGCTGCCCTGTCTTGGAAATGAAAACCACTGTTGTCACATCTTCTGGCTCAGGTAACTGAACCTACACAAAGTTTATCAAGCCTGCTGCATGCTTCTGCATCGTACTCTCAGATCCTTTCTGTATTTGGGGTATGAACTGCAAATGCATAGAGTACATTCTCCCCTCATCACAGAATTAGCAGGGTATATTGCAGAGAGAGTGCTACTGCCGTTCATTTCACTGGCATGTGTTGGCAAAGGGGCACCATTCAGATGGAAAACTGATTATGGAAACAGTTGTGTAGGAAGACTCTGCTCTAGCAATACCACTAACAAAAACCAAGAGAGAACAGCGTGCACCCTCTTCAGTGTGGCTGTGGACCCATTTATTCCTTTCCATCCCTTATTGCTCCTCATATGCCATGGTGAGGACAGGCCAAGGCACTGGTTGCAAACAGGGACTGGACTGGTGGAATAGAGGAGAGGGAAGAGGGGCCACTGAGAAATTATCTGTTGTGGCCGTAGAGACCAAGCGGTGATGTATCATTTCTCACTGTGCTGATGAACAGCTCTTTCCAGAGCCTCTGATCCTTCTTTTAGCTTTGCCTAATGGTTTCCTCTTTGATCCCTGTAGTAAGGAAGGGCATTTTTATTTTTTTTCCCCCAAAATAGCTCTTGGCTCATCTGCACTTCTTGGTTTTCTAGGATTTTAAAAGGACACAAATAATCATTGTGTTCCCAAGGGTATGGCTCCTTTCCGTCTCCAAATTGCAGCTCTTGCTCTAATTTAAACAGTTCATTTCCGATCACTTAGATACTTGACTTTTTCACTTCACGTGTATGATCTTTTTCTGTTGCCAAAGTTATCATAAGGGTAGGGGAAGAAGTTATTATAGCTTTCAGCAAGCCGTCTTAGGACAAACAACATAAAAGTTTATCTAGGAAAAAAACCCTGAAAATATCCCCCAATATGCCCTCACTCTTAATTTTTCATTATTCTCCCACCTCTCTAAGCATCTGTTCTTCTACACCCTGAGCATTACCCGGGAATGTTCTGCAGTAACATTAATTCAGGCACCATTCACTCCTATTACCCCATTTTCCATTCAGATTTCAATCTGTTGAGTCTGTCTGTATGCTGGCAGACAGGCTCTGCTTGCTGCCACAGTGATGGAAATCCAGACTAACATTATAATTTCCGTGGAGCTAGAGCTGTGAAAGCACTGAAAGAGCTAAAGATGCGATCTGGCCACGTTTGGGGAAAAGAAGGCTTCCATCCCATCACAAAATGGCTGAAATTGCAGTCCAAAAGAAGTAAATGAGAGATTTATAAATGGGTTTTCAGGGTATACAAGAATCTAGGCTATGGGCTTGGCTTTTTACTCATCACAGTATGTAAATAGAATAACAGCCCAGGTATTTGATAATACCTTTTCATGCCTACTGTTAGAAAACAAAGCACTGCCTGGAGCTATGACCTGCGTTTTAGAGAAATGCTGATATGATCTAGTATTGTTTCTCAGAGGACTATCTGGATATCTTTAAAAGAGTCCCAAAAAATCCCAAGCAGGCTGCCAGTTTGCCTTTGTGTTAAAGAATGAGGAAGCAACGGCCCACATATCCTGAGCCAAGTGTTCAGCTGTTAAAGTCAAGGAAGAGATTCCAAATTTGTTATGATTAAGTAAGTGGATAGTTTAGAAGCTAATTTTAAAATAAAAGAAGTCTCCTGTCAGTCACTGGAAGTTGTATAGTGACATAATTGTTCCCAGCACATACTCCTGTTCTCAGGCAAATAAAAATGTACATGCATACTAGAAGAGTAATTGCAACAAAATACTATCATTCACTTATTCCTGAGGAGTCCAGTCTACTGGGAGAACAGTAGGACACTAAAATTCCCATTTAAGTACTATAGACAATTAACTTGTCTATAGTTAGTCTATAGTCCCTTGCCTATTGTTCTTGCACTACCCTGCAACTCCATACAAATATTAAATTTAGCAGTTGTCTGAGAGGATCTTCCTCTTTCTTCCCCACCATGAAGAATCATAACACAGACCTTGAGCAAGTAGTTTAGGTAGGCTTTGTTCTGCTTGTTCTGCATACTTGTTTGTTGTCAACTGCTAGAGTAAATGCTTTCTTTCCGACAACTGCAAATCTTAAAATGTCTTTATTCTTCCATTGCTGCTGCAAGTAATGATTTGTTATAAATAGTGCTATGCATACTTGGTACAGATGGAACGTTGATTCTTTCACATCTTTATTACAAGGAGAATGTGCTTTAACTAGCTGCTGTAGAGATGCAGAAGTGGGGTGACAGAAAGAGTTTAACAAATAGTCATGTTATTTCTAACTAGGGAGGCAATGGATTATCTATGTTATTCACCCTCTACTGTGTCCAGTAAGCTAACCCTAAGGAGTTATGTTGCATTTGTCATCTGAAGCACTTCATAAAGTTACTTTCACTTTACAGACGGGGACTGGAATCACAGTAAGGTGAAGAGACATGCCCAAGGACATACCTCACATTAGTGGCAGAGCTAGGACCCTCTACAAGAGCCTTATGTTCTCTAGCTTCTAAGGTCTGATTGGCTTTCTGACCATCTCCGTTCTAGGCTGTCATTTCCCTTCCCTTGCACACCCATGAATTTTCACTATATTGTGAGTCTTTTCACATCCTTCCTTCTGTGTATCCAGATGCCTTCATGCCACAAGTACAACCATCACACTTAGAAGGGAAAATCAATATACTCCTTCAGAGGGAATTTTAAGTTGGCTTTTTGTACCTTAAAATGTTACAACTGATGTCTGGTACATAGGAACCTTCCAGGGCCAGAGCTTAATGTGACATGTCATAGTGGAAAGGGAGCTTTCTTTTTTGGAAAGATGTGAAATTTTGTTTCCAACCCTCAAGATAGCAGCCCATAAATGTGTCACTAATATAGGATGAAGCGCCACCATCAAACACATATAGATTTGAGAGACAGCTTGAGGGAAGCCTTCTGTATTTGGGGAAAGAAACATTTCCCTGACAGGCTGATTATTTTTAATGCCAATAGCTGGAAGCTGTTCATTAGTGTTTGTTGGGAAAGGGGCAGGAGTTCACACATGTACATTCCTGGCTCTTTTCAAGTTAAAAATCTCATCCAAGTTTCAAAGTTGTAACAGTTTCTTCTGGCTGTACCTGTTCCTGGTTTGGACTGTTAGAACAAGTCTCAAAGGAGGTGGATTAATGGGTAGAGAGAGAATGTCTCAAAGCTGCATGATTAACTCCATCTATCACCTGCCTGTATTATGACATATGGCTGCTGTTTCATTAGAGGTCACATGTTTAGCTAGGAACACCTGAAATAAAGCCCACAGGTGAGTACATATATGCTAAATGTTCTGTGATAAAAGAGTTTTCAGATTAAGGTTAGAGGGAGAATAATTTCTGTTAACTGCGCTGCCTGCTCCTTGTTTCCCTTGGGTAGAAAAGGTGAGACCCCTGCATATTGCCTTTGAAGCTGACAAAATTGTTCAGTTTACTTCAGCTGAGGACCTGATGTTTGGGACTGGTAGAGCAAAGACACCCTGAAAAAATAATTCTTAGCTGTTCTCAGCCTCTGATTTAGAGCTGCTGCCAGGCAGCTGGAGGGTGCTGGGCTAGATCTTCCATTTCTGCAGTGAATGACAGGCCAATGATCTTCTGTCTTTCCTAAGGAGAGGGGTATGGGAAAAGTTGGAAAATAGGCAGTAAAGACATGAAGGATATGGCAACAAAGCAGTGGTGACCTGTATAAGAGGTAGTTCAGAATGCCTTATTTTTTAAGAGGGAGAGAATTTCTCTCCCCTTTATCCTGCTGAAAACAAAAGGTATGAATGAGCACTGCAGGAATATTACAAGGAATTTTAAATAAGAGAAGCATCTTCCAAAGAACTTAAGGCCTAGAAATCTTGAGCAGACAAATTCAGACTTCAGCTTTGTGCAAAAAGACAGCTTCCAGAGCTGGCTGTCTACAGCTTGTCCAGAGAAGTTACATAGATCCCTAAATATCAGTAACAAGATTTCTGTCTGCTAGGGCTGTGTTTTCTTATCTGAGGGCAAGGTGGAGTGTCATGGGTCCCACAAAGTCTGAAGGTCTGTAGAGGGCTGCTGAGGGAGGAAGGCTTTCTGGGGCTGTGCTGAACAGCAGTCTCATAAAGCAGAGTCCAAGCCTGGGAGGTACACATCCAATATGATCTGCCTGGAGTTGGCTGGTCTGCCAACTGTGCCAGCATTTCCTTTTGGAGATAAATAATTGACCAAAATTACTGCTGCCAAAAGCAGCACGTGAACAGTATGGATAATCAGGAAACCAGAGCCCTGGGGTGAAATAAGAATGAAATCAAACTGGCAGTGGAGACACTTGAGTCACTTGGCAAACGTTACCCGTAATAAGGGAATGCTGTAGCTGGGGTTTCCAGGGAATTGTCTGCATTGCCTTTATTTGTAGAGAACAATCTACACAGCCTCTATTTACAGGTAAAGCCTTAGCTAGAGAAAACACTTCCACCTCCACTGGGTTCAGCAGAACCAGGACAGCCCAGGCTTAGCTCAGAATATTAGGTTTTAAGGCTGTCATGATCAGGTCCATTTTTAAAAGCTTTAACTCTTTCGCTCCTCATTGTTGTGCTAATTTTTGTCTCACCCAAATGCTACATTTTATAAAGATGGTAGTAGTGCTATCAGCATGGTACATGTATGGTGAAGCACCATCCATTTACAGTTCTTCCCATTGACACAAACTTGGAAGGAAGCATCAGTCATGTTTATGAACAATTGAAACCAGAACGGAGCACTCCATACAATGGCAGCCCCTTTGAGGAAGTGTCGGAGGGGCTGCCCAGCGACCTTGCTCGTACAATGAAATATATTCTTTGAGATTACTTCATTCTGAGTACGTCTCACAGGAAATAATTATTTTGGTAGACACTAACGCACTCTTGTAGGATAAGCATTTCCAAATTACTCCTTTCCCTGAAGACAGTGGCTTCTTTACGCCTAGGCAAACCTAGCTTATGTCCAAATTCAACAACTTTCTGCCTGAGAAGTGCCCTATTCTTAGACTGTGGTGTTGCCAACACCAGCCCACAGAGTTGTTTTCTGCCAAAATACTATGAGAAACAGGCTTTTCATTGTATTTCTGCCACTTCAAAAAAAGTACTGAGTCATAGCACACTGGAAATATTTGTGCTGGGCTGCATAGGAAAACATCATAAATATATTAGGAAGAGTTTTAAATATTTCCACACAGGAACTAGAGACCAAAATTCCTGATTCTTAACTGTGAAAAGTGCCTAAAGCAGGAGGAAGCCCTTTTCAAATCACAGTAGGAAGCATCTGCTTACTCATTTGGATATGCATGTGAATTGTGACAAGTACTTATTAATTTTAGAATGCATTTTTCTTAGAAAAGAAATCCTGCTTTTATTCAACATGTCAGCATTCCTTTAAACTATTCCTTTAAATGGGAAATTAAAAATAACCATTTTGCTGTTTACAAAGACCTCGGTGGGTTCAGAGGATAGGAATCTTTGCTGGTTTAAAGAAGAGAATAAAAAATCATGTGATGGTTTATTAGAAGTCACATCCATACAAAAAGCAGAAAAAATTTCCATGCTTTATTTCAGAGGTGTCCACTCTGTCTACTGGTGCAAGCCATAAAGTCCATTAGGGAGCCACCTGGGTGCTGAATGTTTAGGTGTCTCCCCTAACATATCTTCAGACATGGAGCCAACAAGTATTGGTACCCCAGACGTGCCAATGGCATGTAATAGCACAGGCTTATCCCTCATCACGCGAACCAAGAGGTGCATGTGCAACCTGTTAATGTGAACAGGCGTTTTGCTGCCGTTTGGTTTGCGTATCGCATGGCTAACCTGCATGACCTCTGCTAAAGGGCTCATGGGAGACAGCAGACTGCAGATTGAGTGTATTGTTCTTACAGGCTAAACCTGGCCCTTAAACCAGAGATTATCCCCAGACTGAGTGATAACCAAACACCATGTGCTAGAACTACCTAGGAAACTTGTATCTGAGCCAGCAGGCAACTATTAGGATTAGAAAGCCAGGTATACAGGCTTCCACTTCACATTGCTGCTGTCTCATATACATATGGATTCCTATCTAATAAAACCAGAATAATCTCATCTTTTCCTATACACAAATTTGACCCAAAGAGGTCCTGCTACATATGGCTTATTGCAGGTGTCTGGGTAATCTTTCAGATGATACTAAAATACAATCAAATTTTAATATCTCACTAAGCTTTAGAGGTTATTAAAAGCGATGTAAAAACTCTGGTTTTGCTGATTTCAGGACAGTCTGAAAGTTTATAAAAATTAAAGTACGTTTTTGTAGCCAAGTTTGCTAAGGTTTTATGATAAAATTGGAGTTCATGATTGAATTTCGGAGCTTTTACTTTTATGCCTCAGAAACATGAAGTTTTCTGGTGTCATTTTTCCTTGGCTTCAGCAGATTATTCTTGATGACTCCATTAGTCCTCATTCCACATCTTAAGGTACTTGCACACACTTTTTGTTAAGAAATATTCTCACAAGTCTCCAAAGTGTCCATGTGGCATATCAAAAAGTTAATTCAATCCTCCTTTCATAGTTGGAAGCAATTTTGTAAATGTTTTTTATAAAACAAATTATTCTATATAACATTTTGCCTGTTCAGTCAAATTTCCCTTAGTTAATGTTAGTCAAATTTCCATTATTAGTTGCATGTGGGTTTTATATTATATGTAATATCCTTGGAGGTTTTCACAAAGCAGCCCTGCAGGATAAAAGACAAATTAGTAAGGAGCAGAGCTTTTGGAACTAGAAGGAAGTGATTCGTGACTATTCTCATGATTAGATCTCACTCCTGGTTTCCAGGGGTTGTGTTTATTTAAGGTGTTAGTTTAACAGTTTATTTGTGAGCCCTAAATATTTTGTAAACAATTTTTAACACAGATTAATATTAGTCTTGAAGATCATCATACAGGGGCATTATTATCTCTTCGGTAACTGATACACTTCCATCATTATTCTCCTATTTTAAAAGTTTTAGTTTCTCTGTCAGAAACGATGGCATGTGAATTAGGCAACCAGCCACATACCCTTGGGGGTAAAAAATAAATTTGGTATTTTCAAAGACATTGATCTGCAAATAACTCATCAATTGGAATGTATTTGTATAATCTGTTTGGTGGATATTTACAATTAATCCTACAAACATAGAAGTCAGGATGATGTGACAGTCAAGTTATAAGTAGGAAAAAATGGACTAAATTAAACAAATCACTTATTACCATAAACAATTCATTCAGCTCTGGGTCTGGGAAAATTGCATTGCACTAATAAACCTAGTAAAAATAGATTCCTCTCTTTCTGAATGCCTAGAGGGGATTAACAGTGCAAGGGCAGTAAACCTGTATAAAGAAGGTAAATATCTTTCATTATATCAGGAAAACTATTTGAAAAAGCACAATCTCTAGTAGTACTGCAATGATGGGAAGGAGAAGGAGTGCTTAGCTCTTTATTTGACCTGTGTTGGAGGAAAAGTGCAACCTTCCTTTTCAGTCTTTCCACTTGACTGTTTTGTAAAGAGGTTTAAATGACATCATCAGTTTGATATTTCAACATCTGCTCTTGGCTCTTCCTTTCATCCCTGGGGATAGGTTATGCTAGTTTTCATTTGTTCATTAGCTTAAAATAATGTGTTGAATCAAAGCTAATACCAGAGCACTAGAGCCAACATCAGTTCTGGACAGGCAGAAGCCTAAAAGGCGTGGAGAGCAAGAGACAGCACAGGATCCCTTCAATTCTTGCTGCAGCCTGGTTGTAAACACTGGCAGGAAGTGAGAAGAGCACACACCGTACACAAGTCAGGCATGAACAGGCAGTCTAAGGTGGAGAATATTGTTCAGCTGTTATCAACTGAAGCGGTAAAGTATTGTTTTCAGTTTAAGACAGCAGTATAGATTTCAAAGCAGAAGGAACAACTCCGCAGTCAAGACCCAGGTTGCTCCCGTGCTAGGAATGCCCGTTAGTCATTGTCCCATCCGCTGAAGGAGAGCAGTGGTCGTGGGCTAAGCAGCTAGGAGAGAGCAAACCATCTGGGGCCCAGGTGTGGTGGCTGGGTATGTGCGAATTCCAGAAAACCCAGCTCATGCTCACCTCTTCCAAACAGCACCAGCCTCTGTTCATCCGCACAACAGGGAAACCTCTACTGCTGCTGACTAGCATTTTAGCTCATTGCATCTTGCTGAGGATAGCATAACTCTTGTGGATCTAGGAAGTCACGGGCTCTCATACCAAAATCCATAGCTCCACAGAGCACCCTACTTGGCTACTATCTGCCTGCACTGAGAGTATTCCTTTGTCCATCCTTTCATGTACAGTGGGGACAGCGTCTTCCAGAGCCCATTTTGACCTGACAGCAAAGTCATCCCATTTATATTTCCTTGCCCAGAAACATTCCAGTTTGTCTGAATATGAATATATTCCTGTACAAAATGCTGCATGACATTTGCTGCTTTTTAAAAAAGGTCAGCATTTGGACACAGTTTGGCCAGAATGAAATCCTGGCCCCAGAAAAATCAATGGGAGTTTTGCCATGGATTTCATTGGGCCAGGATTTCATACGAGCTCGTTGTTTGACCTATTGATTTCTGTTCAGCTGGTAAGCCTGGACTGCAAACCATGTGAGAAGACTGTCTCCCCACATTTTGATTTCTGCTATATTCCATCCTGGTCAGAAATGTTATAAAGCTTTTTTTCCTTTTTTTTTTTCTTGGAATAACTAGCTAACCCTGCTTCTAGTTCTGGACAGAACATGAAAGCAAGGCAAGAGATGTACGTGTTCTTCAGTTAACGTAAAGCTGCAAATTTTACCTTTAAGTCTACGCTCCCTAATGTTTGCAAGTGCTCAGGTTTTGTGCGAGACGTAAGCTATGACTGTGGTATGCTTATGTGGTTACATCACATATTAGGAAGTGATGCTGGAAGGATGTAGATTAACTTGTTGATTTGTTATTTCATCTGTGGTTGTTCCGTCAGCATCACTGTTGTTCAAGTAAGACAGTCAGGGGCTGAATTTTGATGACTTCCAGGCATATCATCTCACATGTCGTAGGTGTAGGAACCAGCTGAAAGACTTGAGATCAGTTTCTAATCCAAACGGTTTAGAACTTGAAAAATATGCGAAGTTTGGCTTTTGAAACCGTAAGGCCTAAAGCCTTTTAAGTGTGCCCTCTCACCACAGAGCACACGCACGAGTCTTCTCTAGTTTGTCATCTAAATTTTCAAAGCCATCTTTGCTATTAGGTAGCAGATGCGTTCAAATGGAATACAATTTCAGAAAGATATGGTTGTGCTACACTATGGGCAGTTGGCATTGGTGATTTATACCTGGGTAAATGCACTTTAACAGGTGTAGCTAAAAACCCATGGAGACAGTTTTATGTTTCCCAGCAAGACCAAATGTGTCTGGGGGTGACATAATCAGCTGTGTCTGTAGCATTTGTGAAAACCATGAGGATATGAGACTGTTTTCTCCTGATGGGGACTAGAAGCACAAGAGACTTCAGCAGCTGGAGATGCTGCCAGTTTTTGAAAACTTTCACAAAACACTCTGTGCACCTTGCATCAGATATCATGCACAGATAAGAAAGCTTGAGAGGCATCCGCACTGTAAAGCAGTCTGGCAGAAAATGTCTCTACAGTAATGCTGAAGAAACAGGAGGCCTAGAGCTGTTCTTGCTGTACAGTTAAAATGTTGGCCTTGTGATCAAATTAATAAAAACACAGTTAAAGTCTTATTTTCAGAGGATCTAAGTGCTTCCAGCTTCCATGGCCTTCCTTTGGAAATGGAAAGAGAAGGAAGGCAGCAAAATAAAGAGTACAGACCTCTGTATATACTCTAGTATATAGAGTGTAGAAGGCATATTTAAAAATGTTTGGAGATTTGGTTGGGAAGATCCTGCTCTGGGCAGATGTAAGGAAAGGCTGCTAAGAAAGGGAAGATAGGTATTAAGAAACTAGAGGATTAGCGAGGATGAGTATACAAGCATGACAATAGCATATAGGATTGAAACACAAAAGCAAGAGCACAAAATGAGGTAACGTGAGCAAATTCCCTAAAGGGTAACAAGAAACACTTCTGCAGGTACACTCAAAGTAAAACAAATCCCAGGTAAATGGCTAACTGCTGAACAGAAAGGAGAAATTTTACTGAGAAAGCCGTGTGCTGTTTTTGTCTCAGGGGCTTCAGGAGCCAGCTGCAGGCCAGTAACCAACACAACTGACACCGCAGCAAAGCAGCATGATCTGCACCCACAATAAGGAGAGAATGGGTTGGAAAGGGCATAAAGAAGCCAGCTATGTTCAGATTAACTGGGCTTGATGAATTATAGCCCAGAATACTTGGAGAATTACCTCATGTAATTTCAGAACCATTTGTGGTTCTCTCAAGAAAGGTGAGATATCAAAGAAGGGAAGAGGGCAAATGTAATACTTATCTTTAAAAAGGGGAGAAAGAAAAGTCAGAGCATTATAGAGAGATCAGCTTATTTCAGTTCTTGCAAAAATACTGGAAAAATTGCTCAAGCCATTATTCATAAGTACCTAGAGGGAAAAAAACATGACTTTCTGAAGAACAGAACGTGTGAAACCATCTAATTTAGCCATTTGATGAGGTAATCCTTACCATGCTGACAGGCAGAAGCAGTAAATGCTATATATCTTGATTTTCATAAGACTTTTGCCAGGGCTTTATGTAAGCAAGGAGAGAAATATGGCCAGATGAAAAGTGGGTAACAAACTGATTGTAAACAAGGCTCAGTAGTTAGAGAAAATTTGCTGTCAAAATAGAAAGATAAACCGAGCTTCTCAGTTCCGAGTTCTCCAGGACTCTGGTCTGGCCTGGCACTGTTCATTACTTTCATTAATAACTTGGATGATAAATAGAATCTGCTTTTTAAGTCTCCATACAGCCCTGGGTCGGAGGCACATCAGGCATGTTGGGGGACAGGATTCAAACGGTAAAAACTAAACAAACCGCAGAACTGGTCTTACACAGAAACTGTAAAGTACAAGGTTCAGTAGCCATGCAGGAACAATTTGCAGCACAAGCATGCAGTGAGGAACAACAGGTGAGATAGCAGCTCTGCAGAATTAAAAAAAAAAGAGTAGCAAGTGGTGGTTGGGGCACTGTGTAGCCAAAAAGATATGCCCAGGTGGCGAGAGGAGTGCAGTATGATCAATCAGAAGTGTGGAAAGGATTGAAGGGTGTGTGTTCACTCAGAGAGGAGGGGACTGAGTGGAGAATAGCAGTTGTTGAACACACAAAAGGCTGCTGCAAAGAGGAAGGAAATCACGTCGTCCATGTCTGTCGTAGGCAAGGTGAGCAGTGATGGGATCGCACTGCAGCAAGTGAGACTTCAGCATTAGGAAAAGCTTTCTAAAGGCAAGAGTACCCAAGCAGAGCAACAGACTGACCACAGGTTTCCATCTCTAGTGCTGGAGGCTTTTAACCAGTTAGACATCCATCTTGAGCGGTTTGGGTAGTGCAGAAATCCTGCTTAGGATCACGATCCCCTCACGCCCCTTTCTCTATAGCCTTTGGAAAGTGTATAACAGTGAGCAGACACGGCACTTGTAAAACTTTGTGAAACTTTTCTTAGCGAAGTCTCTTCGCCTTACTGTAAGATCATAAACGTAGGGAGAATATTTGTGCACAGCATCCTGCCACTGGTGGAACAAATGACCTGGTTTTCTTTGAAATACTTCACGTAAAAGGAGGTTCCTTGCCTGGTAAAATTAACATAGGACACATCACACGTAGTTTTGAGCATCATGGCACTTGCTTACTGGCTTGTCAAACCCATGAAAGTTTGTAGTAAGGACTGCTCTCAGTTTTGGCATTTTTTATTCAAGAACAATCTATTCAGGGAAGGAAGCCCTGCTAAAATATGCAGTTAGGTTGATGGTGGCCCTCCAATGAAATTATACGGCTTTTTACCACCAAATCATGTGTTAATGTTCTCATGAGTTACTGTGGTATTCAGCAAGTTATTATGTATTTATTATAAATCAAATGGCAAGCAGCAGACATCAAAAGGGCAAGCTTACTAGCCAAACATTTCTTGTTCAAAAACACTTAGGGCTCATGTATCTGGAAGTTTATTTTATAGGAAAAAGCTTTATTTGAAGATTTCCAATACTCCTGGGTTTCAGTTCCATAAAATCCAACAGAACAGCTGTTGTTTTGGTATTTTGGGTTATTCCTGCTTGCAGCCTCAGCTGAGACTGGGATGTATACATAATAGTGCAAGAATGGGAGCACACAGATGCAAGGCATCTGACGCCCTGCCTCATTCAGCCAAGTCACCCAGGCCAATGGCCCCACCATCACTGTGATCAGTGGGTGTCCCTTCTGAACAGAACTTCTTCCTGGAAAGGGAGGCAGTACCTGAAGCAATATATGTCTTATTATATGTAGTGCTTATTCAGGAAAAAAAAATGCCCATCCCAACCCAAGAGACTGACTTAAACTCTCACATAACCTGTGACAGGAAGCTTTTAGAACAGAAAGAAGAGTAGCCTTGGGAAAGTTAGACAACCGCAGTTTTTATGATTTAATGTTCTAGCAGGGTTCACTCTGCCTCTTTCTGCCTTCAGTGGTTTCCTAAATGAACTCCTAAATTTTGCCCAGACTGCAGATCATTAGTATCTTCAGCTTACAGCTCTGTGGTCCCTGCTTCTTTTGCAGCTGGTAATATCTTTCAGGAGAACCTGCCCTTCTCCAAGACCACAGGCATGGAAGCCTTCCAAGAGATTCCCTGGGAAGATGCCTGTGATTGTGTGATCACACATGATACGTAAGGCACTGCAGTTGTCATCTGCAATATAATATGCATCCTGCTCTTCTTTGTGGAATAGAGAACACCTCTCTCTCTGGTGTCCTCCATTCATCTGTTTTCTAATCCCTCTACCCTTCTGCGCTCTACAGGATTCCCCACCATGGGACACTTTTTTTCCAGCTACTCCCTAGCCTCTCTCCTTTTCTGAGTTAAGATCTTATTTGCCGCATACCTTTCCTCTAGGCTCTGCAGAGGCCTTTAGAAAAGGGATGTGTCTCTATCAATTTCTGTGGTTTCTTTTGCAAAGGACAGCCTGTCCCCAAGTCCAGCCAGATCCTCGCAGATGTTTATTCAAACTGCCAAACTTTTAGAGGTTTGCCCACTTAATTTCTAGCTAGTGTGGTGGAGTATGTTTGCAGAATGCCATGGTAACAGAGGAAAACACTACTGTGTCACTTCGTGGTAAGGAGAAGACTGAGGAGCTGGGCCTGAAAGTCTCAGTGGTCTTCTTCACTCTTCTTCCATTTCTCACAACCCTTCAGGCAAGGATGTTTCTGTGTCAAGAACTGGCCAGCCCACAGGAACACAATCTGTGCCAGGTCACCTAGACATGATTGCAATACAAGTAATAGGACACATCAAGATAATCATAGGTAGCAGATGTATTTTAGCTATTCTGCAGCTTCTGGAAATTATATGGAAACAATATTGCCCAATGGCAATATTGAGGAAGATTTTTCTGTATGACTAATGTGATGACAATAACTGTTAAATCTGCAAGGCATAAATGAAATATCATTCACTGGCATTTACCTACAAAGTTGATTAATCAAAAGTCTTTAAAAAGAATGGCATTGTGCTACGAAGGTGAAAAATAAAAATCCCACAGGAAATGATCCCTGTTCTTCCTGTCTTTTTTGTACTGCACCAAACAACAACTTTAACAGAGGAGTGAATGCTTGTTAGAGTGCTGTTGTCTTCCACATAGTTACTCAGCCCTCCTCTGCCGAGTGCAATGGGGATCTTCAAGGTACTATTTTCTACCAGTTTTGAATCAGATACAGTGTGACCTTTTCTCACTATTCGATGCTACCTCTGAGTATACTGATGTGTCACGCTACAATATCATCATTCTCTTGGTGCAAGTACAGATCCATGCAGCAAGAGAGTCCCTTTGGCTTTTCAGCACCTTAGTGATTTGAGTCACAGCACCACAACAGCAAAGAACATATCCTTTGATGCTGTGAACATAGACCAGTCTTTGTATGTCTTTAGTCTCTTTCTTATTGTCAGTTCAGGTTTATGAAATTCTAGTCCATTTTGGAGCAACAGAATTTTATCTATAAGACAGACACACATACACACAGTTTAGAAATCCTGCCCTGTACTGTATTTTCCCTAATTGAAAACAGATAACATATGACAAAAAGCTTGTTTCAGGTTTGCAATGAGTTTTGTACAAAGATTCAACTCCATCTTTATTTTATCTGGGTAGATTACTTCTCTGCACAAATTACCTCTATCAGTTCCTCATTAGTAAATCCAGTAATTCGTGTTGCCATTAGACTGCAAGGGATCCTAGCTTAGAGGTTCACCTGTTTGCAGGACTATAATGAGCATCAAGCTTGAAGGTATGAATGACTGAGGAGCAAAAAGGCACTATTCTCTAACCCGCAGCCCGCAGAATAAGCACAACTAGGATACAGCCCTCAAATCACACAGCATAGTGTCAGCATGGGGCTTTGGAAAGCGACAAAATTTCAGGAGTCAGTAATGCATGAGTTTTAATTTTGTTGGCTGCTACCTGAATGTATCTGACCGTGCATTTTCTCTTTAATATAAATTATCCTCAACTGCCTGTCTGCCTATATAAATAAGTTCTGATTTGAAAATGAATCTAACCCATCCCCCAGCTAATCCTTAGACATTGTATTCCTGTACAACTGGAAAACTCCAATGAAGCAATAAGAACTCAGTAATAATAACAAGTAATGGCCACGGCTTAATGAAGGATGGCAATTCTGCTCTGGGGAGATGTCTAATGGATGTGGCTGTTTTGGTAGCTTGGTCTTGTGCTGATTCTCTTCCCTTCACGTTTGTTAGTCCATTTCTTGTTGCATGTATGTATAGACAAAACCAGAAACTGCTTCAGTGTGGGGAGGAAGGCTGGCATCCAGACAATATGCTTGGACTGGACTCCCACGCCAGCCCAGCTGCAGGTCTCCTTTCCTTTGGAATGAGGCAAAGAGCAGGTCTGTCTTTACCCCTGCATGAAGAACAGTTCTTCCAGGTCTAAGGACCTGCCCATAAATTAGTCTTTTTCTGCATATCTCTGAGCTGGAGCACTGCTTTTGAAGTATTGGTGTCTTGTTTAATTTGGTGTTTCAATTGCTGAGTGCAGTAGGCTGCTCACTAAGGGACCTGGGCAATTAAAAGGAATCTATTCTGTGTTTTTGAAGTACCACTAAAATAGTGAGGCTAGAAATCAGGACCCAGAATACACATGCATTCAGACAAATAGGCCTTAAATACCAGAGCTAGAAAACAAAACAAAACCGAAAAGAAAAGCAAGAGGTCTCTCCTTTTTCTCTTCCTTTTAATTTACTGTTACTAGTCCTCACCCAAGACTAACCACTTAGCGGAGGCAAATGTTTTCTGTTTCTCCCTAGTTTTGAGGTTACTGCCTTCCGACCAAACTAACAGTATTGGAGATGCAGCTGTGTCTTGGAATTCAAAGGTATCTCAGTAAAAAGCACATACCAGTCTCTGTGAAGGGCCTTGTTTCAGACCAAAAGTAAATAGCCAGTGTCACACAAACCTGCACAGTGATCAAACACTGGAAAACATGACTGGATTTTTTTTTCTTAGTCATGAAAGGTTAGACTTGTCTAAAATTGCCTTCTTTGTATGATGCTTTAAGTTGATGAACTGAACCCAGAAGACAGATTTTAAGCATTAACCAGTGAAAACACAAGCAACTTTTCATTTTAGAAATCTCTTTTGAGAGTAGCCTTTCCTGTTTAACACTGAAGAATTACACTTCAGAAACAGGTGATCTTTGCTGCCATGCCTCCATTCAACCATGACAATAGCAACAATCTTTCCAGGCTTATTTGTTGTTTCTTTCTGTTATAATTTAACAACTTTTTTTTAAACCCTGTAGAAGCTTTTACTACAGATGAAAAAGCTCGTCCTTTGCTCCTGCCTTCTTTTTGTAGCGTCATCTTTATCAGAGCACAAAACACTTACGTGTATTTATTTATTTGTCTTGTAAATATTTCATTGATTGAAGTAAGAAAGGTCCACATCAACAGACATGCACTAACTGTCCTCTGCCAACTCCATTTCCTGAAATCCTTTCCCAGCTGGGAACAAGAATGAACTCGGGGAGTCCTACTCCAGCAGCACACCAAGGAAGAAAACAAATTTGCCATTCATACTACACTTAGTATGTATGCCCCAGGTAATTATCTTTTCCTGTCTATGCATATACTATTTTAGGTGTATACTTACAAAATCTAAGGCAAGCATCGCTCAGATCTTTGACTTGTTGATGGTGCGTGGCTTTCAACTTCTTGAATATTTAAGGGAAGAAGGATGAGTTTGTGGTTAAAGTACGAGTCTAGGAGTCAAGAGGTCTGGATTCTATTTCTGTGCTGTGCCACAGACTTCCTGTACGCCCTTGAACTGCTCATGTGACCTCTTTGCATTTTTATACCCCATCTACTAAATGGGGAATAATCGTTGCTTCATACATGCTGCTGCTGTGAGGCTTAATTCATGCTTCTCTGAAAGTGTTTCAGGTTCCTCAGAAGAAAAGCACTTCAGAAATAAAGCCTCATCTCAGTTTTAATATTGTCTGAGCTGTCTAGCTTAAATGTAACCTCACCCAAAGGGAATGGTATTTGTAAATGTCATCCTTATAATGAAAAATCTGTTATCTTTTTTCTGCCCCCCATGCCTTCTCCACTTCCTCCCCTTCTTTCTCTTCCAACAAGCTGCAGCATTGTTAAAATACCTCCTCATCCCCTGGGACACCCAGCTAATCGCAGACCTGGGTGTGGAGTTTGTTTTATGTGGAGATGTGCATGCACTTATGTTGCAATGCTCTTTTCTCTCTCTCTGAGCAGGCAAACGGCTCTGCGAAAAGAATAGAGCATATCTGTATTTGATTTAAACAGGCATTCAGAACAAGCTGAGCATTTCAGGGAAATGACTGGTCTTTAGTTTCATTTAAAACACAGGGATTCTCAGACTCTGACATTTCTGAGGGCTTGGGGCTTTTTAATCATCTCTTGAGCATTTCTGAAGGTGCAGAGATGAGATACTATGCTGCTGCTGTTAATGAATGATTACCGAATGATCCGTTACTGAATCAGCGTAATATAAAAATTACAGTGTTTGCATGTGTGGAGGAGAAGAGAGTGCTTTGTGGGAGCTGGATGACCAACCAAAAGTTTTTATTATTGGTAGAACTGTTTAATTAGTGCCATCTTTGTGCTAAGGCCAGCTCTGTCAAAGTGGGACCCTGCCCAAAAGCTCCACCAGCTTTAAGGCTGGGCAAGGACTGCAGAGGCTGATATGAGTTGTGAAATCCAGTCCCTGATTTTGAGTGCGATGGCTTGTGTATGCTGCATGTCCCAAAGACAGAGGTATGTCACCCTCACAGCAACTACTCAGGCTAACCTCCTCATGGAGTAAGGGATGATGGTGAGCAAGGTGATCCTGCTGGTGTGTTGCATAGCCCCCAGGGTGCAAGAATAGCATCAGGAGTGCGTGGGAGAAGGTGGCCTTTGCACCCAGAACACAATGCACCCTGATTACTCTGGACCACTTGAGTAGCCCAGAGGACCCATAACAGTGATACATTGGTGAAGTCACTATATAATTGCTCATTTGTTCCCCTGAAGCCCCGTTGTGCATGGCTTAGGAATCAGATCCTTGCATTTAGTCTGCATATGTACAGAGGTTAGTGCTTTAAAAAGCCAAGCAGTTCCCTGAGCTGCGTGAGATAACCACTGATTTTCAAATTTGTAAGACTCTTCTGCAAAATAACAGAGCAAGTGCTGAGACATCCAGTGCATTCTGGGGGAGCAGCATTGCTGTAAATGCTTTGTCAAAGAGAGATTGTCAAGCAGAATAAGCATAAAGAAGAGGTAGAAGTTTGGCATGTGAAGAAGAGAGGAGGAGCAAGTTGCTACCAGTAGGTGTAAACACCGGTGCTAAAAAAGACTTGACGTTTTTTGAAAGACCTGGAGGAGCCTTCATGAGCAAAGGGAAAGGAAAAACAGAGGAGCAAGGTTTGAAACATTCAGAGCCAGGGAGCTGGAGCCAATTGGAGCTGGCTGCAAAAGGGAGAGGAAGCAGGAAGCCAGGATTAAGAGAGGACACAGACTTACTGTGGGGTGCCAGGGTATGACAAGTTCAGGGTCCCATATTCCCCTACACTGTGTGACAAGTATCAGCTATCAATGGTTTCTGTGGGGGGTAGGCCAGTTATCTGATGAGGAACCTTTCCTTACTGGCCGTCTCCTCCTTTTCTCTGTCAATTAGCAACAGGAGGTGGTGAGGCATTTACATTATGCATGCTGTGGATATTAGCTGTCAGAGCTGCAGCCCTCTAACCATTCAGTGTTTTCCGGGAATGCAGGGCTCCTTTATCAGTAACTTTAGGAAGCTGCATTAATCAGTGGGGGATTTTTATTATAAGGCCAAATGGATACATTTGTGGTATTTGGCCTGCCATAAGTTGTCTCACACCAAACCTTTTCATTTTCCAGTCAGTGTTCTCCTGAGGGTTAAAACATATAGCTTTCAAAACGACAGACTCGGGAGAGCCTGGGAAAGCAGCGATATTGCAAAAACTATGTGTCCCTCCTACACCTTCAGTACATTCTCCTCATTACCACAAACTGTCCCCACGAACACTTGATCTGAATTAACTACAAGCTCTGCAATATTTTAAAGATGTCTCTAGGCCATTTCCTGCCCTCCCCATGCTCCCTTACTTGGGCAGATATCCCAGTGAAGGTCCATGGGAGTTTTGCTTGAGACATCTGTTCAGATTTCCATTTCTGCTTTCTTCTTTTCAGCCAGTGTTTTTCTCCTTTCCTCTCACTCCTTGTTATTCTCCCCTTGCTGCTTAGTGCAAAGTGAGGAGAGGAAATGACTAAATGATACCAAGAAAGGAGAAAAAGAAACCTGTCAGAAAGGAGCAATAAGGGCCAGGAGTAATGGGAAAGACTGGAAACCTGGTCAAATTTAATTTCCTAATACCTCCCAGCAGTGCTGGACACAGACAGTTTGGTGGGTACGCTTGGAGTTCAGCTATCCAATTTTTGTCCCACAAAACACATCCCTTTTGGTTGTAGATGTAATTACCAGGTCAAAGCTATCTTAATTAAGTGTGATGGAAAATGCAATCAACAAATTGCCTTTGGTAGCTGCCCCTTGTATTATTTCAGGTCTGAGAAGGGTTGGTATTAAAACAACACTAGGTAGGAATTAAATTTCTGTAGGTTTGAACTATCTCTTTAGTGTCCTCTCCCAAGGCACCTATGCCTTTGCATATCACCAACTCACTGTGTCAACTTTGTAGGTTAAGCAGTTACACAGAAAGAAATGGCAGACAAAATGAAAATACAGTTCATTCTTCTCAATGATTTGAACCACCCAGAGAAACCTGCTTTCCTCATCAGAAAAGACACATCACACCACTTCAGCCAGGAAGCAGGTGAAAGTCACAGATGTAGCTATGCTTATTTCTTTTTCTGTGATGAGCTGACATGTCCTTGAGTAGACATGAAAGTAGCTGTGCACATATTTTTCTCATTTAAACACATCTAGCAGCCACTTGGTTTTATTTCCCAAGACGGGGTTTGGTTTATTTTCTTTTTCAATCTCAACATGAGATTGTCGCAAATATTCTACTTCATGTTTGTCCTGCAGAGTAAGTGTTGCTTAAATATTTTAGGGATTCAATTGCTTCACTTAGGAATTTCTGTCTCCATGACAACCCTCCTGTGCTTTGTAATACCTTTGGTGAACACGGTAGAACAGACTATTATTTATTTCAAACTATATAATGCGAAGGGAAATGGAATCAAAAGAAAAAACCCAAAAGCTAATTTGCACCATTTTCTTTAAAAATAATTTTTGAAGTGACCACATAATTTACTGTATGGGAAGCCTGATAATGTCAAAAATGCCTCATTTTTTCTCAAAATCCACTTCTGGGCTCATTCTTTATCTCACCACTGTGTCCTGATACAGACAGGCTGCAGAGTCTGGCATTCAGTGTCATCTCCATGACCATTAGTGTTCTGTGAAAGAAAGTTAACTTCTTGTTGAAAGTGCTTCCCAAGCATTATATATTTTTTTTTTTCCCAGGCATCCAAATCAACTGCTCCCACACTGCAAAAAACAAGACTCTGTCCTTGCCTGGAATGACAGATGATCATCTGCCACTTGATGGAAGGTGTGGCAGGGTCACAGAGTTCTTGGGAATCTTAAAAAAGATCCTATACTTCCATCATTTGGAAACTTCAGTTATGGAAATAATATCCTGTGTATGGAATTTCAGTTCTCTGATCTATAGCTGTGTTGGCTTTCTAATAAAAAATACCACGTCAAGTAATTTCGCTAAGTATTTCCATCCTCAGACACTTTCCTACATGTGTGCTTTTCTCTTTCTTCCTGATGCTGTCCTGTATCTGCCTCAATTTTCTAGTTATACCTGCTTCATATATGGAGTGACTAACCTGTGCATCTGTCAGATACCAGGCTTCTGACAGCTGTGTTTTGCATAAGCTCTTTGTGAATAAAGCTCCTGGCAAGGATGGTTTTGAATAGTGGTTTGATTTCTGGGTGCATCTGTAGACATGTCAAAACAAGGCCTTATTTTCATATGATGTTAAATGCCAGGGTCTTTTTAAATCAGACCGTGCAAAAGTGGTTAAAGTTGGCCACTCCATATCACCAGTCCCTGCTGAGGGGTTTGCTGTGTAACGTCTTAGTGCTTCCATACCTCTGAAGAGCAGCAATAACAGGCAAAGACTTTGTCCCTGTCTTCTCTGCTCCAGTGTTATATTGGAGCTTTCTTAGGGAAACGAGGAGCCAGGAATTACGTGTGGCCCAGGCAGTTTGATAAGACATCCATTTAGCAGTGTTGTTTGGTATTAAAAATACCATATATCTGAGAAACTTTTCCCTTTTATTCCCCCCCTCTGTTTTCAAAATGAAAGCACGGAGTCTAAAACTTCATGCTGAGTCCATAAAGCATAAACAGCATCCATGCTGATGTTTTCTGTTGTCTAAGCCACCCTCTTATTCTTAATACATAATGTTGTTTCATAAAACCCACTGAGATGCAGCCCCAGAAGTCTCCCATGCTCTTCTGATTCCTTCTGTCTTGATTTCTAAAGCCACTCAGCTCTGCCTCCTCCTATTCATCAAGCACTGCAGTGCTCTGTCATGAGAGAACTCCTATAATTTATAGTGTTAATGACTCCAGGTGGTGCTACCTTGAATATAAAAGCAATCTAATTAGGCCACCTTCTGGCTGAATCTGATTTAGTCTTTGACTCTGGAGAGACAGGGAAGATGAGTGAGTGTATGTACATAAAAGTAATTGTTGTAAAGAGCAGACAACAGTTTTTTAAGTTCTGCTGCCTCCTTTCTCCGTTGTTTTTGATGTTTCCTTGTGCTCAGAGCATCTACAGAAAATCTTGGTGTAATATGATATAGCACTTAGGACAAGCAGGATGATTATAAATGGCTCTTGCCTCACTTCTGGATCCTACAGATGCTACTGCATGAGGTTTGGTTCTTCCTGATTCTATAATTTGATTTTAATAGCTAGATACCATTGGAGCATGCAAGTCCTACAGACAATAGTGCCCTTTTACATTCAGAAACATCTGTTAGCTAAGCACCGTTGTACAGCCTGAAATCTAAATGAGCAGATCTGTGTTTGAACACCAGCATTTTATACCAACCTGGCAGACAGCGTTATCAGGAGAAACAAAGTCTAATACGTCTTTTCTCAGTTGGTAAAGCTCTTTTCTTTCCCCTGTCCTTCATGTTTCTCTTTATTTTACCTACTATATTTAGGGTTATGAAGCTTGAGAGCCTTTTTTAAGGGCTTAATGCAGCCTGGGGACCAAATGTGTAATTCAAATAATGGTGCTTTGCTGTTCCCTTGAAGCGCAAGATAGAACTGGCGCCACTCAGAGTAATATTTTGGGCTGTCACTATTTGATCAAAGAACTTGGACTGGCTCTGCCAGTGTTAATGCTTTTAGGATGGATGACTCCTTTGCTTTAGAAGGGGTTTCCAGTAACCGAGGGCAACACGTAACATCTTTGAAATTTCTGTATTAGCAGAGTGGTGAACTCTCCATGGTAGTGCACTTCAGGCACCCTCCAGGGAAGAAACAGGTTACAGAGCTCACTGGCACATCCTTCCTTTTCCTCTTCTAATTTGTGCTCCTTCCAGTTTGGTCTTGTTTCTGTAGATTTCTATAGCTTTCCATAGCAGTCAGCTTGGAGAACAAGCCTGAACTCAAACTCAGCTAACAAAGCCAGTTTCCTTATAGCCATAGGCTGTAAGGAATAAGTCTGAGTTCTTTGGGGTTGGAACCACAGTACTGTTGTGTCAGCTGAGTATGTTTTATACCTTAAGTGTTGTACAATAAGTGGTCTTTATAAAACAGCTTATCACATGTACTATTAATGCCTGCAGATTGAAACAGCTGCCAGGCAGCAAAACTTGCATGCAGAAAAATCAGGTGGGCACTCAAACTTGGAGCTTAAATTAATTCCCTATTAGGGAGCTGCTAATCTTAAGGCAACTTCAAACAAAGAATCTTACAGAGGTTTGAAAATTAAATTCACAGCAATTGTTCTCAACCTGTGTTTAGCTTTAGCAACTGCTTTTATTCTAGACTTGAAGAAAACTTGCCTGGTTTTCCAATTATATTGGTCTAATAAAAGTCATTACTGCTCCTTAAAAACACTGCCTCACATAGTGTGTAGTTAGGTCATAGCAAAGCCACTACCATGTGTGCTCGGAACACAGCCATTAACGCTTTGTTCTTTGTATTCAGAGTATCTCACTGCAAAACAGCAACAGTTACAGCTTTCAGAGGAAGTTAGCAAGTACTGGGGAAGGATCATTTGTTTCTGGTAAGCCAGCCAGCTGCCCGCTTACTTTTCAAGTAAATCACCACATTCAGTTACCAGATTTCAGGCCTGTTTAGAGTATTTATAAAGAGAATAATTGGACTTATGAACTTTAATATTTATCTTTTTAATCATTAGTTATTGCAAATTGAACTAACTGAAATTTAGGTTCCAAACAGAAGTGTATGTTCACTGGAGCTAATTCTGAAAGCCATATGTGAAAGCTGGTATAAAGATTCCACAAAATTAACTTCCATACCATCACGCTCACAATCCATTCTTAATATCACCTGCTCTCTGGATTGAAAAAAAAAAAAAAAAATTGCATCTCCCTGAGCAGTAGGTAGGTGCATTTAACAAACAAAACACCCTATGAGCTCTAGAAAGTATAAAACACAGAAAAAAAAAAAAAAGAGTGGGATTCTCCAGAAGAACAACCCTCTTTGCAAAACTTCATTTCCATTTATGTCACATAAGAATTTTTAAACAGAGCCTTGTGTGTGTTGCCACTACACATTGTTTTGCCTCTGACTCTTACTGTCATTTAGTCTTTTGACAGTTCCCAAAGTATCAATATTCAGTGTTTCTTCCCTGATTCTCAAAAGATTAAATCAGTTTGCTCCCACTTGCCTTTCTGAGACAAAAGTTATTTCATCCATGGCTGTCATAGATTTCCCAGATAACATTTTAATGTAGTCCCACCAGTCACAACTTTCATAAACTTGATTTACTGTCTGGTTTATGGACCTCACTTTACAAGGCTTTGTCTCCCTTCATAACAGCTGTGAACACGTTGCCATAACAGGAGTTTGCCTTCTGTGCACCAGCAATTTGCCCTTTCGTGTTCTGAAATCTCCAGGGAAACCCTGGTGCTGTTAATCTTTAATTCCTGGGAACCTACCTCATACCCAAGATAGATACTCTGGGCATCTTAATAAAAACGTAACTAAGGAAATAATTTAGGGTAACTGAGCAATGTTCGCTAAACCACCAAGACGACAAAGGATATTTTCCAAGCAAATTGTTTATTGAGAGTAATATCCTTGGTCTCCAAAGGACTAGGAATTTAAAATAGATGTGAGAGTACATTTGGGGACATACAGGGCATGCAGGGTGTCACCTTTGACTAGTTTGCTCGTGCCAATCTAAACCTTCATATTCTCCCATGTCAATTGTTTTCTATTCCACAGCCCATTGGAATACTGAGAGACTGAGATCTCTGCAGCTGAACAGCCACTCAAGAGCTGATTGGATCAATATATATATTTGTAATCTCCCACTGTATATGTGGAAATGGCAATAGCAGCCTACTGCATATCCAGGGATATAGAGAGCTGGCAGCTAGGGAATGAAGGGAAATGGGATTGCAAGGGGCAGGAGGAAATGACTAAGAACTGTAACAGAGGTGAGATCACATTAGTACACAGGCTGAGCAGCAGAAGCACAGAAAGGCAAACACAAAGGTGTAGAGGATGTGGGAAGAGA
Source organism: Burhinus bistriatus (assembly GCA_013397275.1). Taxonomy (NCBI): domain Eukaryota; kingdom Metazoa; phylum Chordata; class Aves; order Charadriiformes; family Burhinidae; genus Burhinus; species Burhinus bistriatus. Next base: position 154,419 of record VYXH01010051.1, on the reverse strand, counting down.
AGTCATCCATGGGATGTACAGAAGCAGAAGGCAGAGAAAATTCTCATGGCTTAAATAGCTTTTTTTAATTGAAAAGCACTTCTACTTGTTGAAAGTTTTAGGCAAAGATGCAAAAATACATAGACAAAGGAAAAAAAATGGACTGAAAATAGTCACTTGTGTTGCCAATAGACAGTGCAATTAAGTAGCTTCTGTAAAAAAAAAAGAAAGGTAAGAACTGATATCAGGGACAAATTCCCACCTCCAGTAGTGTCCCTGGCAAAGGTCTCCATTTCTGAAGGAAGGCCGTGATTTTGTCCTAGACGACCAAAATTAATCAAAACAAGGAAAAAGACAGACTTTAGTATTCTGTGGGAATCAACAGGAAGAAGCTTGCAAACAAAGGTTTAGTGCCAGACACAGTGGAAGAGAGGTTGAATGGCTAGGGGCAGAGCAAGGGGCAGACATGACCTAGGCAGCAGCTGCCTCACTAACTGCAGAGTTTCCTGCCCTCTGCTAACTCCGTTCACGAGAGCGTTGAACAGCCCTTCAGCAGAAGTTCCCAAACTTCTTTTCTGTTTCTTCTTTATCAGCATTTTGATAAGTTGGCTTGTTGGCACTCCTGAACCAAGGAGTGTTTCCATGAAGTGCCTCTTTCCACGTTACTAAAAGTTACAGCCTTTCTCTACTGTGGAATTAGCAGATGAACTTTCAGAGGCCAATTGTTAAGAAATATCTTGGAAGCATATGAGAGCCACTTCATCTTATCCATGCTCTTAGCCCAGTCCTGCTGTTCTGTATGCATGCGTGTAGCAGGACTACTTGTGCAGCGTGGTATGTCTCCCGGTTTGGTTTGCAGGGTCATACATTCTAGGGTGATAACATTTGACTGGGTCATGGCAAGAAGTTTGTGGTTGAAAAAAAATATCTTAAATTATTCATATTCTTTCAGGGGAAAAAAGCCATATAATAATGGGTTATGCATATTTTATCATCAAGTTGTATGTGAGATATTAAACTGCATACAATTCTTGCAAGTCTTTGTTTTATAGATTAGTTTTACAAAGCCTTTTGTGTTCCTGCTGAACATAAACAGCCTCTCATATCTCCACCTACTACACCAAGTATTCTTCTGATTAATTCATGAAGTCTAAAATATTCAAAAGGAACCAGGGAGAAGAAATACGTTTTTAGGCCCTCTCCTAGCTTTCACAGAGCAAACCAGCTGTGTTCAAGTCAGGAAAGCAGATTTCTCGATTGTTTTTTTTCAACACAGCGTGTGTTGTTCTTTTATTAGCATCATGTCTGGTCCTCTGGCTTTGCAAGGAACACACAGTAGTTCTGCAGCTACACAGTGGACATGGTGGTGGCTCTCAGAAATTATCATTGCAAAGGCTAATGCTAGAAATGGATGAAGCATCAGGACAAAATCAGCATCACTTGAAGCTTCATCCACAACTAGGTGAAATTCCAAACCTTAGCTCTTCCCAGCTGGGGGGACACTGGCACTCCTCGGTACATTGGTTCCCAAGAACCAGACAGGGCACTGTGCAGAGGCAAGTTCTGTAGGGTCTCCTGGATGCTCCTACAGTCACCCACAGGCACACCATGGCAGAGGGGGAGGACAGGCATTCAGTGAGGAGATTTATAGCCTCCCCTGGGGGGCAGATAGAGCAACATGGCAGACTGAGCTCCATGGGCACTCTTCGCTCTGGCCTCTGTTGGGCTTTTGCCTCAGAGTCCCTCCACCTCAGAGCATGTTAGGTGGCTGTAGGCTAATACCCAGGCATAAAAGGTAGCCCTGAGACTTCAAGGATGGGATGGCAGAAACAGGAAACTTCCCCAGAAGCAAGGACAGCTGCTTCGCAGCCATTTTATGACCAAATATAACATCACCTCACATAGGTGCTCTGTTATCCCTGGATGTCTTCCAGGGCCCAGAGCAAGAGATGCTCCATGCATTGTATATTGTTTTCACTTTCATAAAACAGATTATAACAGGCTGAGCCTGGCTGGCCACAAGCATGCAATAGAGCCAGAACAGTAATCCTAGTATTTCTGACCGACCTACTGAAGAGAAGTACCAGCAGAAACAAGGGGAAAGCCCAGTCCCCTGAGGCTTCGCAGGCTCCAAATTGCTGGCTGGCTTACAAAAGGCTGAGTATTGTGCTCAGCCAAACAAACACCCGTTGGAATTTCATTGCCTATTAGTTGACAGCTCTTGGAAAACCTCCGTCTGAAGAAGAAGATGGAAAAACAGTCCCCAAAACAGATTTTTGTGTGTACCTCATTCTGTGTGTCTGTTTTTCTAATGTGTACGCATAATGCAGCAGGGCATTAAGGTGAGCAGTATTGCTTTGATAAGTATCTGGGGAACAAGGTTTTGATGTTTTTCTATTATCTATAGTCTGGCAGGAATGAGGGGGAGACAAGAATAGGTTGGTTCAAGGTGCTAGCTGTTGTGCCCTCGGCTACACATTGATTTCCGTAATGAACTAAGTATCTATCCTCTTGCCCTGGTGATGAGCTAGGCTTACTGAATGTTTTCAGAGCTCAGTTTGAAGCAGATGTCATTCTGCTAAATTAAGGAGGCATTTAAAAAGAAATCGCATGACGGTATTATTGGTACTGTTATCCTTTCTCCCCAGAGGCTCCAGGTGCTCTTAATTCTCACTGGAGTGCTAAATACTCAATTCTTTCACAAAAATCTGACAAATATAGGTTAAGTATGTTCAACTCATCATTTTTGGCAATATCCCTTTAACTCAGGTGTCAGCTGGAGGGGTTCTTGCCACTGTTTCTTCTGTTGTTCTCTTAAAATCCCACTAGATACCATAGCAACAGCTGGATCACATGCTTCTCTGGTGTGCTCTCTATAAGCAGATGTGAACAATGCTGGCTAATAAAGTCTCAGCAAGTGTTGGACAGGAAAAGGACTGAATTCAGCCTCTACAATTGTTTTTGGAATAACTTCCTGGAAAGGCTTTCCATCATTTCTTATGACACAGGTAAATCCAGATCTGCAGGCAAAACAGATTCAGGTTACTTCCTCGCTTAATAAGAAGACCGTCAAGGTAGCTGACATTTTACAGCCATTTTCTCCCCATCCTATGTAAGCATTTCTTCAAAGCCTGAGGCTGAAATATGTTTCCATATTCAAATGTATTTGCAGTGCCTGAATGAACACTATCTCTGCTTTATTGATGGGTTAGTCCTACTGTTAAATTGATTACACTCTGGTATTTTTTGAAACTTTACCCCAAAGAAGGAATTCAGAACTATTCATATGTCAATTGAATGCTCCATATTCAATTGTGCTCTAATTATTTTCCATGTATGTGGCAAACATTTAAAGTAATCCAGGTCAGTTTGGCCTAATAACGATGTAATTTTTTTTTTGAACCACAGAATAAAGCTTTTCACATGTAAAGTGAACATTTAATAATGCCATTGCTTAGAGGAAGTGTTCATAATTCTTTTCCTTGACTAATGCGGAAAATCTATATACAACCTTATTTATGTTCATATTTAGGCAAGCAAAAAATAATAATTCTCCTTTTAATCTGGTTTCTGCTTCCAAGTATCTCCCATAAACTCCTCCCATATAACACTAAACCATATGCAGTCTCAGCTGTCTCATACTCCCTAGTTTCAAAACCGACTTGCAATGCGTAGAGTGTGCAGCCATGTCAGACATTGTGTAATCAATCTGTACTTTAATTATGGGTTCTTACGAGGACAAATAAATCATAGATCCATGCAGCATGATGGAAGGACTAAAACCCAAAACAGAGAAAGAGAATATTAAACTTATTCCCTTATGCAACTAGATGGAGGTTCAGTAAGAAATCAATGCTAATACTTCTCATGAAAATCCAGAGTAGATTCTGTGATTTGTAAAATCTGAAGTGGCTCTGAAATTGCAGATGCCTGTGGAGTTCTTAGACTAATACTTGTTTATAGTGTCTGCATCAATTTAGATGCAAAAACTTAAGGGATCTAATTATTTTCCTTCTGTTTTACAAAGTCTCTTTTCATTACATACCATCACGTTAGAAATCCAGGGAGGAACTCTTAAGTAGTAATGTCTGCTGCTGATTTTAGCTCTCTTTACTTTCTGAAGACTAATGAATATGTGTGTGTATTCCTCACAAAGGGTCTGCTTCTGCCACCCGCTTGGTAGTGCTACAAGAAATGTTTGGTGATTACTGGAAATGCTCACTGGTAAGGTCAGAGTAAGGGAAACAGCCTCCAGTCAAGTAAAATGACAGCCCCTGCTCCAAAGCGTTGAGATCATCACATAGCAAGCTGCCTGACAGGCACTTCCAGGCATGGCTTCCATAGGTCTGGAGCAGGCTCTGAGCTCTGTAAAAAGACACTGGCCCTTAAACAGGGTAGGCATGAAGGGTGGAAGGAACACATGCTATTAATAGAATTGTAATGTTTATTTGGTGGGGCAGATGCAAGTTTGGGTGGGACAGTATCTGGCATTCACAGGATCTGTGTCCAAGCCTCTCCTGCATGTGTCTCTGGGAGAACAGGGCATAAATGGAAGGGAGCATCCTGGCAGGCAAAGAGGAGACACCGAAGGCATGGACTATCCCGATGCTCAGAGCAGCTCAAGTGTGCTGTTGGTCTCCTTCTGGACTGCCCATCACTGCCATAAGCTGTTGCATAGCTCCTCATGAGCAAACAGTCTGGAGGATGGCCCACACTGGCTGGCCTCAGGACAAACCATCCAGGCCAGGTGGGCCAAGGGTGCTTGTCCTGCTGCTGCCCCTCGTGAGGAGACACAAGTCTATGGTCCCCAGACCGTTGGTTCAGCATTTCTCATGGGAACAGCAGATGAGGTTGAAACAATGGCAGTGCTCTATGAAAAACTAGACCAGTTCAGGCTAGGAAGATGCGCTGTTCTGTACAAGCTGGAGTGGCTGTTTGCCCCTGCTCTGCCACCAGGAACGTATCTTCCCCTGCCAAACCACCCAGCTCCAGGAAGGATGCAGGCACAGGCCTGTAAATTGATATTGCACTTAAGTGATTACACGCTCTTCACCTTCAGCCTGATTGCAGCAGACTTGAGGAAAAGCAAGTCCAGAAATCTAGTTCTGTCTGTCTAAGGGTAGCTGAACAACTAGGCTAGTTAAACCAGACTAAATTAGAAATTAACAGGCATTGCCCTGGGGATTGTCTTATAAGCCATGAGTGAAGGAAATAGGCAAGTAATCATCGTCAGCTCCTAGGAGGATGAATTGCATGTAGATAGACAAATTTAAAGTCGGGAATAACAATTGTGCTTAGAAGTGGAAACAATTTACTTTATTGTTTTATTTGTAGTCATTGTGCACAAGCATTTTCGCTCAAAACTCCTAGGCAGACCACGTATGTTATGTTTGTGGAAGGACAAAATCATTCTTAAAGCATAACCATAATCACAAAGAGACTGTTTCATCTCTGATCTGTTTACTGACCTTTCACTACCAGAAAAAAATTTTTATTGCAGTGTGTGGCAAGAGAAATTCCAGAGAATTGTAATGTGTGCAATTAACAGAGGGTGAGTATTGCAGCTAGTATAAATCAGGGTAGCTACAGCTTGGAGATATACTTATTTACATCAACTGAGTGTCTGGCCCCAAGAATGTAAAATAAGGTCTGCTCTGCAGAATGAGACTACTGTTACCGCGGATCCCATGACCAACCTTTGTATGGTGAGAAAATGCAGAGTTAATAGGATTTTGCTATTACTGAATTTGATCTGATACTGTGCTTAATTTTATTCCAGAACAGCCTGGCAGATACTTAGCATCAGCAAAGCAAAAACTGTAAGAGCATTTCTTACCTATTGCGAATATTTTCCTAAGCGTACCATTGCTCCCCAGGAAGCAGGGAGCTCTGGGTGCGGGAGCCTGAGAGTGGCCGGGCTGTGGGCAGCACCGCAGGGTGGCCCCGGGCAGCCTCACCCCGTAGAGGGTGCCCTGGAGTTGAGGCTGCCAGTTCAGCTCTGGCACCATCACTGTGACACTCCTCACAAATGTTGAAATGCAAACCAGAAAAACCAAGCTGCACCTCTTTATTTCTTGACAAATACTTAAAATAGAAATACTCTGACCCATTTTTTTTTTTTTTAAAGCTACTCTTGTCTTGATATTCCCATGTAGAAAAAAGCTGCATGTCACTCTTCACAGCAGCCCTGTTCTCACAGACTTAGGGCTGGGATTCAGCCCAGCAGCCCTCTACTAGGGAATATCCACCCAGCCCGCCCTGAAAGCAGGGGTCATTTGACAGTGGCTGAGAGCAACCCTTTTCAAGCCTCGAGCACCACAACAGCACAAATAATAGTCACTGCCTGCTTTGCTCTTTTCATGCTCTCTCCTAGCTTGGCACTGCAATAATAAAAAGCCTCTTTAGAAGATAATGCACACTGTGTCACTCACCCTTCCTGTAATTTACAGGAGCTAAGGACACTAGTAAGGTCCAAGAATAACAGGCCTTTCTGCTGCATTCGAAGATACCTTGGCAAAGTCTTCTGACAGATTAGAAGAAAAAGTAAACAGTTTAATGCAAACCCCAGGCAGCATTGCCCACGTCTGGCTTTGAATGCAGATGAGGTCAGTCTTGAAGAGGGCTTTGCCTGTACAGTGGCTGGTGCCTCTGTGCCTCGGGGCAGCAGAGCCAAGAAGGGAAGCCCTGCGGGGGCAAATGCCTGAGCCCTGCACAGGCTGCAGGGAGGGTCAATGCTCAGCTGGGCAAGAGCCTGTCCCAGGAGCACCCTTGATGGGTGGGCATGGCTCTCTCCTTGTATAACTGTCTGAGGACTGGGTACAGTGTCCAGCAGAGCATCTCCCACATTTTACAGAGCCTCTGTTCTCGCTCCCACCAGCTGCTGCATCCCCTCACACACAGTGCTTTCCTTGTTCTGTTGAAGCAAGGATAAGCCTTTCCTGCTGCCTTCTCTCACTAATGGTGGAAAATCCACAGGCCAACACTGTAACACTCGTCATGACAAGATGGGAGCTTTTCTCCTGACTGAACTTCTTTACCTCTGTCTCTGAGGTGTTTAGAGATTCATGGGAGGAAAGCTGCCTTTTCCTGATACCTTGTCTGATGATGTGACAACCTGGACTGCCATCACAGGGCAGATGTTTTTGGAAGCAGCTGGGCAAAAATAATTAGTACAACAGAGCATAAGCGATCCTGCACTGTTTGTTCCTCAGCAACAGAGGCCTTAGGCTTTGGCTGCCTGAGCAGCAACATGAAAAAGTGGTGTAGTCTGAGGGATCTATTACACTAACGCGAATTTAGCTTGCAGCACAGTTTGATCATTCAGTGCATTCAGAACACCCATCTTTGACCTCACTTGCTTCTCAGTTAATACCTTCTGCTCTTCTTGGTACCAGCATGGGTAAAACAGAGGCCTTCTGGAGGGGAAAACAGAGGTGATCAGTCTGCTGTGCACTGTAGTAGCTGGACTTAGAGGGGCAGCTCCTTGCCAGAGTGGATTTTGTTATGCTCTTTGTGGGTTACAGCTGATTCTGAGCAAACTTTTCTCTCCTCCTCGTATTTGCATAGCAGATTGCAAACTTTGCAGGCTACTACAAATGGCAGTCTGGTTGAACATGAAATCCTTGCCACCAAGAGGTCTGTCATTTGGCACCAAATAACATCATTGCTAAAGTATTAAAAGAAATAATAAATCTTCCACCCTCTGTGTCTTGCAGCTATCCTGGGTCTGTGGAGCTCAGAGCTGTTTTTCAGGAAGGAGAAAGATTTATGTAGAGAACTAATGTGCATGTAAATCTTTTCCCCATATATGCTGCCTCCTCCTGCCTTGAATCTTGGCCTTGGTAAGAACTGTCATAACATCTGAAACTTTTTAGCATTGATTGAAGAGACTATCTGCTGTGAAGCCACTCCTCTGTTGGGTCTCTCTGAATTGCGGAAGGAATAAAAACTAATTCAGAGATAGCATTACAATCAGTAACAGATTCATACTGATCAGATTCAGAAACATTCATACTGAAAGCCTGCAGTCTGTTCCTCTCTCTGTGAAACTCCTGTTAGATATATTGACAGAAGAGAAGCACTTCTGTATCTGTGTGGGATCTTCCAAACAGAGGTCCTTATAATTCTGCCAGACTTTCATCTCACTCGTTTGCATATTGCCCTCTGTCTTGAGAAGAAGCATAAATCTGACATTGCTGTAAGGACTTATTCCTACCCCATATAGAATTTTCATTACATGTGATACAGATGCTGCTCCAAGTATATGCTCAGAGGTTCAGGTTTCAGAACAGACTATAAGTGCTAAGAGGAGCAAGTTCATGAGAGAACACAGCTCTAGCAAAAAATTGGAAGATTACTGAGCCATGTAAGGGTATGAATGCAGACACTACCAGGCAAACTGTCTTAACCTGGTGGTTACCTTCAGCCTGGATGTGGTCCTGGATGGGATCACCCTTCCCACCAGGTTTGTCTCAGAGGGGCTGCCCCTCCCTGCTTCTGTAAAAGCAGAGCGGGGAAGGACTGGATCTGCCTCCTACTGCCCATACAGAGCTGAGCTTCTCAAACCAGGGACTGCCACCACTGCAGCAGAGCTCATGAGCGGAAGCCAAATATACACTCATCACAAAAGAGGATGCACCTGGAAGCATATACATCTTCCAGGAAGACCATGGAAATCTGGGATTGTTCAGTGACTGTTGTCTTCGGTATTCAGGAAGGATGATAAAAGGTGAGACATGTAGTGCAATGTGGCTGCAATTTCTTTAACTCCAAACACGCAGAAGTTGTCCGTTCATAGAAGGGCAACATTCCTCCCTGATGCGCACCAATTCACTGGATGACATTTCTTTCAGTACAACAGGACCTGTTGCCTAACTATCTGCTTTGCCAGAGAGGTTTCCTCTGTGCTGAATGAATCCAAATGCAGAACTCATCCAGTCTAAGACCTTCAATTCAAGCTTCATTTCATTTTCAAGAAAGGATCAAACACTTGATCTGTTCTCTCATGAGCCATCACCATAGGCAGCCTATTTTTCAGTATCAGATCACCCCAAGAATGGCAAAAATGTGCAGCTGGCTCACCAACCTCTTGCACTGCAAAATCAGAAACTATGCCAAACTTTAAATCCACCACAAATTAGTCTGCATCTGAGACAAAACAGTATACCCTGTCTCAAACACCAAAGCAAGAGAGCGGCTCCACCCTCCAGAAACAATTCAGCCCAGTATGACCTGCATACTGAAAAGCATCCATTAGCATTAGCATGCAGATTTAAGCATGGCAAGGCAAAGAACCTGGCAACTAAAATTAAGATGCATAGGGCACAGAAGAGTCCTGTTCAGCTTCTCACTCATATCGCACCAAAAAAAGAAAGGGAAGAGAGATGCCTTTTGTCTTTTTTTTTTTTTTTAACACAGCATTATATGGAAAAACTAATCCCTTTCATTTAACAAATCCATTTTGTTTCTTGGAGGGTTAAATCCTGCTTGCCTCAAACAAATGAGTAATCCAATTGGCTTCAATGTGACAACTCCCAAAAGGCAAACAGGATTTGACTCCCTCCAGAATGTAGTACACAGATTTTTGTGAATGAGCTATTTGAAACGCTGGATACTTTGTGTGGTAGCTTTGGTGCTGCCCTATAAACCCTTGATGACTGTGTCAGCCAGTTTTTCTTGTGCTGAAGGTTTAAATGGCTTCCTATGGCTCTAAATTTAAACTAGGGCCTCTCACTACAAATCATAAATTTGGCCATGTTGGTTTTGCGATTTGGAGAGAAAAGGGAGGAGAAGGCAGCACTCTCTCTGAAAGCAGTAGTTAAGGCCAATTTACTTTTACTGGATGTTTTAATTTCTTGAGAACCACGTAATCTCCTAGGACTCTTGCAAAACTGTAAGCTCTGTATCTCTAATGTGAGAGAGCAAGAATGACTGAGCCACCATGTATAAACTTTCCCAGCTTGCTGGCACCAGGGACTTTCTCATCTCCTCACTGACTGAATTTCTATGTTCTTACTAAGCCCTCTCGCAAGAAAGCAGACATTTGAGCTTGCAGTTTGTCTCACATTTGCTACTGACAGTGCAGGCCATTTTCAGAGTAACTTGAATTTCTATGACACCTCTGGTTACTTCACAGAAGACACCTAATTAGACACCTCCCAGCACCCACCCACAATGCTTGCACCACTACAGGAGGGAGGTCCCTTGACAAAAATGTTCACGCTGGCAGGAAACCAGATCAAGAAGGTAGTCAACAGTCCATATGGATGAAACCCATCCAAGGAAAATAGCTTCAGTGATGTAACTTCAAGAGCTGAACGAATGTGGAACATCACCCACTGACTGTTTAAAAACAGTCAAATGCGTAGAGACACTGAGTCCAAACAGCAAGAAAGAGAAGAGAAAATTGCAACAAATAATGTGCCAAATACATTGTATGTTGATTTAACTATGCCCGAAGTCAGACTTAGTGCCATCAGACAGAACTTACATGTCTTTAGGTCCTCTATACTTGCCCTGATTGCTCAAATTGCAGTCTCCCACTGCCCCACATCCCCTAACAGGTAGCAAGGCTTAGGCAACTTGCATTTTTAGAAGAATATTTGCATTCTCCTTTTTTTGTGAAAGTAAAGCCTACAGAAGGCGAGGGGGAGTGGAGAAAGTTGTTATATAAGCAGTGAGGATAGGGAGTTCTGATTAGGCTTCTACTCTAGGCTGCAAAATAAATAATCAAAGAAAATGAAGATGCAGGTGCTTGCACCAAGACTGAATATGGCTCAAGGTTTTGTTTCCTGGACACTTCTTCCCTGATAATACAGATAGTGTCATGGGACTCATCTGTGCTACCATAATCAAGATAACCACTGCACGCAGTACATCTCACCAGGAGGGACTGTAATGGAAACTGGCCTTGTCATTTTTAACGTGTGCTGCTCATTACTAAATTCAAGCATCATATAAGCCTCAAACCAAAACGCTGGATGTGAATAGCTCCTGTCTGCTGCACCAGGTTTTATTTAGGGTCACTTTGGAACTAGGGACTCTGTATTCCAGTGCTCCACCCAGACCGCAAGGGTGACAGCAACTACAGCCCTCTGGCAACACAGGGACACTGTGGACAATCTTGTGCCCTGCCCTTGGCAGAATAAAATGCTGGAAATTTAGGGCAAGGTTGCAGGCTGTTCCAGAGAAATTTCACAGGCAGGACCATGTAATCCATAACTATTTGAAGAAGAAAGCTGTTGCACACCTTCTTAAATTACTTACAAGGACTTTGATTTCAGTAATATTATAGCTTTTATTTTTGTAAACGTGAAACAGACTCCCAAGCCTTGAAAGAGCAAATATCACTGGAAAAGAAGACAGAAGTCACCCATGAGCTAATTTGCTCTTTTGCCAACTAAGTTGAGATAGTTCCCTGGAGTCTATTTCCCTAAGATTTTTTTTCTCCAGTCTAGTCAAATGTCCTAATTAATAGATCTCAGAAGGAAAAAACCCACAAAATTAAAATAATCCAAAGCTCATGGAAGTGCTTTCCAGTTCCACTGTGTGAAATTTGCCTCCCAACAGCGTGTGGGAAGCCCTGAGAGTTTGACTCCTACGGAGGCTGTGTTGGCATAGAGGTGGGCTGTACAAAGCTGTACAAACCTCATCCGTGTGAGTTTCCCAGATTTGGGGATTTTTCTGCATCACATGGACGACATTTCCAATCTGCCTTCTGGGAAATTACTGCCTCAAATCTTGTTCACTGGACCTAGGTATTCCAAATCCCCTAGTTAGCCCTATATATCTTTTTCTTTAATCTTATAAAAACATTTTAAATCCTCATCTTAAAGGTCATAAAAGACAAAACAGTGCTCAGCCTCCCTCTCCTGAAATCCTGTTGATGTGAGTTGGAGTGAAATACTGGGCTGAAGGTGATTTAAAGGGGCAGGAATGAGGCAGAAGATTTACAGTGTCAACCAAGACTGCTTTAAGGCTAAAAACTTTCACTTTCAGAACTTGCCGTGCCATGTAGGAAGAGTGAAACAGGGATGTAACCATGAACCTAGCTAGTCAGCCAACAGCCTGCACTTACAGAAGTTTCAATCCAGAAGAAAACTATTGATTTCTTTTCTGTGAAAATCAGAGGCAAATGTTTCAGTAAAAACTTCCCTCTTTTCAACAAATACAAGTCTAGAAGTGTGGAGTTTTTCCAATATCAACTGCCAGTAAATGCCATAAACACCTACAAGAACAAATACATTTAGAGGAACAAAACCCAAGATTTTTGCTGGAATATACTGTGAGTTCAGCTAAGACATCTGAGCACATTTGATGGCCGGTGCTGCTGCTGGATTCATAATCCTTTCCAGATAACTCTTTGAAGAAAGAAAGCTTAACCCCATTTGACCTGCGCTTACTCAGGGTGTCTCTTCCACTTCAGCAGCTTGAGCCACATACAAAGGACCTTGTTTTTGCAATGGTTTTGATAGATTTTCAGGGACACAAATGTGCCTGATTCTGAGGGAGGGCTGATGCATTTTTTGCCTCTGGAAGTTTACTTGCAGTCTGCTAACCCTAGTTGCAGCTGTTGAAGTCCGTTGAGCCTAAATAATGAAATGCAGCCCTGATTTCCTTTCTTCTGGGCCAGATCTTGAGAGCAAGTGACGTTCTCAGCTCTGAGAGCAGCTGGGGTCACTGGCTCTCAGAGAATTAGGCTCTCTGTCTCCTATGGGAAATATTTGGTCTGTTGTGGCTGTTGCTTTGATTTTCTAGTGATATGTATTTTATACATGTCTATAAAAACAAACACAGTTTACCCTACTGCCACACAGATCCCTTGCAATTCCTTGTCAACAATGTGAAGCCAATGTTACACTCAAGCACAGGAATGACTCATTTTTTACAACTGTGGTCTTCTGAGAACATTACAAAGGCTACAGCGGAAACGGTTTCATTCAGAAGTATTTCCTGCATCACCATCAGTGGCTTATTTTTCCTGGGTCTCCATTTCCTTTGCTTTTCCAGTCGTTTGGGTGTTCTATATTTAGCCAGTTCACTGAAGCACACGTGGAGAACTGAACCAGGCGCTTGTACGAAAGCTTTTCCCCTGAATTTCTGCCTTCATAGTAGAACCCCCTGTAATTTGACTGTCTTTTTACTCCCACTCATCCCTGCTGAATACAGCTGTATAAGATTTTAGCAGTGCACATTGCATTTTTAATTCACTATGTGCCTCTCCCTCAAACAAGAAGCAGATGACATCTGCTGCCAGGGTGACTCAGCATGTGAAGAACTGCAATCACAACCCGGCAGCCTATGCTAAATAACCTGACCCATTTACTTCGAAAGTCAGTTAAATCTAAATGCCAGATATTAGATTANCCTCTTACCCTGCAGTCCTGGGCAGGGTGCGTGCTGATTTGTAGCCCACCCAAATAAAAATATCAGGCGAAGGTATTACTGCGGTTGAAGGGGAAGAGAGAGATATGCAGGGGCAGACCAGGGGTGCCTGTATGAACCTGCCTTCTGCTGCAGGAAGTACAAGGGAAGGTAAAATGACTGGTTTCACAGGTGGCTCAGACAGGATGGCCTGCGGGCAGTAGAAGCTCTCAGGAAGCAGTTGCTTGCTTTATCTCTAACAGTATTTTGGGAGGGGGAAGACAGGGCACTAACCTGCACAGGCTTTGGCATATGAACAAAAGACATTAGGTAGCCAGCTGTTAATCCACTAAAAAGTTGGATTCCCTGCCTCTAACAACAGATTTTCATTTCCAAGTGGACAAGATCTTTGAAGGGATAAGAGATTAACAATCTAACGCTTCTCGGTCTGTCTGATCAAGTGTAATTTTCCAGCAGTGCTTATCAGTGTTCAAACTTGTTTTTCGTAGGAATGTAATGTTTTTACAGGGTCATGTTTGGTGGCTGAGCCTCAAAAGGGCCTTCCTGTATGTGCGAAGATATCATTGATTTTAATAACTTCATTGGAAGTTGCTGATTATTTACAAGCCTGCTATAGGGGAGCTGGGCTTAGTGCTTCTTTCTTGGTGTATATGACAACATTGTCATATGCTTGTCATATTTTCCTTCAGAGTAGAAGGTGCTTGCCATGGATCTCTAAGCTAAGCCCCTCCCTGCAAAAAGGTTTCCTTACTCAGAGATGAGGAAACTAAAACAAGAAATGATTCAGTGGTTTTCCTGAGTTCACACAATGATTTGGAACCTATTCCACGTCTCTGATGGAAGAAGGCAGGTTTTGTGGCTGAATCTAGTGGCAAGAGTCCTTAGGTCTCAGTCTTTACCCTCTCTGTGACCTAGAAGTAATGTTACAGCTATGCGCTTCCATGTGCCCATCTTTTTGTTTAAAGTGATCCGGATGAGTTCTAAATTTGCAGTGATGGTGTGTGGAAGAATTAATGGCTGAGGTGAAATGCACAGGAGTTCATGGAGGAGTGAAAGTGTAAAGAATTTGCAGGTTCTGTTCTCCAGTCAAAAGGCTCTTTTCTCCTCTAGTAATGTGACTCCAGTTTCAGAGGTCTCTTTTTTTAGGAGCAAAAGGTCCTAGATTACTTTCCCCTGAGATCATTTGCAGAGCTCTCTTCGAGTCCTGGTGGCTTTGACTGTACAGCGTTGCAATGTGCGAGTGAGAAGACGCGGAGGCAGCTGGCATTCATTCCACAAATACGTGGGCACTGGACTTTGCCAGGGCCACGCCTGGGAATGTCTCAGCTCTTCCGCTACAGGGATGCAGAAACACAGACTGTTTCTTCCTCAGAGCTGGTTAGTTCAACCTGGCAAACTCACCTCAATTTCTTCTTGGAAAACAGTTTTGTAATTTAAAAGTCCTTATCCTTCAAAGGTGTCTGGGCCTTTGCGCAGACTCAGTTGGAGAATGCTCTGGAAAAGGTGGACTATTGGCCATGACGTGCGTGGCAAAAAGTCAGCCACAAAGAGGGTTTTAATTTCAAAATGCCACATCACAAACATTACGAAATGATATAAAAAGCTACAGCTGCTCTGCTAATAATTCTCTACATGCCTTAAAATGAAACACTTTATAAACTTGCCATCTTTCTTAGAAATCCTTCATCATGAGCTCCTAGCAGCCTCAAGCTAGTTACGTTATCATCACAATAAATGAAGTGTCCATCTTGCTGTCTCATCCACACAGATATTCTTTATGAACACTAGCAGCGTCTCTGAAGTCGACTAAGACACTTGCATGCATAAAAATGTTTGCAGCAAAATTTCAAGGGTCGGGCCCAGCTTTCATTTTGTTTGATTATGTTTCATAGACATACATTCAGCCATTTCCCAGTCCTTATTTAAAAAGCATCCACCTCTCCAGTTACACAGGGAGGAGTGAAGAAAAGAGCAAACTACAACATGCAGGCGCTTCAAAGGCAGGGAACAATGCTATCTGCAGAGAAACACATACACACAGCCTGCTGCCCATAAGGAGCTGGATAAAAAGACTAAAGCAGCGCAGAGGGAAAAAATAACACAGAGAAGGCCAGCTGTGTCTTGAGGCACAGTTTCAGTTGTCATGTCTACTGTAGTATAGAAGATACACCTTATTTTCATTAGTCATGCAGAGGATGAAGTGAAGCTGAGCTGCCAGACAGTGCCTCTAGATCCTGAGTGCACTCTACAAACATAACATGTAACCAATGCATTAAACAGTTCTGCTTAAACGGTGCAGCCCTTCAAAGTGTGAGTATACTGTCGTTTCATTGCCTGCTCTGATGCAGCTCTGATGTCTGAGCCTGTGTCACCAGGAACCAGAAGGGTTGTTCGCTACCACCCAGCCCTTCCAAACAGTACGTAAGGATGACTGAGAACAAGTGTGCCAGAGCTCTAAGCTGCCCATCGGTTCATTGAAACTTTAGATCTTTAAGGAGGTGCAGAGTGAAAAAACAAACTGCATTAATTCAGTAGTATACCACAAAAACACTTTGAATGTGAGCTGCGTTGTCAGTAATCAATACTTAATGTTACAGTGAGCGCTTCTTGGTTTCAGAAATACTATCTTAAAGGTACAAAGCACTCAAAGGATTAAAAATAATCTTTGCAAGTCCTGCTAAGATAAACGGAGGATGGTTGCACTGGGTTGATCCTGTTCTATTACTCTCAGGCTGTTGCACACAAGACAGTGCTCTATTGTATTATACTTCAAAAAAAGTCTTCTCCCCCACCAGAACAGGAATAATTCTCATTTGAAATTAGCAACTCCATCACCAGTTTAAGGTGCAAAAAAAGTGAGTCAGCCCACAAATTCCTTTTTCTTCAAATAGCAAACTCCTGTATTTATCTCTGAAGTTCTCACACGTAGTCTGTCTGCTGGGGAATAAACAGTACAGCAGCACTAGAGAGCCAGTCATTAGGCACATATGAACTGATCACATTAACGCATAATTAGCACATAATTTTCTGGAGATCCCATATGGCTCCAATCATATCATTACTAACAGCAGCACATCATATCATCCAACAAGAGCAGGTCAAGCCCTGACCTTTTTCTAGCATGCATGTTCTGATAATAATAGATACTATTTTTGGCTAGAAATAGATTTGGGGTGTAATTTATGACCCAGCTTATTCTTCTTGTTTCTTAAGAGTGAATGTTCTCTTTGATGATCTTGGTGGTGGTGTCTGCTGTCTTCCTGCTGTGGCCGACAATAACATAACAAAATCGACTAGATCACCAGCTCAGTCTTACAACTGAGTAAGAGTTTGGCATCTTACCAGCTCAAATAGTGGTGCACTGGCTGCAGGGCCCAGGAAAAAAATGCAAATATTTCAGCCGTGCAGACGGCTATACAAATAGCAGAGCAGACGAGGCAGCCTCCTCTGGGGAGACAAAAGATATTTGTGATGACCTCCTTCGTTCAAGTTAAACAAGTAAAATCTTACCCCGGCTCATTGTCATAAGTTCCCCTCCTCTGTGAATGTGCACAAAGGGCAATGCACTCTATCTGCAACTTGGCAGCACGACAAGAGCCCGGAGAGGATGTTTTGCGGTCAGGTCTCGCTGTGCCCTGTCTGTCTGCCTGCTGTGTGTGGTCAAGGTGCCTGGGGCTGACTGAGTACACAGGGCAACAAATGCCAATTCAAGCTGCCACATTTTGTGCCATTCTACAGAATGCTCCTCCACCAGCATCTTTGGTGTTGCCATTCCATGTGTTTGCTCTATCTCCCTGTGGTGCCCTGCTTTTCTTGCACTCTCATTTTTTCTTGAGGGAGCACAGAAGTTTGGCAGGAAAAGTGGAAGCTGCCTCCTCTCTGCTGAATGTCCAGCATCTTGGTCATTCTCCCTTTTCAGCACGGTAGGCTTGGAGGTTGGGGCGTGACAGAGGTTTCCTTGTCCATTTCCGTCTATCAAGTCTGGTACAATGAGCAGCCTCAGCTGAGATATTTTGGGCGGACAGTGTCCCAACATGCCATGCATTGTGCAATTTACTTGGCTTTGCTTCTCACCACAGAAATTAACAAAATCCATAGCGTGCTTCTTGCCTGTCAGGAAGCTATAGTCTGCATTAATCTCTCATTCGGAAGACGGCTATGTGACAGAGATGATTAATCCCAGCCACAGACAACACTTCCTGTCTTTAAATAGTTTCAGTAGATAAATAACTTCTATAATGAAACACTATCCCACACTGGGGTTTTGGTCTAAGCGAGGAACTTTTGAGTTCTAACTCTGGCTTTCAGACAAAATCGCTTTGTGGATAAAAGTAGAAGCCTGATTTTTTTACAGAGGTGGTACACCCTCAGCTTTTTTTCACACTCCTCAGGAGTTCCAGCTCTTCAGCACCTGCAAATGCAACTCTGTTTCTCTGGCCAATTCTTTTGCTATAAGCTAGTCATAGAGTTTTCCCTGCACGTGTATTGAAAGGATAAATTACTCAATGGCGGAAAGATTTCTGAAGATGCAGGTCATGGCTCAAGGCAGATTACAGTCACGCACAGTGCTCAGAGCTTGCTCTAGGGGGCCTGCATTGTCATCATGGTCCCCACCAGTGCTTAGTCTTTATCTGGAAAATGTACCCAGCAGACCTCATTCTTGAATCTGGGCCACACATACATTCACTACTGCTCACAGGCAAGATCTGGTCCAAAGTCCATTAAAATCAGCAAGAGTCTTTCCTAATTTAAGTGGGTTGTAGTCAGAGCTTTGCAGGATGCATGAACCCCAGCCTTCCCCACTTGTGGATAGCACAGTGGTGATCTAACACACAGCTGCCTTCTGAAAGCATGTTTACACAACTGGGGAAGTCTTGGCCTCTAGAAGATGGAGGACTTTCTACCATGGGCACTGTCCAAATGGTATTTGAAAAATAACATTCACACTCCTGCAATCTCTCTGCAGTACTTGCCATTTAAATCATTTTTCAAACCACACCGAAATAGAGCATGCATTGTAGTGATTTTCTTCAATTCCCTTCCACCAGACAAACCAGGGAGAGGGGACTGTGACCACCAGGTCTTGAGGCTGGAGGGAAATAAATGGAAACAGAAAATGTCGTGTGTAGGAATCTCATGCTTGGCAGGACATTTAAAAATAAGGAGTGGTGATGAGATAAATTCTTTGAAAGAGCTTGAATTTGTTCAAGGGACTTTTTCTTTTTGTTACATGCAAAATAAATGGGCTATATGCTGGAAGTTCATGCTAAAGATAGCTGTGCAGATGCAGGAGCGTCACTGAGCCTCCAGAAACACCGTGACTGTAATTTTAGCTTTAAACTAGCTACAGAGGACAATCTCCACATCCCCATGGCTGCACTGCTCCTGCTGCTAGGCCCTGAACTAGCTACACAGCACTGCAGAGACTTGCCCATGATTTTCCTGGTACTCTCAATAACTTAACACAGGCCAAAGTATCAAGCAAAGACTGGGATTCTGCATCCATAAAGGCTGGCAGCCATAAGTACAGCTGTGTATGATGCTCTGATTAATGTTTGAAGTCATAAGCCATTATTCTTCCATAACAGTGAGAGAATGAACTCAAACATATGGTGGTGATTGGCAAAGTAGTGCTGTGGCTACTAGCACTCTCTTTTAATGTACCATGCGACAAATAGAAAAATGAAGCCAGGTTCCATCCTGGCTGATG
This sequence comes from Burhinus bistriatus, assembly GCA_013397275.1. Lineage (NCBI taxonomy): Eukaryota > Metazoa > Chordata > Aves > Charadriiformes > Burhinidae > Burhinus > Burhinus bistriatus. Next base: position 135,347 of record VYXH01010051.1, on the reverse strand, counting down.
ATCTTTCCTGGTACAAACAAAGGCACAAGGATCTCAAGGACTGGAGGGAAGTGTTCCTTGATCCTTTTTCAGAGCAAAGTGGAAACCAAGACCCAGTAGCTCTCCCTCTGTTCCCTCAAGAAGAGTCAGTCACTATAGTAATGGTTAACCAGAAAAGCGAATCAGCTCACCTGTTTAGCCTCCCAGGCCAAGCAGTGAGAATCATAGAATCATAGAATTAAAGAATGGTTTAGGTTAGAAGGGACCTTAAAGATCATCTAGTTCCAACACCCCTGCCATGGGCAGGGATATCTCCCACTAGACCTGGTTGCTCAAAGCCCCATCCAGCCTGGTCTTGAACACCTCCAGGGATGGGGCCTCCACAGCTTCTCTGGGCAACCTGTTCCAGTGCCCCACCACCCTCATTGTGAAAAATTTCTCCCTGATACCTAATCCAAATCTACCCTCTTCCAGTTTGAAGCCATTACCCCTCATCCTATCACTACAGGCCTTTGTAAAAAGTCCCTCTCCAGCTTTCTTGTAGGCCCCCTTCAGATACTGGAAGGCTGCTGTAAGGTCTCCCTGGAGTCTTCTCTTCTCCAGGCTGAACAACCCCAACTCTCTCAGCCTATCTTCATAGGAGAGGTGCTCCAGCCCTCTTATCATCTTTGTGGCCCTCCTCTGGTCCTGCTCCAACAGGTCCATGTCCTTCTTGTGCTGAGGACTTTCAAGCTGGATGCATTACTCCAGATGGGGTCTCACCAGAATGGAGTAGAAGGGCAGAATCACATCCCTTGACCTGCTAGCCACGCTTCTTCTGATGCAGCCCAGGATACCGTTGGCCTTCTGGGCTGCAAGTGCACATTACCAGCTCATGTTGAGCTTCTCATCAAGCAACACCCCCAAGTCCTTCTCCTCAGGGCTGCTCTCAATCCATTCTCCACCCAGCCTGTATTTGTGCTTGGGATTGCCCTGACCCACGTGCAGGACCTTGCACTTGGCCTTGTCGAACTTCATGAGGTTCACATGGGCCCACCTCTCAAGCCTGTTCAGGTCCCTCTGGATGGCATCCAGAAGCAAATAAAGTTTCTATTATTTCATTGATTAAAAGCAGGTAAACTCTTTTACTTGTGTTTACTTTTGGCTGGGTATCATATCCATGAGGCTCATATCCATGAAGAACATTGTTGTCAGAAGGGCTGCCAAGAAGAGTTCTCAAAACAAGTTTCTCTGCTAGAAACCTGGGCTACAGCTAAGGTATCTCAGTATATGGGTAGTATTTTCAGAGGTGGGGGGAGGTCAGCATAATAATCACTTATCTTAGTTAACTGTAACCTCCCATTAGATCAGACATCCTACTTCAAAACAGGCTTTAGATACTCTGGCTTAATATTTTAACTCGGAGAGATGAAATTTAAGCTCCAAATGTCATATTTAAACTCCTAAATATAAGTGGCCTGATTTTCCAGGGTGTTAAGCATATGCAATGCCTGTTGATTTCAATGAGAAATGTGGGTGCCTGACAACCATTTTGGAAAACCAGGCCATTTTATTTAGTCATTGACACACAGATTCCTAACTTTAGGCAGCCAGCTTTGAGACCTTTTCTAGCTTCATGTGGTTCTGCTTCAGCTTTACCAGAAAATCACTTCCATTAAGAAGTACCCTTGGCCTACTCCGTTCCAGTCCTATTTTGCACGCTGTTGTAAGTATTCATTTAAGGCTGATTTTGCAGAAGCAAACAACAAAACCACATCAATTTAAAATATTATTTTTTATTTTTTATGCAGAATAAATCACTTCATAAACATTTAAAACAATGTTCCTTAGAGCGAGAGTGACCTCATTTTTATACAGCAATTACTACTTAGACAGAAGGGAATTTGTGCTGCAGAACTGTTCTCTTTAGTACAGATGACACATTTCAGTGGGAAAGGCAAAGTTAAATACATAGCAAAGTTAAATACACACACTGGGTTCCAGCCATATTTGGACTGTATCACAAAATAAATAACACTAGAAAATTAAAAATGAGTACTGCTTCTCAACTCTAATCTAGATTTATTGTGCTCATCCTACATGATGCTTGATCAGAAAGGAATAGGAATGCATGTAGCAGGAGACAACCTGCCAGGTCTATGCTAGATTGAATTTGCCAACTGTTCAAAAACATCATCCTACCGGAGGGACAACTAATACAAAGGAAAACAAATATGCTTTAACCCATATAGCTAACACTAGTTCAGTATTAGTTACAGTGACCAAAATACTTCCCTCTTAGGACACCCTCATACATGTTAGAGTTATAAATACCGCCAAAATTTCCTTTCTCGGATTGATGCTCATATAACGGCACAGGCTTTTAGTGGTCTTAGCCTTAATCTTAGAGTTTCAGAGACGACTAGCAGCATGTGGTGCTTGCATGCATCTCCTTACCATCTGTGGATTCTTTATGTTCAAAGGAGGCAACAAATTCATCAACGCTTAGGGAGCCATTTGGATCTAGAAATCTTAAAGCGGGAAGCATTTATGGAAGGTTGCAAATAGTCTGAACCTTCACACTGGAGTGGATGTTGCAGACTAAGCTGTCTCAATACGGGCTCAACAGAAAGAGAAAATAAATTAGACATACCTTTCAGAGAGGAAGGGTAAGATGGTAAGGGGGCAGGTGGGGTTAGGGAAGACTTTGGAGGTCTAAGGAAGTAGCAGAGGCAGAATTTGTCTCTTTGAAGTCTTTTCAAAGAAGGAGGATATTCGTTTCCGAGGGACAGGTCTGAGCTTCGATACATCTTATTTATGCTGTCCTGCACCCAACGTTCTGACCAGCAGTAGTTCAGGCTCTGGTTACATTCTCTTCCGGAAGAAGTATGCTCCAGGGTTCCTGCGAGTCCACTGTGACATGCCAAAAGGTGGCTCTGCACAGGGGCACTCAGATGAGCATGGAGTAGGTAACAATAGTCCTGCTATAAGGTGCTTAACACGAGGCACTACCAAGTTAGTCACTGAAGGGGAAATCTGGAACTATAGTGATGTGGTCTTGGCATGCTGAGGATCTGGTTGCAATTTGACACGTGTTTAGTGGCAGGATTTCTATTTAGCTAGCTAAAATTGTTTACAATGATGTAAGAATAGCTCAGAAAAGACCATACTCCCATTTTTCTGACTTTCCAGACACAACCATAATGTTTTAAACACAGGTGTTGGACTCAGTCTCATGTCTTTGACAGTGTACACAACAAACCCATGACACAGTCATAGTTGGATCCTAAGTAAATGCATACAATAAACATACCCAAGCAAACAAAAGACAAAGAACATATGGGGTGCTGCTGGGACTGATTTCTGCCTGGTTGTAAAACAAAAAACAAAGTGAGCACCACTCATAAACTATTTAAAGGAGGCACAGCTGTAATCATCACCACTCCCCCAGCCTGGCCCAGCTGCACAGACTACCCACCACCATTTTTCGGCTGTGGCAGAGGACAGCTTCTCAGGAAGCAGATGCTGCATTAAGAGCCTTGTCACCTCCTGCTGCAGCTGCAAGGGACCTGGCACTCCCCACCAAGCCACTGCTCCCCAGTCCTAGCAGAGCAGGATCCCTGCCTGCTGCTGCAGATGTGCAGCCCAGCTTAGAGAGCCATGACCCACAACTAACCTGCCCTGGGGGCAGGCCTGCAGCTGCAGCCCGGGCCCCTTTTCTGGTGAGACTGGAGCACAGCTGGTCACATTGAATGTTCTCCAATGCTTCTGTAAATCAGCAGGGGTAAGTCCCTGGAAAGACCAGCCTTCTTTTGTATCATTTATTGTTTGTATTGTAACAGAGCACAGGCTCCTGTGCAAAAATTTTGTCCTGGGGGAAGAAGATGGATGGGGCTATTTGTCTGGAACTGCTGAAGCAGCACTGTGGGAACTGTTACTCTGGCCAGGTAGCTCAGCAACTGGGTGTCTCCAGTCTGGACACTTTGACCAGACCCACTGTGTCCAACGGCATCGGGCGTACTGCTTGCACACTGGCGATTAGGGCAGCAGATCTGTCACACAGCTGACACACCCTGGATACGCGGGATTTGCTGCCTGCTGCGTGAGTCAGTATTGCCACCCCAGGCAGCAGTATGGGTGTGGGAACCCCGGTCCTGTCTCTGCTCTCAGTGCTCTTTTATGCCAGATATTCACACATATGTAACAGGGGATCCACATCGACTAAAGAGCTGACAGTCAGTTTTGACACAATACAAAAAGTGGAAGAACATGTGGTGGAGGAAATGGGAAAGGAAGGACAAGAATAGCAAAGATAAAAACAGGCAGTTGCACACATTGATTTTGCGCACTGTAAGCATTGCCAATTGCTATTTTGAGACATTTGTATTCTTACTGGTTGCTGCGGTGGCATTGTCAATTTTACAGATGTCAAAATGGAGTGCATATGGAAGAGGTTTGTAAGGGACCATGCAGAGGCTTCATGTATTTGTCCAGGGAGTTTACTTTAGTACTCAAAGGAGAAGACAGCTTGTACTTATGAGAGAAGAGGACAACCAGTCAGTAGAAGAGGAGGAAATGGTTAGACTTTGAGTTTTACAAGGATTTGAAACTTATGTGAAGAGGATCTACTGGGCAAATTGGTTAATATGAATGGACCTCTGGGAGGATCTGAAGGAAGTAGCAAGACTGCAGAATAATCTAGCATATGTACAGCTCTAGAAAGTAAAGTGCTATTAAGGTGACTTCCAAATTACAGTCTGAAAGAGCTCACTGAGGTTGCTAAACGTGAACTGGCTACACTAGCTAAATGCATAGGCATACAGTTGCTGGGGGACAATGGGCTCTGTCCCTTGGAGGTATTTTCACACTGTGATATCCAGTTTGCTACTCGTTGGTATACACAATAGATGTTGTAAGTTTTTGGCATCTATTTTAGGCCTAGTTGTCAGGTAAATAATCAGGAAAATTGTGGGGTTTAAATCTAATAACTTTTAAAAGTAAATTTATAATTTTTTCTGGATGAAAATCTGTCAGTTTAGTGTAGGCTTACAAGCTTTCCAGTCACATTTATAAAAAGGCATTTAATCAGAAGGCAGCACCCAGTTAGGTAGAAAAACTACCTGCCACAATATGATGATGAGCCACAAGAAACCACAAGGTCCTCTCTTCCTCTACATGTACATATCGATACAGTACAAGTGAAAAATGAGTTTCAAGATTCTAACAGAAGACATAGTACCTTTCACCTAGACAGTATAATTTTGCAGGATTTCCATCATAAGCAGTACCAACGTGTGAAACTTTATGCCTGTCAATTCCTTCCTCAGAAAGCTTGTCCACGCAGACTCAGAAGTAATCCTCTAATAAGCAATATAAGTGTGGCAGAGTAAGATGGAGGGGGATTTTATTTCCAGCTTTCTTAACACCATATGTTCACTTAATCCCACTCTTCATTTAGTTAGAGGTAATCCCTGAGTACTTCAGTACAAATTACATGCAAACATACATTGTGTGTATGGGTGTACCTGTATATAATACTGCACATGTGTCTCAGACTAAGAGTGAAATCACACTGATAGCTAAGGCAGTTGAATTTTCCTGAACAGATGCTCCTAAGTCATCTACCTCAAAAATACACATTAAGATTCAAGAAGGAAATTCTGAACAAAGTACTAATGAGGATTGCTTGGATTTTCACCCATCAAATCTTGAATAAAAATCTTCAAAGTTATTCTGAAGTGCCATTTAATTTTTCCTACCTCATCACTAAAATTATTCAAAAAATCATGACATCTCTCTTTGATTAAGTCCAGAAAAATCACACAGACCACATTAAACATGCTAAAATGTTTATTTTCCACTTTTCACTTCAGAATGAAAGTTTTAAAATAAATTGTAAAAGTTTCAAAATATAATGAGAAAAAAAGCTGAAATTTACTGTTCAAAAACCTACTGTCCATTCATCTACAGCTGTTCTAAAAAGAATCTGAAACTTCCCATGACTATTTTCAGTCGCTCACTAGTTAAAGAACAACTGCACCAGTTTAAACTACTTTTAAAAAATGTGACAAGTGCAGCCAATGTCACTTAAGTGGTCAAGAAAGAAATTCCAGTAAATCCTAATGTATGATTTACAAGGCATATGTTGAATATTTCACATATGCACAAAAATGACAGGAAAAAACCAATTGTGCTCTGTAAACATTTTGTACAGTTAAATAACGCAGAACTTCTGGAGAAATCTGTATTTTCTACCCAGTCTTGCAACTTGGTTGCTGCCAGCTGGCTCCTGAAAGAAAAAAAGCTCACTTGAGCAAGTCACTATCCAGAATGAGATCTGGAACAAGACATGGTTGAAGATAGCTGGGAAAGAACAGTTAATAGTAACTAGAAAAACAAAGAGTAGTGCCAGCACTGAGCGTGCCAGAGATGCGTATATCTCTCCCAGCAGCTCCAGCAACTGTACTACATTGCTGCAGTACATACACACAAAGCTTACCCCTGCAATTATGGCCGCTGCATAAATGAGTTTGACTGAATTTAAAATATTTCACTCTATAAAGAAAGGAAGCTAACTGTAGTATATTGGATTTTCACAGTGCAGCAGGAGAAGCTCCAAAATTCAATTCTATCTCAGACAGCAATGTGACTGATAACCCTATTTTATCACATGTTCATAAAATCACTTATACTTTAATAATTATTAAATCAGATTTAGCAGCTAATTATTCTGTAATGAGGATTAACTACATATAAGGTGTTCGGTCTTGAAGGAAAGACACTTTTCAACATTTACATTAAAACATTGCTCTTTTTCTAACTCAGTAAGCAAAAGACGTCACTTCTGAAGTGAGGTGAAATAGAACCTTTTCAGCATAAAATGAGAAATGTTGTCATGGAGGAAGTAAAAACAGAAAGTTAAAAGTAATCTGAAAGGTAAATGATTATTTGTTGCTTCTTTTATGCCTTACTCTGTAATGGTAACATGGGTAACATGAACTCCCAAGTCCTTCCGTGGAAGTGCTCTCCAGCCTGACCCAGAGAAATGCCTAATCCAGACCCCTGGATTATCCTGGGACTCTTCCAGTTTGATGTCAAGCAGAGCCATTATGCCTACAGAGCCAGTAAGGCCATATCAAAAAGGTCATTGCAAGAAGAGAAGAACTTTTCGTCAGAACTACAAGATAAATTTGATCTGCAAGCAGAAACAAACTCAATTTCTTTCCCCAGCCCACTCTGCCACTCACCTCCCTTAGTATTTTAAACATATTGTGGACTTGTTCTTATGACTGCAAAACTTTTGGTACACTTCTGTCATTTCACTGTAATGTTAATGACCAAACCGCTGCCATTACACCATAGCAAATGGTTTTAATGTTTTTGAAGTTACATAAGTTTGCTCCTATGCTGAAAATTCTAGTGTTTTTTGAACAAATGTGTGGAAAAGAATCAGTATTTGTATTTTAAGTGAATTATGTGCCAGAATCTCATAATTCTTATAAATGAGTAACCTCATAATTTTCAGAGGCATCACTCAGAGAAAGCAAAGATACTCCAGGCTGTATTTATTTATTTGCAGAGTTGTATGCAAAGTTGTTGCCATAGCTTTGGCCTCTTTTTTAGACTGGCCATCCTTACCATGTAGGGACTTCTTCAAAAAATGACCATGACAGAGTCAATGTCCTCTACATTAGCATTTGTTTACATCATCCCCCTTGCTGTTGTTGGCACCTCATTCCAGTTCATGTCACCCTTTTTTTTGTTATGCTAATGGATCTTTTCCAATTCATCTTCACCACTGAGATTTTTTTTCTCTTGGTTTTAAAGTTACTGTCAGATAGAAAAGCATTAGCTCCTTCCGTCTCCAAGAAGATGATGAAAAACCTTGTTTTATGAATAGCCGGTACAACTACTGTGATTGGGACCCACAGCTACATTATTTTCCCTTGTAATCATATTAAGTCAGATGAAGGAAAAAGAAAGGCAGCTAGAGAGTATTAATAGATCTTGAGGCCGTGATAGATCTTAAGGCCTGTAACTGTGTTGCAGAAAGCCACTCGTTTCTCTGCCTCTCAGTAAGAATCTCTAGAAACATAAGTATTTTACGTTATTTTGTTCCTAAAGATATAAAAATACATACATTCTAATTGCACTTTAGAGAAGGAAAATTAATAAAGACAATTGTGCCATTCCCCATTAGTGGAAATGCCCCACAGTTAACCTGCCTCAGGCACTTTCAATATCACTGAATCCCTTGGGTGGGATTTTCCAAAGTGCCAGAGTTAGCTCAGCCCTGCTCCCATTAAAATCAATCACTGACTCCAGCCTGGGAGGAGAGTCCAGAGAGTCCCTGTGGTGCCCTGTATATTGGAAGATCCTAATCTTTGTGTGTGCTGTTGCTTCCCTATATTTATGTGCATGGCTGCACAGGTGCTCAGATACATTCATGAGGGCCAGGATTTTCCTCAGAGGACCTAAAAAGGAACCACAAAGCCAGCTGTGCGGAATAAAGAGTAATGGAGGGTAATATAAATCATGGAGGAAAGGGGAACTTTGCTTAAGATGAAACTTCATCGAGTGTCTAATGAAGTCAGTTAATTGCAGTCTCTATGCCCCAATTCAGAGAGCAAAACCTTCCAGAAAATGTTTTCAATACTACTTCACACATTGTATTTTCTATCTGTGGAATCCAATTGCCATAGGCAGTCATCAAGGCAAAGAGTTTAGTAGAATTAAAAAAGGGATTTAGGAAGCTTTGCGAGCAAAGTCAACATTTGCAGCTGCATGTGCTAGATTACAACAATGCAGGGGACAAACAGCAGCATAAGCTGATTGCTTTGAGGATCAATAAGAAATGTTTTCTTGCCATGTTTTAGCCCTGCTGATGTATTGAGATGCATGATGGTATGGTTTGAGTTTTCACTAAAAGGAGTAATAATGATAATGAATGCTATATGTAGATTATTTGCTAGTCTGTATTATGGTAATGCTGGCACTTCCATAGAAAGAGTATCAGCCAATGAGTCTGTGATGAAGAGCAATCTCCCAAGCAAGAGACTGGTTTGGCATTGATTAGAGCAGAATTCAGACCTTGGCCATGAACAAGACTTCCTTTCTGACTGTAGGGAAGTATCTTACTCTCTCTGTGCTTTAAATCATCACCTGAGAAATGGGAAGACAGTACTTCTCTAGTTCTCAGAGGTGGAATGAGGGGAAAGTGCATAAAGAAGAGATTGGTCATATTTTCATTCAGAGCCATTTTGTGCTTTGGATTCAGACCTGTCATCCCACTGTAAATCAGGAGTAGTTTAGCTGGAATTAGTCGAGATTTTCTTGATTTACAGTGATGAAATGAGTTCAGAAAATGGTGTTTTCATTCTGCTGTTTGTGATGCTCCTCTGTTTGAACTTGTTCCCACATGCAAATAGAAGCAGCCTTTCCTAAGAAGAACAGTAGCCCTGAGAAAGCATAGCAGCCATACCCTCGAACATGAGCGGTTTCTGCAATGGATTATGTATCATGCTGGCTGGCTTGAAACCCCAGAAGCTCCTGTCCAAGTTTGCATTCCTATTATGGGCTACTGTTGTCATTACACCTGTTGCTTCAAGGTCAGAGCCTCGTCAAGATGCTCTTGTTTACCCTGAACAGTAGATAAGATCTCAGAAAAGACATTTTTAAGGTATAGGCTACATGAGCTGAATTATTTATGCTAATGGCTATGGGTGCTATACCTGTTGCTATGAAATACTGTAATACTTCATCATAACTCCCATTTGGAAATGCCATTACAGCTAGCTGAGCAGCAATAGATACAGTATAGGTTGAGCAAGTTATTGATGCACAGGAAAGGCTTTTTAATGATTTTGTACCTTAAACACTTTAGTTGGCAAAAATTTGATAAAGAAGCAGGCGGAAACAGTCAGACTGCTCTTCTTGTTAGAGTTGGCAGGGGTCATAGGCGCTCAAAGTTCCATGATGGGATATCTGCATGTACATACAGATGTACCTATATATATATAGTTTTAATTGATAAAGTCTGGATCAGACCCAGCTGGTCTTCACCAAGATGTGAAATTTCTACTTCACAAGTCATTGAGCTTTCTTGGGTCCAACAAAGCAATCAAGATGGGAGTTGGTGCATTTTTTAATTTTGAACTCTCATATTTCCAGCCTTTGCCTGGTGTGTCCTTCAAGGAAATTCCCCCAACTATCTAACGATCCAAAAGCCTATGTAACCGTTGTTTATTTATGTTTTCTTATTCAGATTTATTTAAATACAGAGAATAAAACCTTTGAAGGATTCAAAGTTAAGCTCAGCTGCCAACATTGCTTAGCTGTACTTAAAATTGAGATTGATAGACAGCATTTAGGGAAAGGAAGGGTCGATAGCCATGGAATTATTGCCCTGATTAAAAACAATGATCCATTTTATCCTTTCTTATTTGGAAGCAGATAAACGTTTAAACTGACCTTTTAACCTACTCAAAAGGCTTAACTATTTTTATTATTTCTTTAGCTGTTAATTTTATTGGCAGATGTATGACTAAATCCCCTGGAAAAAAAAAACCAACCTACTTTGAAAACCTTACCCAACGTCTACTGCAGGTATGGACTATTTCCCCAGCCTGGGGGATGATTTTATGTTGGTAACTGATGTATGTAATTGGATAGTGGTTCTGTAGGATGCACACAGATGCAATCTGGTCCTCAAGCTTAAAATGGTCTGGCTCTGATCTCTACCCTGCATTAAATTAACTGTGTTGTCTGTTGTCTGCTTAGGCTCAGGGCAATTTAGCAAGTTTGAAATAAAGGAATAACATTTCCACATGCCAAAAGCAGAGTTTGCATTAGTGAGCTGCAGCCTCTTTTTCATTTCGATACAATTTCATAGTCAGGCACATGAAGCTTTGCACACTTCATGGCCATGCAGTTCCTGAGCTGCTATGGTGTTGAACGTGACTTAGCAGCGCTTCTGTGCTGGGTTAGATGTAGCTGGAACTGCCACGGAGCTACAGAATGAACCTGGGCATGGCACACCCAGGTTGCTCCTTGTACCCATGCACTCACGGTGCTTAGTCTGTGAGTCTGCTTCTGGGGGAGGTGTTGTCATTCTAATCCCTTCAGGGTCACGGAGGATCATTAAGAAAGCATGGTGGGATTAATACAACCTGGAGACACAGTCTGAACCTGCTGATAACGTCAGATTCACAGTCACCGCTAGCTCACTCTCACTGCTGATATTCAGCAAATGGAGAACGGCACTGGAAATTCAAGTACTTACCACTTTTATTAAATGTGAACCCAGACATTTATTAATCGTAGAACATTTCCACAAACTATGAAGCAGTGTAGCAGTAGTGGTCTATTATTTTGAATGGTTGGATTAAAATTATTTTATTTGCAACTCCAGAAGGCTACTGTAGTCTCTTGGCAGTGAACACGTATTTTTATTCCACGTTGGTAATTTATAAAAGAAATTCAGAGTTGGAACTGAAAGAGTCTGATATTTCTACATCTGTAACTTTAATCTCAGCTTGTCTGGGATATTGTTAATTGTCAACATTTTATTATGTTGTCCAAAATTTGGAAGTGATTACATGCAAAGGTTAATTTACATAGCAAATATATTTTGCTATATACATTAGAATTATATGTGTGAACTTTATCTTTCAAATGCCTTATAATTGTATGTACACATGAAAATAATTTTTTCCATGTACAAGCTTGTGTTTTAAAGGCTGCCTCTTCATGTTACTTTTGACCTGGCTTGTAACCTCGACGGTAAATTAGTGTTTACAGAACTAAAACAACGAGCATGATTTTGCATAATTGTTCTCATTTATGGAAAATAGCGTGCTTTAGCTGACTGAAGTTTTCTGCTTGTCAAATTCTGACAGATATAAACCTGATGTAAAACATGCCTATATTCTGGCATGGTATGACAGCAGTTCTAGCATAGGGTAGAAGTACCTTCCCAGCCGAAAGCAGCATGAATGTCATCTTTTCCGCGCTATAGCTTGGAGCCCCAGCACACTGCCATCTTCCCCAGCGGCCCACGCAATAAACTATATTTAAGCGAATCTCCTCGCCCATAGCATTATTTGCAGTAACACCCAGCGTTTTATCCCATTTTGTAAGTAACTTTAAAAAGGATGATCTCGGCCCTGAAGTTGTGCTAGGACGAGAAACTGGGGGAAGAGCGTGGCCGAGGCGGCGCCGTCCGACGCTGGCCCAGGGCAGTCGCTGCCGGCGCCGCGGGACACACGACCGAGGGTTTCCGTAGCATTTCCAAGATTTGGTAATTTCCTGCCTACAGAAACCCCCGGTGATGGGCGCGGGACGGCTAACGTCCCCCAGCCCCTGGAGCTGCGCACGGAACCGCACCGTACGTTCCATGCCGCAAGCTGCCCGGCGCACGGCCAGCGCACGGCGAAAGCGCGCTTGCCGCCGCCAGGTCCGGGCGGACCTGCTCCGCCAGGCTCGGCAGCGCGACCGCCTGGGCGAAAGCCAGCGGCCCTGAGGCGCGGGCGGCAGCTCTCCTCAGGGCACCCTGGCATGGCGCCCAGCCGCCCCCCGCGCGCCAACCGCCCAACCGCCGCTCGCGCGCCCAACCGCCCAACGGCTGCCCCCGCGCTGCGAGGCTCTCGCCGCCCCCCGGGCGCTGGCGGTGGGCCCGGTGGGGCGGGGCGAGGTGCGGCCTTGCGCGCCGGAAGTGAGCGGCG
>VYXH01010051.1:100898-111278 GCA_013397275.1 Burhinus bistriatus | reverse complement strand
AAAAAAAAAAAAAAAAATAAAAAAATTGATTTGTGCCCTCTGTGTATTGCTGATCTTTTATAGTATCTTGAGGAATAGGACATTATTTAAAAAGGGGAAGTTAGGTTTGCCATAGAGGAAACATATTACGGATTAAATGCTGTCCTTGTCATCTTTGAACCACACTTCTGCTGTCCTCTTACATGCATGGTGGTTTGATTTCCCCCATCCCCCCCCACCCCAGTTCTCTAGCTGAGTTGCAGACCAGGAGTGGTTTTGAAAGTTGTATGTTTAGCTCTTTTGTCTTCTTTTTGGGTATTGGTCTTGGAATGTTTGCTTCTGAAATGCTGCTTGATTTGACACTAGATAGGTAGAAAAATCCTTTTTTCTGTGCTCAATTCTGTCCTGTATGTGGGCTTGTGTTTCCATACGTGCTCTTAAGTTTTGTTGGCTAGAATTGTCACACAGGAGATATTTTGTCCAGTTCTCAGTGGACATCATATTGTTCTTGGCGTTCCCCATCTCAAAATACACATGGAGGGAGGTTGGATAGTATAATTAGTTATGCTAGTCCTGTGCTTTGTACATATTCTCCTCAGCTGGGAGAAATTCTTTAGATGATACACAAGAGTTGAAAAAGGGGCTGAGAACTTGCTTTCTGTGACTTGATTGCATCTTAAAAAATATAAAATGTCAGGAATAATAGAGCTGGAAAGAAGTACTGTTAGAATTGACCTTACTACTTAGTACAGAAGGCTGTGAATGATTCCACAGTGTATTGCTCTTTTGTTTTCTTCTGAGAGAAGGTTGTGACATCAGATGAAAAGTTAAGACCAGGAATAAAAAAGGCTTTAGGATGCATCCCTTCCCCCCTCCTCCCCCCCCCCAGATATTTCTTCATAAATGGTGTTGTGGGGCATGCTCTGGCTTGTGATTGAGCTGCTTCATCTCCAGATCTCATAAGTGGTTGCACTGAACTGGATAGAGGCAGTGACATAGAAATAGTGTGAACAGCCAGTCATGGATTCCTGGTAGTAATTCTCAGCAGTATTGCTGTGGGACCATAGCCAGTCAGTTCCCTTAATAAGCGTGAAGGTCCACTGGCAGCTCTGACAGAACAGCTGCAACTGGTGTTACAGCATACTAGTACCTAGCTATTGAGTCATTCACTGCTTATCTTTCTAGCTACTGTCCAGTAAGTAATGAGTTTTGGCTGGTTTCTTGACTACAATTTCCACATGCACCTTAATGACCAGTCTTTTGAAGAACGGTTATTATACTAACTTTGCACTGATTATAGTGTGTCAGGCTTTTGCTATACTGCTGTATATTCAGGCAATATCAGAATGTGAGGTCAAGATTTTAGAATACTCTTGAACAATAAAAGAGCAAAACAGCATGACCCCGATTTTCAGCTTTCTCTTAAGTTTAGTAAAACTTAATTGTTTGACTTTCTTCAATATGATGGGAAAATTGCCCAGGTAATTGCTTCCGTATTTATTCGATTTATATATATTTATCATCCTTCAAAGTGTGTTGCAGTGTGTTTCTGTGAAATGCAAAAGAGCATCTTCAACAGAATGCCAGATCCAGCTGTATGAGAACAAAGTTGCTTCAGCTTCACTGGCACAATTTAAAACTTAACCTTGTGTATAAATAGTTTAATACCAAAAAAAACCCCAACCAACCAATAACCCAACCCCCAAACCTGACTATGTTCTGTGTGGAAATGTTCTAAAGACTTATTTATTGAGACGTAAGTATTTGAGGACTTTTAGTAATGGATTATGTTGGTAATACTACCAGCTTCTTGTCTAGTGCTTTTTATGAGCAAGTGTGCGAAAGTATACTGGTGTAAATAAAAGTAAAGTATCTTCCTTTCTAACTTTCTGACCTCTCTAATACAGTTGCAGCTAGAAAGTGATAGCAGTGAGTACTAGGAATCCATCCTTGGTCCATGTGACCAGCAGCGTTTCCCACTGCAACAACAGCAATGTGTGGAAATCTTTCCCAACTTTCTTCCACTGACTTTTGGACTTGTTTTTCCTACAGAAGATGGGCTTTTCTCATTTGTTTTTCTTTACTTGAAGAAGGATGGGGAGTATCATGGTTAGATTTTTGTTGTTGTTTGTGGTTTTTTTTTATTTGATTTGGGGTTTTTTTTTGGTGTGTGTGTTTTTTGGTTTTGGGGGGTTGTGTGTGTGTGGGGGTTTGTTTTTAAGGAAAAAGCATTTGAGGTTTTCCTTCCAGTCTGTGAGTTGTAAAAGTAAATTATAAATGGCATACTGTCTTCTGTATGTGTGTAACATTGTTTAATCCTCCATACACTATTGTAAGTCTAATATTTCTTGACTTTTTAAGACTGTTTTCTTCTTTCTGCTATTGTTGCCTCTTGGAAAAAGAAGACCTAATTTGTTTTAGATTATTTGGAAGATTTATATAGAGAAACCTGGATTTTCTGACTTTGCA
Organism: Burhinus bistriatus; assembly: GCA_013397275.1. Taxonomy (NCBI): domain Eukaryota; kingdom Metazoa; phylum Chordata; class Aves; order Charadriiformes; family Burhinidae; genus Burhinus; species Burhinus bistriatus. Next base: position 108,830 of record VYXH01010051.1, on the reverse strand, counting down.
TACACAAATTGCTAGGATTATCTGCTTCACCCTGCAGATAGTTAGTCTTAAGCTTTTTCTTATGATGGGAAGGAGATGTCTTCTGGCTCCTTTCAGTATCACAGAATCACAGGGGTTGGAAGGGACCTGTGGAGATCATCTAGTCCAACCCCCCTGCCAGAGCAGGTTCACCTAAAGCAGGTTGCACAGGATGGTGTCCAGGCGGGTTTGGAATGTCTCCAGAGTCAGAGACTCCACCACCTCTCTGGGCAGCCTGTTCCAGTGCTCTGTCACCCTCAAAGGAAAGAAGTTCCTCCTCATGTTTAGATGGAACTTCCTATGTTCAAGTTTGTGCCCATTACCTCTTGTCCTATCACTGGGCACCACTGAAAAAGTACTTGATTATGAGAGCGGGGTGATGATGTGTTTACACTTATGTGGGAGCTTTGCATCAAGGAATATCCAGTATCATAATGAAGTGATTGGAATTAGTCACTTCAGCAATTTTAAAGGCTTTTGCAGGACTTGACAGTGGGAAAAGCCCAATTTATGAACATTAATTTTATTAATAATAAGAATTAGTAGAATTTTTAAACTGCTTTAATATCTTTCATCTAATTCTTATACAGCATGACCTATGAACTGAGCTTGTGGATGATTTCTGTGTTTAGACATGACATTGTTAACTAGATTTATTAAATTTTTTTTTTATTTATATCCTGATGTTATTTTGGATGCAATATCTGAAATATCTTACATAGCGGTGTCAACAAGCGTAGGGGATTTTTTCTAAACTTTTCTTTTGTACTTTGTTTGGGTTGTCCTTGACCTGATTTTTGTCCCACCCCAACCTGCAAAATCAATTTGGCAATCAACTTCTTGATGTTTCAATTTTTACAAAAGTGTATAGAGATTACATGCACCAGAAATTCTCCGGGATTGCTGAGCCTAGATATATGGCTCGGATATTGGTGGATATGTTTATTTTTTTTCAATGAAATGGTTTGTTATCATCTGACCTGTTTAAAAACTGTTGCTTTGAATTATGTCAGATCCTTTCAGCTATTGAGTCACAAATAATGTTATTCAGTCTCTTATTCCTCTCCTAGTACATCTATGTGCTGTGAAAATTCAGATGCCTGATCTGATACTTCCTCTATGACTTTATCTTAAAGGCCCAAAGTTAATTTCCCTCATTTATGCTTAGAACCCACCAGCTTGTCTTTTATCAGGCTGCAGTGTGAAAACCCATTTTCTTCATGAAACATTTTCATCTGAAGTCTAGTATGGCACAAGCCCTGTTATATTGCTAGAAGTCTTCCTGAAAAGCATTGATGAAAGCATTCTTGGATGCTAGGCTTAAAATCAAAAGGCACTGATCCTGTTCTGGAAAGGTTTTACTGAAGTTAGACTATCCATTTAAAAATTAGATTTCATTATGTTTGTTGGTTTTACTGATGTGCCATACTATTTGAAAAGCTGGAGTTCTACCTTGCCCTAATTTTCCAGCTTTTAAGAAGTTCCTTGTTTGTTTTGATAGTCAGGAACTAAACAATTTCTTTACAGTTTTAGGTTTCCTTTTATTATTGAGTAGAAGGAGAGAGATGATTAATGTCAGGGGATACCTTGACAAAAGAGCTACATTTCTAGCTTCAGGATCGTGTTCTCTACCCATCCTTCTGTATGCTTTAGAGTTAGTCGAGTGAACTAGCTTTCGTGATGTAAGTGAACAAGATGAGATGCCCTGATGTGTATGAATACACTTTAACATGCTTCTTGTGAATGGAAAGGAGGAAGGCGGGGGGAAGCAGAGATGGTGATTTAATAGCAAGAGCTGTAATACCTCATCTTTGCGATGGAATGACATCTCTAATTTTGAAGGGTGAAGATTTTTTTCTACAAAAAATGAAACTAAAAAATCTTCCAGCCAAATCACACCTCACTGTTAGCAATCAAAGGAAATGAGACTGTAGGCTAATGGAATGTTCCACAAACTTCTGCATCTGCATAAACTTTTTCAGTTCCACAATTTGGAAAATATTTTGCTTTTAAATGTTGAGGTGCTAATGAATTAAGAGACTTACTGTGGTGTGGCTTTTAAACTGGTTGCTGTCACCTACATTTTAAATAGCTACTTTTGCTGCTTTGTGGTTCATTTTGGCTACAGCAAATTAATGCAGATCAGTTGCCAACCGTTGTCCTTAACAAGATGTGAATGTGGTCCAAGTAATTACCATTTCTAGTGTCACAAATGACATTCCTTTATACAGTGTGGTCAACTCGGTACAGCTGCTTTAGCAGTAAAAATAGTCACTGTGGTACACATTCCACTTTTAGTGGTGTATTCTGTAGTTTATTCATCTGGCTCAATCCTTAGAGAGGTCTTTATACCAAAGAAGATATTTTTGAGGAAATAAAAATAATTGTTCTTTTGGGATGTTCAGAAAAAAAACTTCACTCTGAGGCTTGCCAAATTGTTACACAGCTGTTAAGATAATATAATGGGTTTTTGTTTGACTAGGGTTGTAAATACGAACTTCCTTCCTCCTGCATTTATAATTAATCTAGCTGTATGCAGAATTTGTGATAAATCTCTTCCAAATTTCTCTTGAGGGAGAGTACCAATGAAATGCTTACAAACTTCAGCATGCAGTTTATATTTGCTTATGAAATGCGTGACCTCATTTTCTGTGAACTAGATATAACCTCCTCCCCCAGTCCTGCTGAAAGAATGTATATCTAGAATAAGAGTTTGTCCTGGTTTTATATAGCAGAAAAATGTTCATCTGTGAGAATTCTTGACCCGAATATCCTTAATCCTGGGAGGAGTTCACTATGGTTAAATTGCAATAGAACATACTTAGTCAGACTTCAAAAATGGGCTCAGAGTGGACAGTAGGTTCTGTTTTGTTTGTGTATGTCAGGTATTCCTGCATTTGTTGTGAGCCATATTTCCTGCTGCTTTCCAAATTATACTGAAGGAAATTAGAGCACTGGCAATCAGTTGCGTGGATGCAGGCTTAAGTATTTTGGAGAGGAACTGAGACTGGCTGCAGTGATACTGTAAACTGAGGTAGTATTTTGCCTTAGGAAGGGCATGGCTCTTTGAGTATGATGCAAGTTCAGTATGCGTTACAGTATAAGCTTGTTTTTAGCTGTTTTTCTAACTAATTTTTAATACTTAGAAATTGCATGTAATTGTTTTCATATGACGACATGAATTTTTATGTTTTATAGGAAAAAACTGAGGTAGTGTGTGTGAATTATAATACATCTATAAAAGGTTTGGAGTTTTTTTAACAATGTTGTAGTATCAATGCATCTGTAAAAGGTGTTTTTGTTGTTTGGTTGTTTTTCTTTGTTTAAACAATATTTTGGTAGTATAATTACATTTGTAGCAGGGAAAGCTGAAGGAACTAAAATATCTGACTAGCTGAGAAAAGTTATCTCTAAGTCTTCTTGCAAAGGTTTCCATTTTTCTATTGAATTCAGGAAAGAGTGAGCCTTGATGACTTCTGATATTAAGATGTGATGGCAAAAAGAGGCAGGAATGTTTGTTTCTTGACAACGTGTTGCGTACTTGAAGTTTTCTAAAGTTTGTGGATTTGATCCTCAGTTATCTAACAAAATAATAATAAATACAGTATATATGTTTTTTGATCACCTTTAGAGCCAGATACTGGGAAGACAAAGACCCTGCTTTCAACTGCAACAAGCTGTTTGTGCAGACAAGCATGAGAAACCATAGCCACAGCTGAGAGTGTAGTTGGCTGGTACCCTTGTTTGAGTACTGAGCTCTGTACATGTGTTAAAACAAAAAATTTCCAAGATGTCATTTGAGTTAGGGATGCCTTGAGAGTGTGCTGGTGAGATGTGCCCATGCTGGACAAGGACAATGGGAAGTGGTCATTCTTCCTTTTCCAGGAAACAGAATACAAGATCCCTCTTCATCTTTCAGTAACAGAAAGATCACTTCAAACACTGAAAAACAAAAATTGTCTGTAGTTACAATTCAGGTTCTGTTTGAAAACTTAGAGTTAAGGTATTCAGGGATCTACAGCAGCGTATTCTTCTAAGTACTCTTTACACTAAGTAAACGTCTAGCAGAAGATATTTTAAAAGTGTCATTCCAAAGGAATTCTGCAGTCTTGACTCTGGCAACGTGGGGAAAAGATTAGAAAATTCTTACTTTGCCTGAGTTACTCCAGACTTAGCTTAGTACTGTTAACATCTGGTCATTATGCAGAATTTTGTGAGCCCTTAGTGTTCTTTTCTTGGAATTGTGAGTGGTATTTTTCTTAAGTATTAAAGTCTATCTAAGTATTCTTATGAAAGAATTTGAATTTAGGTGTTTCTGAAAATATTATGGTATGACATTAACCATTTATGCTCATAATCTTTTTGGTTTTTGAAAAAAACAAAACAAACAAACAAACAAAACCAGAAAACCCCCAAAACACAGATGTAGTTATTAGCAGGTAATGGTTTATAAAGCACTTCATAAAGCCTGGAAGGCTGTGAAGTAATGTCAGAGGAGGGGTGCTCGGTTGTGTGCCTGAAGCTGGTCACCCGATTTCGATTTCTCTTTCTCATTGCTCGCGGAAGAGTCAGAGGCAGTCAGCTGTGTGCTGGTGGTGCCAGCAGATTGTGCATACTCATCTGAATGAAGCCACGTACAAACTTTGAAACAAATGTGAACTTCTGTATTATGGCTTAATTTTTGTATGAAGACTTCAGAATGTTTCTTACACTAGCAGGAGAGGCAATTAGTTAATGTATGCTTCAAACAATGGAAAACTGAAGTGACTTAACTTCATGGAATTGGTAGTAAACTGCACAATTATAGCTATACCGAAATGAGATACTCATAGAATATCTGAAGTTGGATCATCGAGTCCAACTCCCTGTTCCTCGCAGGACTACCTAAACAAAGTCATATGACTAAAGAGCATCATCCAGGCACTCCTTGACCTCTGATAATGCTTGGTCCCATGACCACTTTTCTGGGGAGCCTGTTCCAGTGACTGACCACCCTGTCAGTGAAGAACCTTTTTCTAATGTCCAATCTGAACTTCCCCTGATGCATCTTCATGCCACTACCATTTTGTGTAGCAAAGGAGTGTTTACATCTAAGGAAAGAATGTCTTGTTTGTTCCTGATAATTTGGGAAAACTGTGTTACAGATACAGGCCTGTTAAAGTGTACGCCCTTCCTTTCAAATTTTACTTTTTAGTGGAATTTGTGCAGCAATGAGTATTCATTTGTACCTTTATGTCATCAGTTCTGTGATGCATTTTAACAGAGCTGTGCCTTTGCTCATGCACAAACATTTCAATGTTATAAATACCTACAAGTAGCTTATATTGGCAAGAGTTTTCTTATTGTATAAATAATATATATAAAATTTTAAAATATATATACACGTATATTTACAAGCACAGATACGCTTACATGTGTTGCTTTTGGGCTGGTTCTGAGACCACCAATTCCACAGATATATGCAAGGTCCTGTGCTTATGAAATAAGTTTTTGCTTTCCAGAAATGTCTGACCATTGCTTGGAAGCATTAAATGAAAAAGTGCAACAGGGAAAACATGATTTCTGTATTTAACCTCTGATTTGAAAGCTCTCTGTAACAGCACGGGCATGCTGCGTTTTCATATCTTGTGCTTCAGTGCTACAGAGTTAATGCTGGAAGTTTTCTAAATTCAGAATTATTAATGTAGTTATGGATGGTAATGCTCTACATTATTTTTTTATTTTTCAAATTGTTCCAACTGCTGTTTAAATGTAGTCTTCTCTATGGGTTAACTTGATATCTGTAAAGTACTAAAGCATTAAGTGCTTGTAATGAAAAGTATGAGCTTTAAATATGTTTGTAGCTAAAGTAATTTATTAAGACTTGTCATTTTACTGATTTGGTAAAACTGATCCAATTTTAATATAAATCAAATGCAGTAAAATTATAACTTCTTGTGTCACGCGTATGTGTTTGCATATGCCCTACAGTAGGTAGAACTTGAAATTTTCTCTGTACTAATAGGAAAAGTAGCCTTTTCTATTTATTATGAACTTAAGAATGTAAGCAAAGTGTTTGAAATTTTTATAGTACACTCTGTGAGGTAGAAGTGGAGTTGCAGTTCGACAGGCGAGCCTGTTACAGGTGAACTTGCTGCTGCCAAAAAGGGGAAGTCCCACTTGTTTCTTTCTCTATCCCTTCTCCCAGCTGTCTGGTATGAACTGAAAGAATGTGTTGGCTCTAGTATTTGTTCTGTCAAAGACGAATCTATTTCTACTTGCTAACTCAGCAGAAAGATGATTTTGGTGTTTGGAGTGTTGAGTGAGTTTTCTGGTGCTTTAAAAGGTTGAGCAGGCTCAGTGATATTCTGGAGCAAAGTGCTAGTGGATGAAGGGGAAGGAGGGTCCTTCCTTTTCTTGACAGCAATGAGGTATTAGGCTGGCTCAAGTTTAATGTGTAAGTTGTTTTTTAAACTATAGGACAGGAGCTTAAAAAAAAAAAAAAAGACATCAGGAAAGCTTGTAGAAACACTTTTTCCAAAATCTTGTTTGGAAAGGACTGTAGAAAGTTGGCTCTGGAATAGAGTGAAAGATAACTTTACAGTTTTGTTGCTTCTGAGCCCATTGTCAGTGTTTTCCAAATGCAAAGAAAACATACATCCAAAATGTGTTTAGTTTCTTTTCTTTTAATGTCCTGCAGCTCTTAAATGGCAATAGCAATAATAAGTTGCCTGAATTTCTCAAATGCTTTGTTAAAAATAAGTGTGTGTAGATCTACCCAGCTGATGCAGTTGTAGGTGTATTTGATGCATGAGTTGATCATGCAGTGTAATGCAGCTGGGAGGTAGGCTGCCCCTTTCACAATAGCATGTTCCTGAGAATACATCAAATTGAAGGGTTTGGTGTTGGAGGTATCTTAACATTTTGGCGCTCAGGTTCTTCATCTGAACAGGCGGTATATTTATCCCAGGAGACAATAGGAAGGAAGAAGGAGTAAGCATGTGCTGCAGCCCCTCCTTTCCTATGTGACTGAATCTGTTGAGTATGCACAGCCCAGTGTGTGCTTGTAAGTGAATTTCTTTCTGAAGGGGCAAGCACAAATGATCTGCTACCTTCAGCATATCACACAACCTGCTCCCAGCTTTGCTTTTCCTAGGCAACTTGAATGTGGTCTGTGTGAATTATTTTGAAAGTCATTCCCCTGTCTATCTTGAGAAACAGACAAGCTGAATTTACCTATGGCTTTTCACTAAGTAGCATGGTCCAAATAAATCCAGCGTAATGGAGGAGAGGCTCTGTGGCTGCCAGGAAGGATGGTGTCAAAGGGTAGTTGCTACCAAAAGAAATAATCCTGCATTTTGCTGCTGAGGATTCTGTGGGAAGGTGCTGTGTGGTAAAGCCCATGAGCCATCCTGTAGAGTACCATTCTTAACTTCTTGAAAGCTGCAGGGACTCTTGATGTTCACAATTCAGTTGTGATAGGAGGATGTGTCCCGAAAAATGAGCCGACAGGGAAGAAGACCAGCCTGGCTAAATAGAGAGCTTTGGCTGGACCTCAGGAACAAAAGGAAAGTTTACGTTCTTTGGAAAAGGGGGTTGGCAACTTATGAGGAATACCAAGATGTCATGAAGCTATGCAGGGGGAAAATTAGAAGGACCAAAGCCCAAGCAGAACTCAGCTTGGCCACAGTGGTTAAAGATAATAAGAAGAGGTTCTTTCAGTATATCAAGAGAAAAAGGAAGACTAGGGAAAATGTAGGCCCACGGATGAATGAGGTGGGCGCCCTCGTGGTGGAAGATACAGAGAAGGCAGAGTTACTGAATGCCTTCTTTTCTTCGGTCTTCACTGCTAAAGCTGTCCCTCATGAATCCCAGACCCTGGAGGCAAGGAGGAAGGTCTGGAGAGAGGAAGGTTTTCCCTCAGTTGAGGAGGAC
>VYXH01010051.1:76251-100490 GCA_013397275.1 Burhinus bistriatus | reverse complement strand
AGGGAAGAGTGTGGCCAGTAGGTTGAGGGAGGTCATTCTCCCCTTCTACTCGGCACTGGCGAGGCCACACCTAGAATACTGTGTCCAGTTGTGGGCTCCCCAGCTCAAGCGGGACAGGGAACTACTGGAGAGAGTCCAGCATAGGGCAACCAAGATGATTGGGGGATTGGAGCACCTCCCTTATGAGGAAACGCTGAGCGAGCTGGGACTCTTTATCCTGGAGAAGAGAAGGCTGAGGGGAGACCTTATTCTTGCTTAGAAGTATCTAAAGGGTGGGTTGGAGGAGGATGGAGGCAGACAAGGGGCAATGGGCACAAGTTGGAACGTAGGAAGTTCCATTCAAACACAAGAAAAAAGTTCTTTACGGTGAGGGTGACAGAGGACTGGAACAGGCTGCCCAGGGCGGTTGTGGAGTCCCCTTCTCTGGAGATTTTCAAGACCCACCTGGATGCAGTCCTGAGTAATGTGTTCTAGGCATTCCTGCGTCAGCAGGGGAGTTGGACTAGATGATCTCTAGAGGTCCCTTCCAACTCTGAAAATTCCGTGATATCTGTTTCCCAGATTGGTGAATGTCATAGAGTATCTCATTCCTGTCCCTATGAACTTGTGTTTCTTAGCATGGAAATGAGACTACTGTACAGTATTTTTCAGTCAGTGTGACCCTTGCTAAGAGGCCCTGGTGTTCAAAAAGGCTCATTCACTTTTTGTAGTTAAAAAAAAAAAAGTTGCATAGAAAACAAGTGCCCATGTTACTTTCAGATAGCTTTAAAACCAGCCATAAGTTATATCAGTCTGATCTGAAAATTGTGACTTTTAAAAAAAAACAAAACAAAAAAACCAAAAACCAACAAAACTTCTTTGTGAACTTTAGAATTATTTTAGTCAGGCTTTGGTGTTCTTTTTTTCTCATCATCTAAATCTTTCTTACCTTGGTTTATTGATATACCACAGCATCAGACTTAGATGAGCGACAAGAATAATTGAATACTGAGTGACAGTACTTCCAAGTGTGTTTATAAGCAAAAGGTAATGTGAAACATAATGTGCAGTGTATGTATGTCTGTGCGTATAATAGCTGCACTCAGCCACCTTCTTAGGATTATCCTTCACTGAATAAAAAAACCTCATTAGTTTAAAAGTTTGGGGGGTGGGGGGGATTAGTTTTAATCAGGAAACTTCATGGAAATAATCTTGAAACATGTTCATGAGTGACAGTATGGAGTCTCTTGACTCACTTGGTTTATTTTCTTTTTTTTCCCCACAGTTGTAGTAGCAAAGCACTCTACTGTCTTTATTTTTCATATGCAAGAAAAGTTCCATTCACAAAGTTACCAAGCATGGTGGCAGCAGACTTTACAGTAGTTGTTTATGAGACTCAGGTGCTGAGCTGTTTAGACAAGGCCTCTGCAGCTTAGGATCTGAACAGTGTTTCTTAGGAATGCTGGCCTAATCCCACAAATGTAAATCCTTCTGTTTAAAGTCCTTCTTTAACAAGACCCAGCTGTCAGCCCTGTCTTCTGTGATTGTTCTACTGTACAGAAATTTTGTGTTCATTTCCTCAGTGGCATGACTTACACTTTCTTTTTTCCTTTTTGCTGTGGAAGCTGATTTTCTTACTTTTTCAGGAATGTGTGCTTTAGAACATTGTTTCTGTGTTAAATATTTACATTTGGTCTTAATCTCTACAATTAAATTCTAGATGAAGTCCTTTTGGTATGCATCAGTTGGTGCTTAACTGGCTTTTAGACTGCTCTAACCTTTGACATAACAAAGCTTTTTATGTTGAGGCTGCTTTCTTGCTTTAGTGCTTTTTTTTTTCCTAGGGAGTAGAGTCCAGAACTGATGTTTTTACCCCCTTTCCTCCCTCACTCTCTGCTGCCAAGATTTATTTAGAAACTGAAGCAATGCAGCTTTTCAGTATGAACATATATTTTTAGAGCACATCTTAAGTATACAAAATTAATTAAAAAAAATTTTAATGAGTTTTATATACTAGAGATTAAGGTCAGTACTCAGTAGGCAATACTTAGATTCCTGTTAGCAGTCTGTGACAAATTTCATAGCTTTATACCTCAAATTGCTGATACTGGTTTTAGTTATTATGTGACTTCTTGTTTTAAGATAATTAAACCATCCTTCAAGAGAAAGGATGTTGAATTGACCGTAGGAGCAAAATCTCAAGTGAAGAAAGCATTAAAAAGAAAAAATACAGGGAGAAATATTGGCAGCTTTCTCCATTTTCTTAGAAACTTTGGAGAGAGTTTTTCAGTGACATTCTGCTAAAATGGCAAATAAGAATTACGTTGTATTTTGAGCCTTTATCAGTGATGAATGTGCCTTTCTATATCTGCTCCCCGAGTTTCTCCTCTTCAGCAGTTTGTGCAAGCTCTACTAGAGAATAGTGGTGGTGGAATTGTAACAGGCTTTGGCACCCTGCTCAGCCAGATGTCTCACAGAAGTTGTTCTGCGGATTGAGGTCACTTCTGGAATGGCTTCTCTCTTACTTTTAGAAGAGAAAAAGAGCAAGTGCTGAGAAGAGTTGTGCAAGTGTAGGACTTCCTTCAAGGGAATTATTTTTTTGTTTTTTCTTGCCTGGTGGGGTTGTCAAAATACAACTTGGATTCTTCCAGTATCATCAGGGAAAATGGTGAGCTGCAGTTTATGCAGCAGGAAGTTGGCTTTCTGTCTTGTTATTGCATGTGAGGTTTATGGGGATCTGAAATTGTGCCTAATCACCTGCAAGACCCAAGGGAAGATGCTGATAAAGTACTCTCTTGAAGCAGTGATTCTCCTGCAGTTGTGAAATTCATAAACATGTTTTTGCACCTACATCCATATCATGCAGAACTTGTCTGTACTTTCTCCTTTTCATACCACGTAGTTGCTCCCAAATTTCATTGTGTGGCAAGGGCCCCTTCAGGCCATGCGCCTCACATCACTACCTGGTCAGCTGTGTTGGTTTACTGCCAAATGATCCCGTCCCTTTTCCTGTCGTAGGAAACTGCCCCATTCCTGCTACCTTCCAGTCTTGACTGCTAGGACTCATGTCTGTCCAGTGCTCCACATCAGTCTTTCTCCTAGACTCACAAGGCTCTCCTCTATGCACTCCTTATACGTAGTATTTCTGTCTCTTCTGGTAACATCATGGTGCAGTTCTGTACATCCAATTTTTTTTTCTCCATCAGAGTGGCTATCCTCATCTGCCTCACACCTCAATAGACACACATCCTTCTGTGTAGAGGTTGGTGACGAAAAAGAGTGGTGGGGACAGAGAGAGGTTTGATGTCCTTGCTTGCAGTTTGCAGTGAAGTTGGAGGATGAAAGTTGACTGCCAGTTTAAATACTTAAATCTGGTCTTACTAGTGGCTTAAAATATAAAATTGAGCGGGCATAGCCTGATATGTTTATTTTTGGTTTAAGCCAGTGTTGTTCTTTTGCTCAGCTTGTTAGGAGTGCGTTTAAAGTAAATCAGGTGTCTTCTAAATTGAGTGTACTTTTTTGTTCTTTGATAATGTTTCATCCAAAAGATTATTTCCCTAAAGATTATTTCTCTACTTGTCCTCTAAACACTGGCATTTCTCAAGGTTATGCTGTTTTGTCATGGCTAACTATAAACAACAAATGTGTGGACTCATGAATGCTAAGAATGAAACACCTATGTACTTTAGGTGTATCAAACATTCATTTGTGGGTTTTCTGAAAAATATACAGTTGTGAGTTTTTTGATTTTTTTTTTTTTCCTCTGGAGATGGTAGTTCTAGCTATAGTGAAATGCAGCTCTTCACAATGTAATCTTAATTCTTACCAGAAATCCTAAATCAACTTCCAGCCTGTGGCAGCTGTGGTTAGTGTAAAGAATATATACCCTGATAAGGAAGTTTATATAAAGCAACCTGTGAAGAATGCTGTTTATTTATCATCACTAAAGCACTACTCTTCCATTTTTTTAACCATTTATTTTGTTGAGAATTTTTTGAGCCATTTCATAGGCTATCACTTGGTCCTTGCTGAAAGAGATTTGGCAACTTCTCTAAGTCTAGATAGTACCCACATTGTACTGATTGCCAGTGTCTGGTGTGGTATCTTAAGTGAGCATTGGCATAATGATTATTTTTAACCTTTGAGAGGGTCTCTTGAGCAAAAATAAGTTTTTAACTCTACTAAAGCGTAGAGTAGCTGAGTCTTAGGAGGAAATGCTCTTGCCTGCATTGTAATTTTACCTATGACCTAAATGATTTTCTTAAACCTCCCTCCTCCTGGTTGGTTTGATCCTTCATATATACCATCTTCTATAAGCACTGTTAAGATGTCCAGCTTTTATAGGCAGTTGGCAGTTACTTGCTTTATTTTGCTTTCTTATAGTTGAAAGACAGCCTAGTATATGTGTAAAAATGAGGGTTTTTTTGTCTCTTTATTCCTGGTGGAAAAAGACCCTGTACAGGCACGGTAAATCGGTCTGTAAAGGGATGTGAATTTTATAGTGATTGGTTGGCAAGTGCTTCTTCCCTTCCCAAGTGCAAGGTGAGCCTAAAAGTGCTTCTGTTAGCCTAGTGGTTGTTATTACTGAGCCACAGCTACAAGAATATTTGGGTACGTCCTGGGATCTATGTGTAAGGCCAAGTGTTGTAACAGCATTCATTGCTATTCATAATGTGCTGGTGGAGAAGAGAGACTACATAATCTTTCTGGAATGGATGAAGTTGAAAGAGGCAAGTAAGCGCATAAAAAAAAAAAAATTTACTTACATTGTGCTTCCTAGTGCTTTTCTGGATTGAAGAGAGAGATCCACAGGGCAGTGTGGTAGATTGGGTACCTGTGGAACTATCATTCAGGGAGGGGCCAGAATAGCATGAATGTACAGCACCTGTGCACAGGCTAGTCTCACTTGCTTCTGTTGCATTATTAAATCAGTGCTTAGTTTAGTGTTGGTAGTAAAGTGGTTTCCTTTAAATGCAGCGGACGAGTGTTTTTCAGAGCCCATCAAGTCTAACTATGGATGTATACAAAGCCATTCTTTCATGCTGTGTCTCTTCTCGTGTATTGTTTGAGACATCCGCTCCTACAGAGTGCACATCCCTTCATGCAGTTTCATACATCTTGGTTCAGTGACCTGCTGATCCTGAGTTAAGAAGTTTCCCATTCTCTAGGTTTCCTTACCAGTTGCGCTGATATAAACTACCTCTTTTTGCATTGCCTGCAAGCAGAGTAGTCAACGCAACCTCCATTTTGAACAGCAAGGGCATGGATGGAACTGTATATTGCCTGAGAAGGAATGGGAAGAAAGTAAATCTGCATCACAAAAAGGTGTTTTGCTCGTGTCTCAGTTGAATCCTTCTTTTGAAGGCTGTTGGGTGGCCCTCCTACAGAATAAGCCTTGATTTTATTGTCTGTTATTGCTTGGTATTGATTTTTTTTTTTTCTCTCTTCTATTATAATTCAGTCAACAGTAGCAGCCATAGAGGAAAGAGAGGGCCAAATAAGACATAGCAGAATTAGGTGCCCTTTTATTTGAAAGATGTGTTAAACCTTTTGGATGATCATTTGGACTGTTCCTAGTAGTATGTCTAAAAATGTTGTCGTCATTGCAAAATAGAATCCTTTAACTGGTTATGTAAAATACCGTGCATGTTTCTGTGCTTTTTTAGTCAGATTTTATGTTCTATTGTTACATGCAAAATGTTGCTGAAGGTACAGTTATGGATTTAGGCAGTTTTCCTTGTTCTTTCTTCCCAAGCCATGAGCAGTTTGCTTTGTATTTCTTCCCTGGCCCTTATCTGTAAAATAGAAAATGGAAATCTTCCTTCCTTCATTCTTCCAACATGTCTGGTGTAATTTTGATGATAAATGCATACAAAGATGTTAAAGGCTTGCATTTTTACTTGAATCATTAAGCCCTTGGGAAGCTTCAGTAAAAGTTCAGACATCTAAGTTCTTCATTTCCTTTTCTAAAGGTTTTATATATAAGCCCTAGTGGAGCTTCAGGCTGGCTGATCGGTATGTGTGAGTCTGCCACATCGTTAGGAGATGTGCACTTCTGGATCTCTCATGAACTTCCTTTATGTATTCTGGGGACAAAAAGGTTGCCTTAGTGTTCTCATATCACTTGCAGCTGTGTATTATGATAATAACTGTAATTTAATTTACTATTATGCTTCAGGACTTAAATGAGTAGCCTGCTGTGATCAGGAATGTTTGTCTTCTCCCTATGCTGCTGCACATCTTCTTTCCCCTGCCCCCAATTAATGAAATATTTAGGGTTGTTATGTTTTCCTGAAATATGTGGCCATAGCTAGAACTGGGAAAGCAGAGCAAGGAGCCCAGTGGTCTGAGGTAGGAAATCCTCATTCTGAGATGCTTGCATAGTCTGTCTTGCTGTGTACTCAAGCTAGGGGCTAGCGTTGGCTGAAATTTGTTCTGCCTCTATCCCTCAGATCAAATTGGCAAGAAATGTCTGAGGGCTTTTTTTTTCCCTAATCTGTATGGACCATGAACTGCTTCTTAGAGGCATCTGAAATTTATTTTGCTTAGTAATTTTTCATTTATTGTATAGGCTCCATCAGACTTCAACCTGGGGGAAGTTTAATGACCTACAACATATAGGAAGTATATTCTTGAGGATTTGTAGGAAGGATTGTTCTGAAAAAAACCCTCAGGACTGAAATAGCCCAACTTGTTGGAGTCATTTGTGGTTCTTCAGTGGGTAAGAGTGAGATACTTTTTAACAATAATTTACGGGAGCAAAATTTACCATTTATCTAAACTCAAAGACAGATTGACCTGGTTGTGTATTTATGTTCTATTCAAATACTGTCATCAGCAGGTTCAAAGTATATGTTGTCTGGAATCAAGCATAAATAAGCCCCTTAAAGCTTTGAATTTACATTCTCAAATTGTGTGATACTGCTTAACTTGACTGTGAAACCTGTTTTTGGACATCTAGCTGTCTTTTGTTAAGGTTGCAGCTGCTCTAAGATGTTTTTGTTTCATTTATAATACATAATACATTCTCTGTCTACTTCCTACTAATATTTTAAAAAGATTAGTTATGTTAAAAAAATTTATTTACAGACATACACTTCTTGAAGTTACTGCATTAAACTTAGTTCTGCCTCTCTTTCTGCATCAACTTGTTAGTGTTTGTTGTTCTTTTTTTGGACATCATTCCAAAGCTAAAACTGGGAAGAGATGCTACAATAGTGTTTGTGTTATGGTAATTGCATAATGAAGATTCTGGAAAATTGGAGCTAATGTGTGTTTTTAAGTACATCTGTGTACTGAAGACAGACTATACTTTAATATAGATTTAAAGCTATACATTTTCCTAGATTTCATTATCTCACTCTGTTTTCACACTGAAAATTCTCTAGTCTTAGCTGGTGAGACTTAAGATGTTGGCTTCTGTAGCTAATGAGTGTCGTTGTTTTAGAGGACACCTACGTTTTATCCTCTGCTTGAAAAATATTTTAGCTAAGACAACTTTTTTTATGATCTCTGGTTAAACGGTTTTTTAGAGCTGTCTTCAGGTTGTCTTTGTAAAGAATCTTCTGTGAGACATGATGTAAACTAGGATGCCCTTTTTACAGGAATTAATTTAATGTCCACTTGGGTACTCTGGCTGGAATCTTGCTTCAGGAAATGGGACACAGTGATCGATAAAACCCCTTCTTTTCAAGGCAACATCTGTTTGGCTAGATGTGAGACAGGCACTGAAATATATTGTAAGGAATAAAGGTTTTACTGTGTGCCTTCTCAGCATCGCAAATTTCAGATGCAGTTAGATTCTTCAGTAGACTTTTCAGTTATTTTGGTGTATTCCCTCTCTTACAGGAAGAAAGATCTTTTAAATGTGTTTCAATATACAAGGGGTCACCCTGTGGAGACTAATTTAAAATTTTAGACTGCAGTTATGGAAAGCTAGAGTCAATAGTAATAATAATACAAAGACAGCTTAAGTGATAACGAGAAACCAACTCCATGGAATATAGGGTAGACTTCTTGCTTGATCCACTTTGCATTTTACCTGTGTCTTCAAGGTTTCAAACAAAGAAGGGGTGAGTGGGTATTTTGTGGGTGGTTTTGCTGTGGCACTTCAGAAGCATTTCCCACTGTTTGCTGGAAATCAAGATGATGAAGTAAACATTCCAGTATCTTAAGTTTGTTTACTTCAGGAAATTGTGGGTGCTTGCGTCAGCTGAAGTTAGAGGGGGAGTGTACAAGTTCTCATAGAATACAAAGGGAGTTGGTAGCTGTGGTGGATGTGAATATGGAGAATCATGTTTTTCTATTTCTTCATGCTGCTAGCCAAAAAGAGCTTTATTCTTTCATATTTGTGTTGTTTGTGAAGAGTACTCTGTTGTCATATCCCTGCTTAACACACTCAGCTTCTTTCTAAAGAATTGGTGCTGAATCTGTGGAAGACCAGGGAGCAACTGTGGTATGTTTGACTTTCCTGGTTAGAATCTCTGGGGGTAGTTGTTGAACAGCCTGTTATAATCTGAAGGGCGTAACAATGCTGTCATGAACAGCACTGAGTTTTAGAAAACCTGTATTCACTGTATACAGCACTGATGTATTTTGGGTGATTGCAGTAACAGTTGAGACAGTTTGCTTTGATGTTACCATCTGATATCCAAGGAAGACTTTTCACTTCTTCCAGTTGGTTTTTCAAACAATTGTTTCATTAGCAGTTGCTACAATTTATGTAAGTTATGTGTTCACTTGTGTTGCTGTAAATATTTATATTACAAACTTACAGGTAATGTAAAGAAAAATATTTTTAAGAGCTTAGTGAAAAGGCTGTTGTTTGACGGGGCTTAAAGTACAACCAGCTAGAGGCAAAGGCAAATTCTTGTACAGGCATGTGCCTAATTTTAGTAGTAGTGTTAGAAATCATGCTGTGTATGGTTGACGGAATAACTGTTACTTTCAGCAGCTTTTAATTGCTCTTTTATTGCAACTCTAGCCTGTCCGCAATTCAAAACATGCTTTTTCAGACACGAAGATTTCTTTTCTGTGGTTTCAAAGATACATTCTTGCATATTGCACAAATCAGTGGGTAGGGGAGGGGAATATTGTGGGCTGTCTAGTTTTGCACTTCCCAGCTAAACCTGAGAATAAGGCCATACAGTAAGGATGCCTGTTTTTCATACTTGCTGGATTTCTGCAGTCCAGACCAGCTGCCTGGTCTAAAGTAAAAGACTTGAAAATGAAATATGCTCAAACTGCACATTACTTGAAAACTTCTTTTATGTATTCTGTAATTATTTGTCTTCCTTCTCCCCATTGCTCTGAATAAGTCTTGTACGTTTCATGTTCTGCTCTTGAGTTCCTATGTTTGAAGAATAGGATTTATTGCTAAAGTCTATTTTAAGCTATTGCTAAAGCCCTATTTTAATTTTAAAGAATAGGTTGAAGAACCCTGTATGTAAACACTTGTTCATTACTTTTTGCCAACCCTATTTCCAAATTGCTACTAATTATTTAATTCCTTACTTATTTCTTAAAATAAATTTTCCAAAGTAATGCTGAGTCCCTTGCTTCCTCGATAGTTGGAATGCAGTTGAGTTTGACAGGACAGATCAATTGAATTGTGGCAGATAATGTATTGATATAAAGAAAACATCCTTAATGAGTTGGAGAGAGAGGGAAAGAAGGGCAGGAAATGCGTAGTAGATTTGAATCAAAGGTTGTCACATTCCTTAATAATCCAGTGACCCAATATTGAAATACATAAGTAACTCTGAATGCTTTATGCACCTTAATTATATCTTCAATCTATTGATCTGTGCTTAGGTGCAATTACTTCTTTCTCGACTCTTACATTGAGGCAGGTAGGTATTGCTGTCCAGGACCTCAAGAGGTCACCCACAGTACTTCTAAGTATGTGTGCAAGTATTTTTCCATTTTTAAAGCTGTATTGCGTAAATAGGTTTACTTGTTTAACTGGTACAAAACAGCATGTAGACTTTATTTGATTTTTAAAATGTGGAAACAGATACTATCTTTGTATAATACATAAATGCAGAAATTTAACTATTAAAGCTGAGTAATTTCAGAAGTGTATGAGGTTATTGGTTATAAAAGGTCTCTTTGCTTTTACTAAAGTGGCTGAAGGTTTATCTTTTATCAGACATTCAATATGTTTTCACCATGTTGTGTGACTACAAGCCTGGAAGACTATTGCCTGAAGCATGATTTAAAAGAAAAACAAAACTCAAAATTGGCTCAAAATAGTATATTGAAGGAGGCTTTAACTTGACATAAGATTTTTATTTGGGATGTTTTGAATTTTTTGGCTGACAGATTTGTACCTCAGTTCTTGAATTTGAGAGGCGTTGGAATGTCTGTGTGCTGTAGGAGCCTTGGGATGTAGTCAGCTAGTACCTGTGCTATTTGAAGCAAAAGACAACAAATGCTCTTTGGTTCAGGTTTTCATCTAGATTACTCTTAATGTAAACTGGGTTATAGGACATTGGATAATGCACAAAGAATTTTTCCATAACTTTCTAATCCCCCTCCAAATCTCTTTTTCAGGAGTAGTTAATTTCAGAATATTTTATGCTTAATTAAGAAGAAATGTGGAAGTACTAAAGCAAATGATCTGCACTGTATTGTTGGCTTAGTGTGCTGCAGTATTAAATTCAAAGGAGAAATGTTAGTGTTGGTTATAGCGTAAGACTTCCTTATTTTCTATTGAAAAACGTGCTGGATTTGATCAGTCCCTGTTGTGTGGACAGAGTATTAACATGAAACAAATAATTTATGTGCTGAAACTACCTTTCGTTATTTACCAGAATGTCAAGAAAATGTGCAGAAACGTGGATGTGAACTTTGACTGTCAGTTTTGTGAAAGCATTTACTTCCTTTTTTTCCTGTATAAGTAGACTTATTTGTTTAAGCAGTCAGGTGAACGAGTATTAGACGTGAATCTTACTCTTGTATTTAACGTGTGCACACTATGCTTGTGTATGGTATATTACTGTAGTGTTCTGTCATATACAACTTCTTAAACAGAAATGGATACTGGCATGATGACACACAGATGATCACAAATGGAAGAAGAACTCTGATTTCCAAATCAGCTCCAAAGAGTATGTTTTTCAAACCAGAGTACGCTATAGAGTTCCTTATGGTTCCTGAGGCTACATTTTCAAAATGCAGAAATCCAGCTGCTTGTTCAGATGGTGTTTTTGAACATTTGTGTATTGTCTACTGCCTCCCTATAGTAGATTTGTAACAAATTCCGTAGTTGTCTTTAGGAAGAAAATCCTTAGTTCAGTAACAAGCATGAGCTTGTACGAGCTTCTGTTTAAATAATAAGAAGGGTTGGGGGTGAAAACATCAGTTGCCTGAGAGAAAGATGGTTAGTTTTCATTTGGGGGCTTTATGCTGTCAGTTGCCTTTAAACATACTTAAGAATCTCTAGTTCAAAATGCTTATTACAGTGCTTCTGAAATTATAGTGAATAAATACATTCTTGTTACTGACCCTTTAAGCACATTGGCACTTCCCGTTGGACTCAGATTTCCATTGTTGTTTCTCTGATAATCTTTCCATCACTAATTAAGTGTGGTGTAGACAAATCCTGTAGTCTGATTCTTTTACAACTACTTTTTTTCAGTGCAGAGTGTTTTCATTGTAAGGAAATACTGTTAATATAACAAAACTTCCTATTGTCCTGGACTGGGTTGATTTTAAGATAGGAACTACTGTCTCAAAGTGCAAGTCTGCAAATGGGGTCTCAGTGAAAGATACTTGAAGTACACTTTTGATTATAACTTACACTGTCCTAAAGCTGTTGCTTTTTGATAACAGCAGTTTGTTAGTTTCAGAATTCTGCGATAGTGTCTTTTCTTGAAAAATTCAAAATGGTATATTTGAAGCATTGTTCTTGGGCTTTTCATCTTTCCTCATGTGTTCTGATATCACATCATTTCATGCTTGGCCTGACATAGTAAAAGCTGCAATGGCTTGCATTAGAATCAGCTTGAAAGAGTAGATGTTTCTTTTTTCCTAAATCATTGGTAAGTTTTGGGGGTTTGTTCCTTAGGGTGGAAATAAGATACTAAAAGAGTAGTTATGATTACACGTTGCAACTGGTGACTTCTAATGAAAGCCTCAGTAATTTTTCATAAAATAATAGTAGAACACTGTGCTTCATGCATTTAAAGGTGAACAAACATAACAAACTGTTTTGGAAACTAGACAGTTACTTACAGTGATTATGGGTCTGCCTGTTTAAATAGCATTTCAAACAAAGTTGACTGCTGTAGTCTGTAGTGGATAATGAAATAGTACATAGACCACACTTGAGTGCAGGAAGCCTTACTTGCATAGGGAAGACTATACCATGTTGGTACCTTATTTTATCTAGATATCCCAGAATGATGCTGCTCATTAAGTTCTAGTCTGACATACACTTGAACAGAAGGTGAAGTGTTGAAAAATAACTTGAATCCTAAAACTACTTTCGCACTTCACCTAGTGTGAGCTAAGCAGAAGCAACAGCTACCCTGCAAATGCTTTAGGAATGTAAGTGACTTACTTTATGGTGTTGCCTTAGAATAGTTATTCCTCTTCCATTTCTTATTTAGCTGTACCTGACTCATTCAAAAAAGATCAGGAAAACAAAAATTGAAAAAAAAACCCCCAACCCCCCAACCCTTAAACTTATGTCTTTTTTTTTTTCTTGTTATAAATAAAAATGTCATCTCCTTAATGCATGATAATTTGCTGTTAGGTCATGATATGCTAAAGTATGCTGCCTGTTTGCTGTGATCAGCAGCAGTGAGAAAGAAAACAGTTGTAAAAGGGAAAATTTCAAGCTCTTTAATTGAATTGTGCACTCTTTTTGAGTTGTTACTGTTTTGAGTTCTTATGTCAAAAAGTTCAGATACTGTTAACTGAGCATTTTGTCTCTGCCTTAATTTATTGAATTACTCCTTTAATGCCCTATGGGATACCTCCTTCTAGTAGTGGAGCTTGTGCTAAGAGAGGTCCCTTTTACAGAACTAGAAAGTTTGTTAGCTGTTTCTTAAGTGAGACACTATCCTCTGTGTGCCTTTTGCAAGCAAACGTTGACAGGCTCATAGGAAATGCAGCTGACATTAGGAAGCTTGGGTGGGGACTACAAGGAGCTGGCAAATACTACAGGGTTTAGTGCTAGCTTGCTGACACAACAGTACTTTACTTGTAAAAGTTTTCTTTAGGCTGCTAATTCTGTCTTCAGAGTAACTGAAACTAAAGCTGTGTCTCTGACGCCAAGTTAAAATAGCTAAAGCAACAGTTTATAGGAAATTGAGAATGCTGGTTTCTTTCCACAGCTTAGATCCTCAGAAATATTAGCAAAAAGAACAAGCTCCTCTGTTAATGAAAGGATGAGTTATGAATAGTGTCATAGAATGAATGCACTGCAAAACAAGTCCCATCTAACTGTAGAGTAAGTGGCAAAAACAGCTCAAAGAGGAAAAGGCTAGCAGTGTAAAGTATTTGTAAATACTGAGCTCTGTCTGTTTTATATCACAGTTTCCATTTATTTGATTTGCCAGTTCATAGTCGTATTTCCTAAGCTATGCTTTTAATAGCTTCCCTTAGCCTTCAAATAAAAATTCTTTACTTCAAGTGTATCTAGACATTGAGAAATGCTATGTTGTCGAATGCAAACACAGCAGTTTGACCATATTGCCTTAAGTATAATGTGTTTTGTCTTGAACTTACAATATTTCTAGTCCATGTAAAAGCCTAAGGAGTAGTAAAGCAAAGCTTTGAAGGACGTGAAAGTGGAATCTAACTTCTATTTGTTTTGCAGAAGTTCAGGCAGTGTATGAGTTGCTGCTGCCCTGTTGTCTCCATTTCTGTATGTGGGAGGGATTTTGGGTGACATCATGGAGAGGAATCTTGCAGGGGGAGGCATGTCTGACTTACAGAACATAAAAAATGGTGCGGTTTTGGTGGAAGCATGAAGCTCTGTTACGCAAGCATATTGGCATTTTTTGGATTTCCACAGGACTCTTACATTTTTAGGAAGAGCTTCCTTTCCTTCCCTGGAGTGCTAGAAGTACTTAACAGGACTCAAAGCAAGCGTTGGAGGAACAATTCATGTGGTGAATTTAATATTTTCAGTGTTTGCTTGTTGCAGTATGTCATGCCAGGTTAGTTTTAGTATTATTGCCCCTTTTAAACTAAGCAACTGCATTGTACCCTCCCACAAAAGTAAAATCTCAGTAGGAGACTGAAGTGGCTTTGCCTAGAGCAACTGGATGGCAGTATCTTGCATCTGTGGGAGGCATCGGCTTCTGCTGACCTCAGAATTGTAGAACACCTCTGAAGTCTCCTGTTCCCTGATTATTTTATCAAGGTAAAGTGAAATATAAGCAATATGTAAATAGAAGGAAAGGCTATTTTTAAATCATGGAGGGTTTTTGCATGAGCTATTGTCCTACAAAGTAAAAAATGGATTGAACAGTTTTTCTCAGAGATCACCTTTATCATCCTTTGTAATGTCTGTCATCAGTTCAACTCTGCAACATTGTGATGTCTTTCAGACCAAGATTTGTCTTTTCATGAAGACTAGCATTTAGAAAGTTTATTTTAAATTTACAAAATGTAAACTGGTGCTTTCTGAAAGCTATGTAGCAAATTACAATGTAGCC
The DNA here is from genome assembly GCA_013397275.1 of Burhinus bistriatus. Taxonomy (NCBI): domain Eukaryota; kingdom Metazoa; phylum Chordata; class Aves; order Charadriiformes; family Burhinidae; genus Burhinus; species Burhinus bistriatus. Next base: position 85,839 of record VYXH01010051.1, on the reverse strand, counting down.
CATGACTTGACCAAATCAAGCTGTACAGCACACCATTAATTTTTTGTGTAGCTTTTGGTGACAAGCTGTTCTTGTGTCTCTCTGGACATTCTATAGTATGTAAATTTTCGTTCTGAACCAGATTCTGGGCTTAACAGTATGGATGTACGCAGGAAGGCATTGTGTCTTAACTCCATGTAAGGGGCTTGGAGGACGTGTTTGGGGAACAGAATAGAGGCTTGTTTAACAAAAGATTAATCTTCTTTGAGGTGATAACAGATACTTTTTGAAGACCATTAAGTCTTTATCTTGGTCACTCAAATTTGTTGAATAAAGGAGGGTCTGATAGCTGTAATGGTGACTCTGCTTCCAGGGAGCAGTTTCTTTGTTGGTAAAAATTGTGCAGTTATCACTGAAGTGATCTGGACGGTGTCCAAGATTTAAACTGTCTCATGGGGTGTATTGCTGGCATTCTCTGTGGCCTGTTTAAGCATTTTTTTTTTTTTTACAGATGTGTAGAGTCAGCTATTTGCAGTGCAGTGAGACTGCACTTCCTGTGGGTTGAATGGTGTTGCTTAACTGTGGTCAGCTGAATTCCTTGGACAAGAGTTGAATTTTTGTAATGTAAAGTCAATAGACTTTGCTAACAATAGCTGGCAATGAATGCACGTGCAAGGCTAGCAAGAAATAATTTCTGATTGTGTATTAAATATTGTGGACTCTTCTTCATCTTTTTCTGCATGGTTTGGACAAAAGTGAGCTGCGAGAATGGCTTTGTAATTATCCATTGCAGCTTTCACACTAACTCTTTACTTGTAAGCGGGATAATAAACTGTGAACGTATGCAATTTTTATAAAGCTTATGGACAGACATGTACTTTGACTTCAGAACACTTTTTCAGAAACTTAGTAGTTAACACCAGTTTTCTTAGACACTGATACATTTTGAGTATCAAACTTTTGTTTTTTTCAGATGGAGCAATTATCAGATGAAGAACTTGACCATGGTGCAGAAGAAGATAGTGATAAGGAAGATCAGGATCTGGACAAGATGTTTGGGGCCTGGCTGGGGGAACTGGACAAACTCACACAGGTTAGGGAGGTTTCAATTGTCTCACCGAATAATTCTTTATGAGTATTATACATTTCTCTTCAGTTGGATGCTATCTGGTTAGCACTGCCACTTGCAGCAAGGTAGACTGTAGCATGTGAGGAGCACAGTGCTCTTGGCTTGTTTTCCCCATCTCAAAGTTATTAAATTCATTTTTCACAACCTGCTAGTTTGACCTTTCCTAAAGAGTATTATTCCTTCAGACAACTATGGAATTGGTATTTTGTCCTCATGTATATAGAGAAACGCTGAGTTTAGCTGGCTAGAGGTAGGCTGTATCTCTAAATGTATGGTTGGACATTGTCCAGCTATGACAGCATTTATTTGTTGCACCTGAACAACAATAAGGAACAAGAAATTGTGAATGTTGCCTCTGATGACATGGTAAGGTGCCCTGATACACCCTAGAGGACTCGCCGTTATTCCAGGCTACTCTTCCTGCATCAGAGAGGCAGCTGATAGGACGTTTTCTTTCGGCACTTCCTTCTTTCTAGTGCTTTTCCTTTCCTTCACAAGCAGATCTTGTGCTTGGCGTGGTATGCCAGACTCCTGGGATGATAGGCCATTTCTGTGACTGCCTGCTATGGTTTTTTCAGCTTTGTGAGCTAGCCCTCCTGAATAACATATTTCATCTTCTCCCTCTTTGTCACATAGACTTAAGCAAAGATATGATATCTTAAGTTTCAGTAAGCTAGAGAAGAGGCAGCTTTTCTCATCTTCATCTTACCCAAAGACTGAAGGAGAATTGAGCTAATTATGTGACAGCATTTCAAATGCAGACTCATCTCTATTATCTTCTGGTTAAATCTCTGCCTGCAAGATCTAAATGTATAACACTCTAGGGGCAAAATGATTTTTTTTTTTCTTTTTTCCTGAACTTGTACATGCAGGGCAATAAAGAATCCTGCCTTTTGAGATGAATGGAAGACAGTGTAAAATAAATCTGTCTATCATAATTCTTGTTGTTGTTTAACTTCCTGTGAAGGATTTTTAATGGTAAGTGAGAGTCGTTTTAAGGTACAGGCTCTGTAAATTACCTGCAGTGAGGATCTTCAGAGGAGCACAATGGATAATTGGTCTTAGACCTTTTGTTCTCTGCCCCATTTTTTTCAGCTATGAGCAGCCTAGAAATAGAAGCATACTTGACTTGGGGCTTACAACTACACTGTTGACATACAGACTTTATAGTGATGTCTCGATTCGTGTGCTGATCCGTGCAAAATTCTTAAAACCTACTAACAAGTAGTTAAGGGGAGAACCCACATTATTTCTTTCTTACTTTCATATTGCTGTACAACACAGTCTGCAGCATAGCCTGACAGTTGCTCTTCTGTCTTTTGTGACTACTGAGAAATGACATTTCCCCCAAAACTTTGAATGACCTCATATAGTTTTGTATAAACAAGTTAATGCAGTTAGTTGTCTCAGTTTTTTTGTTTGGAAAGTAATTGTGTCTTAATGCAGCTGTCCCAATAAAGGGGGTGATTAGAGCTAATGAGCTCCAAAGTGCATTATTCTGTAGCCTCAGCATTTGTTGCTATTTATCAGCTGGACTCTTAAGATCAGTAGGAAGAAAGGGGTTTTGTCCCTGGGTTCCTTGAACTTTAACTTCTTTTTTAGATTTCCTAAATGTTTATTTTGGGGGGATTGAAAGTAAGACCCAGACTTCTTTGCAGATGGAAGTGCTTTTTAAAAGATTTGTAATTCTTAAGATGCCCATGAGATCATTTGAATTCATTTTGTCCTCTTTAACTGTTGGTCTAATAAAAGCATTATAAAATGTAGTCACAAAATTTGCAGCACGTGCAAGCAGTGTTTGGTTGTCGTGGTTTGGGCAGGATTGGCCACTGAGGTGAAAGACAGATCTTTTCCCCACCTCTCTCTTCAAGGAGAGGTGGGAGAGAGAGAGAGAGAGAGACTTAAGAGTTTAGAAGGAACTAAACTACTTTAATGAAATATTAATAATAAAATAATAAAAACCAAATAATGAAACATATACAAAACCATACCAAGCTCCCGGGATGACGATCACGTCACTGGGGAAGTCCCAGACTGGACTCAGTGACAGACAGGAACTGGATTCCAGATCTGGATTCAGGAATGCATGGATCAGGATCAAAGGCAGACGAACAGAGTTGTTCTCGAGTGCCAGCCATTGAAAAAAGAGGGCTAATTTATGTTCCCTCAGCTTTTATACTGAGCATAAGGCAGATGGGACGGAATACCCTGTTGGTCAGTTTTGGATCACCTGTCCTATCTGCTCCTCCCCACAGGTGCAACGCCTTTATGCTTTTCTGCTTCCGACCCTCCAATAGGGCAAATAATAAAGTTAGCTAACCTTGGTTGTTATAGCAATGAGTATAAGCAAGAGCCTCTCTGCATACCGCTCCTTGGCATCAGCTATAAACATAGGGTCTTACCACTCTGAGCACAAACAATTTCTGTGCAATATGCTATAAATTTCAGCAGTTAGAAGAGGCTTAGCTAAAAAGTAAAATTACTGAACAGAAAATTGGTGCTATTTTACCTCAAACCAGGACAGGCACTGATACAGAGTCCATTAATATTTATCCTGCTCTATAGTGCAGGTTAATTGAAGGAAATCTTACCTTGCTTCTCATGATCATTCAGAACTAAGCTTTTGGTGCTGTTGCAGTTTTCAGCAGTTCTCCAAACTGGTAGTTTAGCATCATAATGCGTTATGGAGAATGTGCTCTGATAATAGTGAAAGCATATCACATGTGTTTCCAAGGATGTGAAATAACTTAATTATTATTAAATTCAGTAAAACACATTTTAGATGCCTTTAACCAGAATATATTTGCTTTACAGAAAATCTTTTGTGGCAGTCTAGGGCTTCATTCTGAAGGAATGAGCCCTAACATGCCTCTTCTGTCTCCAGTTTCACTGCTGCCTCTAGGGTTATAGATAGCTATTTTATTATTATTTTTTAAAAATTTTTTTCAGCTATTCTGTGTGGGACAATATGTAAGCTCCACTAAGAGGTACTAAAGGTGAGGTTTTTTCCACTTGATGGAAGACAAGGGCGCATCACTGGCTTCTCATTAAGTGATGATTGACTTCCCAGTAAAGTGAGATTTTTATTTTTATTTTTTTTTTTTAAGTTCAGGCCAAACTGAGAAGCGAGTTCAGCAAAAATAAATATTAGTAGAAAAGAATAGTGCATTTGATTTTTAACAAAGGCTTGAGTAAAGATGTAGAAAATGGAAATAAAAAGCTTAGATGAGAAATTTAGGTTGAAAAAGACCTTTAAGATCATAGAGTTCAACCATTAACCTAGCACTGCCAAGTCCAAGGCTGAACCATATCCTTAAGCACCACATCTACAGGTCTTTTAAATACCTTCAGGGTTGGTGACTCAACCACTTCCCTAGGCAGCCTGTTCCAATTCTTGATAACCCTTTTGGTGAAGAAGTTTTTCCTAATATCAAATATAAACCTTCCCTGGCGCAACTTGAGGCTGTGTCCTCTTGTCCTATCACTTGTTACTTGGGAGAAGAGACTGACGCTCACCTCGCTACATGCTCCTTTCAGGTAGCTGTAGAGAGTGATAAGGTCTTCCTTCAGCCTCCTTTTCTCCAGGCTAAACAACCCCAGTTCCCTCAGCTGCTCCTCATAAGACTTGTTCTCTAGACCCTTCACCAGCTTCATAGAATCATAGAATGGTTTGGGTTGGAAGGGATCTTTGAGATCGTAGAGTTCCAACGCCCCTGCCATAGGCAGGGACATCTTCCACTAGACCAGGGTACTCAAAGCCCCATCCAGTATGGCCTGAACACCTCCAGGGATGGGGCATCCACAGCTTCACTGGGCAGCCTGTTCCAGTGTCTCACCACCCTCACAGTAAAGAATGTCTTCCTAATATCTAAACTAAATCTACCCTCTTTCAGTTTAAAACCGTTACCCCTCGTCCTATCACTGTACTCCCTGATAAAGAGTTCCTCCCCATCTTTCCTGTAGGCCCCCTTCAAGTACTGAAAGGCTGCTATAAAGTCTCTCTGTAGCCTTCTCTTCTCCAGGCTGAACAACCCCAACTCTCTCAGTGTGTCCTAATAGGAGAGGTGCTCCAGCCCTCGGATTGTCTTCGTGGCCCTCCTCTGGACTTGCTTCAACAGGTCTGTGTCCTTCTTGCGTTAGGGGCCCCAGAGCTGGATGCAGTACTCCAGGTGGGGTCTCACGAGAGAGGAGTAGAGGGGCAGAATTCCCTCCCTCGACCTGCTGGCCATGCTGCTGGTGATGCAGCCCAGGACACAGATGGCTTTCTGGGACGCAAGTGCACATCGCGGGTCATGCTGAGCTTCTCATCCACCAACACCCCCAAGTCATCCTCCTCCAGGCTGCTCTCAATCCCTTGATCCCTTGATCCCCCAGCCTGTATTGATATTGACCCAGGTGTAGGACCCTGCACTTGGCCTTGTTGTGCTTTGCACAAGTCCAGGTAGATGATATCAGTTTCTCATTTGTTGCCCTTCTTTGGACATGCTCCAGCACCTCAATGTCTTTCTTTTAGTGAGGTGCCCAAAACTGAACACAGTACTTGAGGTGCAGGCTCACCAGTGCCAAGTATAGGGGGGACGTGGGGACAATCACTTCCCTAGTCCTGCTATTCCAGGATGCTATTGGCCTTTTTGGCCATCTGGGCACACTGCTGGCTCATGTTCAGCCAGCTGTCAACCAACCCCCCCAGGTCCTTTTCCTCTGGGCAGCTTTCTAGCCACTCTTCCGCAATCCTGTAGCACTGCATGTCTTTGTTCTGTTGGAGCTATAAGATGCTTTTCTTTCAGACAAGTGCATCTTCAGGAAAGCTTTATCAGTACAATCATTGCTTAAATTCAAACCCTCTGCAGGGCTGGTCAGGCTCAGTGACAGCAAGAGCTAGATTCCCCGTGTGACATGTGTCCTTCGGGGGGCAGCAGCTCCGGACCCTGTCATGCATCTCTTGGGTCACCAGCTGGATCATAGTTCCCTGCTGCTTGCCACCTACAAAAATGCTGATAGTTGTTATAATATTATGCCCACATTAGCCTTCATAACATAACAATTCAATATATTGGCTAGAAAGAGGTCTTGTCTCTTTTTTTTTTTTTTTTTTTAAACCGATACTAGTTTTTCTAAACAAAAAAACACCTTATCCTGCATAAATTGGCTGGAGTTTGCTTTCACAACTTAACATTTCTCACAGGAAAGCCTTATTGAGAAAAATGTCTGAATTCAGCCAATTTTAAATCCCTCAATAAAATAGAATTCTTCATTGAATTCTTTTGTGTGCTTATGCCATAATTATACTCATAAGCTAATGATGCATTTCGTAGAGAGTCTTGCCACAGTTTGAATGAGTTTAGATACTTGAGCAATTCACTGCAAGAAGTTGTTACAGGTAAGCCAGTGTGTGTTGCAAAATGAGCTAGTCTGTAACACCACCTAAAATGCATTTGGAATACGCTTCAGTCCTTTTGATTCTAAAAAACCAACCAGAATGGGTTTAACATCTCTTCTCCATTAAATATCTGAAGCTAAATCTCTGTGGTATGGGTTTTTTTGATATGCCTGGAGTTTTTGAAAAAATTCTCTTAGAGGAAATTAATTTTCATTTATCTTGAAGATTTGCATGTCCAGTTCCTTGTCAAACTTTAGCCTGCCCCCTTTTTTTTTTTTGTCGCTTTCAGAGTTTGGATACAGACAAGCCTGTGGCACCAGTGAAGAGATCACCTCTCCATCACGAAACCAATCTTGCCAACTTCTCATATCGCTTCTCCATGTACAATTTGAATGGTTTGTTTGAATTATTTATCTCCTGAAATATTAGTTTAGGGGAAAAAAAAACATTGCAGCTATAAATGAGAACACTGTAAAATGTAGGAACATTTAAATACACTTCTAGCTCAAGTGAGAACATTTTTGTTGAAGGTGTTGCTTTCTGAGGGCACAGAATTTTGAGAATACTAAAGCAGTATCTTTTACAGTACCTAACATCTGAGAATTGTAGTCTGGTGTTTGTACAGAAATACACATTCTAGGATCTGGTGTCATGAAAGAATGAATTGATGTGTATTTGTTAAATGGGAAGAAAGAGCATCTTGCTTCATGGGACAGGATGCAGAAATACAGCTACAGAATGCTTTCACGTTAAACAAAGATCATGTTTTTCCTTGTCTTAAAATAGCTTCCTGTGGCTGTAGTACAGGAAGCCTTAATTTAAAGGCTTGAGTATGTGTATATGTTTTGGGAGGTTTTTTTTAAAAGCAGTGTCACGTACTTTGCATTGCTTTAGCAGAAAATGCTTAGCAAAACTCTACACTTTTTTTATTATATAATCAGATATTATAAATATAATTAGATTCTGTTCACAGGACAGCAGTTTAACCTTTTCAAATGTAATCTGAACATTCATAGATTTCTTCTGTCAGCAAATGTATTTAACCTAAATAGTTGTTTGTTGTTTTTTTTTCTTTTAACTGTTCTTAGACCAGTCCAGAGTAGTAGTGCAAGTAAGTTTCTGCTTAGCAGTGAGCAGAGATTTTGCAAGACAGATGGGAAAAGAAAGTACAGCTTCCTTTGCCCCCTTACCCTAACTGTTAAATTTGATAACACAGCGTGAAGAGTTGCACAGACAAATTAAGTAACTCTGCACATACTGAAAATTCTTTTTTTTTTTTTTTTTTGTTGTTGTTGCAGAAGCCCTGAATCAAGGGGAGACTGTGGATCTAGATGCCCTCATGGCTGATCTCTGTTCCATAGAGCAGGAGCTCAGCAGCATTGGATCTCATTCAGCAAACAATGCTGCAGTGAAGCGCCTTGCCACAGAATCCAAAGCTCAGAAACCACCTGCTAGCCGATCTTCTACTAAGCACAGCAGCGTGAAAGAATTATCCTCCTCATCTGATAAGGTGACTAAACCATCGCATGCCAACGTATCTTTGGATGACATCACTGCACAGTTAGAGAAGGCCTCTTTGAGTATGGATGAGGCAGCCCAACAGTCTGTTGCAGAAGATACCAAACCAGTAGTTACTGCTCAGCACAGGAGGACAGCATCTGCTGGCACAGTGAGCGATGCTGAGGTGCGCTCAATCAGTAACTCCTCCCGTTCCAGCATAACCTCTGCAGCTTCCAGCATGGACTCCTTGGATATCGATAAGGTGATGAGACCTCAGGAACTGGACTTGACATCACAAGGGCAACCAATCACTGAGGTAGAGTGTCATTAATTCAAGACTTTTGTTTGGTTTGGGGTTTTTATTCTTCAAACTGGTGGGGTTTTTTTCCTTCCCCCCTGCCCCCATTTCCCCCATGCTGACACTCCTAGCTAAACATCTTCAGTGCAGTGGGGTTGACCAAAGATTAAGATTGCTTTTTCATGGACTGCACATGCTGGGGCTACTTCTTTCTCTGTTTCTGTCTGCAAAGAATCTTTTTAAAGAATGTATGCTTCCTTTTTTTTCTTTTAAGGACTTTTCCCATTTCTTCCTCCTCCTAAGCCCGTCATGGATTTTAATGTTTTATAGTTTGTATTTTTATTCTAAGTAAATCTCATATATTGCTTTTAATTTAAATCTGAGGAGTGCACAGCTGTGCAAAAAGAAAGTACAACTGACAAGATTACATTCCTGTTACAGTACACATAATACCTGAAATACATAGAGCAATTTGAATGCCTATCTGGAGCTATACTATACCAGTAACTTGCTGCTACTTAATATTCAACAACTGGGCTGGGATACAGCAATAACAGATGTTTATTTGGGATTTTGGTGCCTCGGCATTGCTTAATCAGAGAGGAAACTTTTCCCCAAACTGGCAGTTTTTACTGAATGCTGAAAGTGCTGGTGACTTGTAGAAGGAAATGGGGAAAAAGTTCTGATGAATTTAGAGAACTTAGACTAGAAACTGTCTTGTAGAAATATTCTCTGAAACAGAAATCTGGCATGTTCAAAAGTCAGTTGTAGTAATATGCATGTTCTCTTTTCTGGGAGAAAACTGGAACAAGCTGAATTTATTCTAATCAATAATTAACACTAATTTGAATGAGCTGTGCTGAAAGCATGCCTCTACCCATCTGCAGCAAAAGTTCATCTGATGTAAAAAGGGAATGGTGCAGGCTTGTCAGTCTAATGATCGACTCATCAAGGTCGCACTTAGATTTAAATCTTTATTTGAAATGGTGAGAAATGAATGAGTGACAGTTTAAGTAAACTTTCTTTTTGTGTAAAAAGTTGGTGTTCAGTATACTTTTATTGGAAATTCATATTGAGTGAGGCAAAACAGAAGTAGATAGAAGTGTGTCCCTTACTTTGGAAAGTTAAAATGTAAGCCTTTGTATTATTGCTGTAGGCTTAAGTATTGGAGCCAGCCTATGACAGTCATTGATCATATTGTTGTTTGTTTGCCAGTCATTTTCTTTCTGTGGTATGACAAGGCTTATTTTTGGGGTTTTTTGGATCTCTGACTGTTATTCATGCTGATATCTCTTTTTTTTT
>VYXH01010051.1:64485-76224 GCA_013397275.1 Burhinus bistriatus | reverse complement strand
TTTTTTTTTTTTTCCCCTTATGTAGAAAGTTAAGCAATATTGCATTTTTGTCTCTCAGGCTAAAAAGATAATTATTTACTTGAATTAATTCCTTCTGTAGCTTGCATAGCACAAGAAAAACTTGAACTTTGCATTTCTTCATTTTTAAAAATGCAGGATGTTTTCTGCAGTTGATTTCACAGGTCTCCCTCTAGATCTCAGCTTCTCTTACTTCAGGAGGCATCAGTAAGATTGCCGTTCTTGTCTCCCAGATTTTTCAGTTCTTCCCATGGTATGAGTAATTAATAAACCACCTGCTTCACTTAAGTAACTTGATGTTGGTGAATCAAGAGAACAGAGGTCAAGAAGTTGCTTTGTCTTCACAGGAAACTAATCTATATTGCTGCAAGTGTTGCAGTTGCTTTCTGAGCTCTTGGCCACTGACTGCAAGGCTCAGGATCACCTCCAAAAGCTTCTCTCACTAAGACATGTGAGAACTGCCTTTGTAAACCCAGTGATGGCTTCTCATAAAATGTGGCTATTGTTTCTCTGCCCAGATAAGTTGATAAGAATGATTCCTTTGAAGGAGGTAACCAGAAAGTGTTGGTAACTTGAGAGCCAAATTCTGCTGTGCTCTTGAGAGCAGAAACCTCTATGCTCATTAACAGTGCTGCTTTGTTTTTGCTCTGTATGTGCGTTTTAATTTCAGTAGCCTGAGGAAGGTGTTCAACTCTGAGAAATTTTCACTGGGTTTACAGAATTTGTATTCAACTATTCAGTATTGAAACTGTTATGTGTTGGGTTGGGACTTTTTACTGTGAAGCAGCTTTTTTTTTTTCCTCATTGCTGGTGAAAAGAAAAGGGAAAAATCGCATTTGTTTGGAGTTTATGGCAGGTTTGGTGGTGGTTGTTAAATGAAATTCACCTTATAAATGGGCAGAAACCCAAGGATTCTTTGTTGGTACCCAGTGATTCTACCAAAGGAGTTTATTTCCTTTTTACTCATTTAGTGCCTGAAAACTATTGCTTAGGGTTTATTAATCTTCATGGCTAGGTTGTGAACCAAAACACCTTTTCCTAGTATGGCTGAATTCTACCCTCCCACCCACACACTTTACTCAATGGTGCTGTTTCTAATGGAGGACATCTCTCTGAGGAAGTAGCCTTTGAAGAAGACCTAGTGCCCATGTAGGAAAAAACCCACAATTTTTATGCAGAAACTGGGAGAGGCTATTACTTCATGGCCACAGCAGATGTGTTTTGAGATTTGTTGTTCTTATACAACACTTTAAGTTAGCTCTTTTCTTTTTGCCTGTCTTCCTTGAGACTGGCTGCAGTTGAGCTGACCTTTAAAATTTTTCTTTTCTGCTATGGCTCTTACGAAAGAGGTCAGTGACTTGGCAGCTCTGCCCTTTTGACCGATCCTTTCTGTTCTCTCCAGGCAGTATAGGGACTTTCAAAAGTCATCCTTTCTTCTGCAACTTAGTTTTATGGGAATCACAGGAGGAAGAACGTAACATTAAATAAAACAGAAGACTGTTTTGGTAGGAGGAAATGCATATCTGAAAAAGGAAATCGAGCTTTGCAGTTATTAACTTCAGTATTCTATCTTAAAAAAAAATATTCTGTTGCATATTTAAGAGCTCACTGACCTGGAATACACAGAAATCCTGTAAAAGGACTGCCATGCACTGGCCCACTAAAGGTATGTATATTCTAGTATACTTTCTGACTGATAATAGTGACAAATGTTATGGAAAGAGACTGCAATTCCATAGCCACCAAAAATGGGAGGATATGACCTCCCTCCCTTCCCTCTTATTTACGCAGTCTTATCTCCTCCCTTGTCCCAGCTTTGGTACTTACTGGTACTTAATACACCAAACCTTACCACTTTTATTCGGAGGCTTGTTCTGTGCTATTTGGGTGAATTGCATAGCCTCACAGGGGTCTGATGTTTGCTGATGCGCAGTAGGGGGTTTGTAGCCAAGAACTGGAGGCTGGAAGGGAGAGCAGGAATACACCCGTTGGTGTGGTCTTTTTGCCTGAGCGCTTGGATGGGCACCTTAGTGTTGTTGTCTTCCTCTAGCAGTCTGTGCTGTAGGAACTTCGTGGGGTTGGAGATACGTCAGCATCATGCTCGATGAAAACTCTTGGTGGTCCTGTTGGCCAGGACCATCCTTGTTGTTCTTATTCTGATTTTGTGTCTATGCCACTTTCAGGAGAGTTGACTGGAATTCCCTGGGTTGTCTAAAATCACAGTTCTATTAGTTGTCATCCTTTCTCCCTTTCATAACAATTCTTAACAGTATCTCTTTGGACATTGTGAACATTAATGTCTTCAAAGACTACTGCTTTGTAGTCTCATGATCTTGTCTTGGTGGTACTAAGTGTTGTCTGTCTCTACTTACGTTCTGGTGTTTAGTCTCCTCTAAGCATTACTGACTAAGGAAAGTTGATACCACCCCACCCCAACCCACCATATTTTTTGCTAAATTCAAATTTGTCTTTCACAAAATTACTTCCTGAATCCTTGCTTGAACAGTATTCTTCCTTAAATTGGTAAGTTACTTTTTGTCTTCTGTGCTTTTAGTTGTGTAATGAGTGGCATACACTTTAAATCTGGGTTTCTGCATGTGGGATACTTTACTGGAATGTAGACTGAATGAGTGATGTGATAGCATGAGTAAAGGTAGGGCAAGTGATGACTATATGACTAACTTGTCACTTCCACGCACCCCATATTACCTTTTCCCTTCTTCCTTTGGTCACTCTGCCACCAAGAAATAGTCTCTATTTTCAATGAGCTGTGCTGGAGCAATAGGAGAAGAAGCTAGTGGGAAGAGAATAAGAGAACTCTGTTGATCATGCTGGTGTAGCTAGTTATGTCTGATCGGTGAAAGGGCCCATTCATGGACAGTCATTGTTACTGCCCTGCATGTACTCAGTGAAGAGGTTGCAGATAAGTTTGAAGTCTGCCATCTGGTCTGGCACAGTACAAGCATCACCCCTCTTCCCTCCCAGCATGATGGAGTTCGTTATGACTGTAACCCAGTTCGCACAACTGAGAGATTCTAACTTACATATGAAGATAATGCATAATGTAGCAGTTGGTAATGCTACATGATTTAAAATTATTCTTTTTTTTTTTTTTTAGCTTTTACTTAAATTCATTGTAGTTTTAGACTTGATGTATAAGAGGTGAAAATTACGGCCGGGACTGCCAGTACATTAAAACTACACGTTATTTGCTTCACTTGGCAGAGAAGGCAGCAGTACAGAGTAAACTTTAATGTTTCTTTTGGGGAAAACAAGGGAGCTTTGGGGGCGTGACAGTTAGTAATAGTTGTAATGTAAGCTCAGTACACATAGAGAAATCTATGCATTGGCTAATAACTCCTTTGGGATAAAGTGGAAATGGGCGTAAGGAAAGAAAAAGTTTGTTCCATAGCAATTTTGCCTTGGCTCTTGTATGGACATGTCACCAAAATAACGTTTGCTACACAGTAGTATAATGCAGAAGCTTTTTCTACCCATTAAAGATTATTGTAGGTCACATTTTATGTGTGATTACTAAATGTTACAGTGTATGAAAATGCAGTTAACTGTTTCTGTATGCAGAGAAATCGACCTTTAATTTATATGGTCTCTGGTAGGCAACAGTGTCTTAAAATAGAGTTGGATTGCTGGACTTCACATACTATTTGTAGGTGATTTAAAGAACAGTTGTGGTCTATTTTAGCTCTTGGAGGAATAGAGCAGTACTGGCTCTTGTATTTTGGGAGCTTAAGGTTTGAGTAGTTTTCCTTATGTTTCATGTTTTGTGTGGTTAGCAGATGCTAAGGATGTGAGTCTGATTTGTGAGTAGTCAGAGATATGCAACAAACAATGCATGACAGGCATTTGTTTTGTTTTTTCTTCTAAAGACTTTAAAAAATTAAATTATTTTCATTTTCTGCCAGTTCTATTATGTCTTTAGTTTTGTACATAAAGTGTATTCTGGAGCGTTTCTGGTTATCCTTTTCCTAAGCTGAAAATAGTCAATGGAAGGACTTAATTTGAAACAGAATTAGACCATCTCTTCCTCTTTCTTTTTTTCCAATTATTAGTCACAAAGTGTTTTTTAATAAGTCAACAGTAAGGGAAAACTGTGTATATCTATCATCTTGAAGCATTACTTTGGTTTCAGATCTTGTTGGCATAAGAAGTGTGAGCCATCCAGTTTTCAAATGTTCTTGAAATACATGTAAAATGACTCTTCACTTGTGAGATTTTTAGAGGGTTTCAAAATATCCTCCGAGATAAACATATCAGTTTATGAAATATAAACAATACTTACGTATTTTGGTAATCAAATGTGCTTGGCTATTCATCATGAAGTTTACACATGACAATAAAATTATTTTCATCCTATGATGCACTAGAACCCAAAGATTACTAATACATGCTTCTCAATGCCTGCAAAACTAGCACCTAAATTTTTTTTCACATTATACTTAGAGAATCTGCAAAGAAAATTATAGGAAGGGATTTTTCTTTTTTCTGGTAAGGATTTTGAATTGGAATACAATAGAGACGTTCTAAAAGTTTAAATTACTGGACATGCATGGAATGGTATGTTTTAAAAATTAGGGTATATAGATTTAAAATAAGTGAAAGGGAAATGAGAACATAAACACTTTCCTTGTATTGGTAAATCTTGATTCTGCTATCAGCATATCCAACTTATTTCATAGTCCTGAATTTAAAATTCACCCTGTAACTTTTCCATGTAGGAGGTCACTAATTAAAGTGTAGCAGGAACCATAAAACATGTAAGAATACATTTATCTTCTGAGACTGCCTGTCAGCTTTTCCTCACACTGATGAATAAGCTTAGAAGTTCCCTCCCTGGAAGGAACAGGAAAATGGACAGTATGATACATGTCTTGTTTGACACAGCTGGCTGGCAAAGCTGGTATCAACTCAAAAATTACAGTTATGGTATATTTTGTTAAGATAAGTATGAACACTAAAGGCATTGTCTGAGCATAAATGCTGTTCTTTCTGGTTGTTCTGTGATGCTGGAGTCTTTTGTGGGCGAGCGATTGAATGACTCAAACTCTGCTATCCCAAATGTATTTATCTGCAGTTAAAACTGCTTCCTCAGGAAGTTTCCTGGTAGCCCCTTGCATATGGCAGTAGTGAGATGACTGTCTCTGGCAAAGTCATACTATATCGGTTAGAATTTGCCTGTGGCATGCTTGTCCTCTCTTCCCTTGTGTTCTTCTGGAGGTACCAAACACTTCATGGTTTCTATTCTACAGCTGTTCTGACTTTTTAAGATTAAGACACACAGTTTGAGGTTCATCAGCCTTCACTTTCCAGTTGCAGTAGACTCTTGCCTCTTGCAAGAGAAGAATGTGAGCTGGTGGCAGTGGTAGTCAGCTGAGCTGGTACCCTCTTTTAAAATGGTTAGATTCCTGTGTGTGTATGTACATGTGCTGTTTTGATTAGTAATGCTAATGGTAGAATAATCGCTGTTGCTGATGGAAGCTGTCTGCAGTCCAGTGGCCTTTTTTTAGGCTTTTAGCTTCCATTCCTGCCTCTTTATGCTCATTGATCAGAGAAGTCACTATCACAGACTTCATCAGTTGTAGAAGGCAGTTTGAATTTGCTGCAGTGTAAATAACCACATTTTAAAATATATCTCACTGCTTTCCTGCTGGTTCCACAACACTTTAGAAAAATACTTGTGTTTATGATAGGATTTATTGAGGGGAAAAAAATTATCAGTGATACAGACAAGCTAAGACAAGGTTGGAACTCTTACTAGATTCACCTGCAAGAGACAAAACACCATAGATCAATGACCCAAGTAAATCTAGGCAACATACCTCTCGGAAGAAGCAGTCTGGGACCAAGCAACTAGACCTGAGTTGAGAAATGAGAATTCTTGCCTTATGATGTTAGCAGATTTTGTCAAAAGCGCTACAGGGAGCTGTATGCTTTGGTTGCAGTTTCCAGTGAAGATACCACTCTCCAAGTTGTGATTAATTAATGGAGCTTTTAAAACAGCTAATTTCTTTGTAGATATACCAGTCCATTTAAAATCAAGACACATTCCTTTACTTTTTCTGTAATATCTAATTAGATTAGGGAAGAGAAATACTACATCTGTAGGAAATTAGCAACAGATTACTTGTTTGTCCTTACTTTAGGTTGCCAAAAATCAAATTTGGACCAGATGACAAAAATTAAGAACACAGCAGTGATTGCGGAACGTTAAACTCTTAAGAGGAGAAAAGAATTTATGCAGTTTTCTTCAGTTGCATATACTTCTAACTTATAGGATGAAAACCAGGGTTTTTCAGGTTTGTAAAGGAGTTTGAACCCCAAAAAAGAGACTTCATGTTCTGAAGAAACAACTGAGAATGGCTGTGTCAGTTTTGTGCATGCTGGTTTGTGTTTAGTCCATTATAGTATAATAAAAGTCTGCAAATACAAAGAAAAGTCTTCATTTTTAGTTAAACAAATTTACGGTCTTGGTTACAGTTTCCCGTGTTGCACATCTACTAGTCTCATGTTTGTAAACGTTATTCAAGATTTTGGACCAGCCACATCAGTGGTTTGCTTTATGAATGCAGGTTTCTTTTTTTTCTTTTTTTTTTTTTTGATATGGCTTATCTGCTTTAATCAAAAGGGTAAATTTGTGACTTTTAGCTCTCCAGCTGTATATACCTGTTCTCTTCTAGTGATTGATCTTTGGATGATTTGGTGTCTACGGTCATTTTTTTTAGGACTGATTTATAGTTTAGTAGTCAACAGGCATATAAGCAAATGTTGCTTAATACAGTTACTACTTATTGCAAAAGGGAGCAGATTCAAACAAAACCAATTAAAGCTGTATGTACTTCTATTCCTTAGGTTTATTAGCTGCTTTGTCTTGTTTTCTGTGCTGCAGGTAGAGCCCTTCACAGGATGAAGTATCTGATACTCTTTCTCTAACGCAATTACACATGAATTAGTGTTACTAAAGTTTGGGTTTGTTTTTCCTTCCTTCTTTCAGTTTTCCACTTACCCTTCCTTTCAGTGTTCCATTTAATGCACCTCTTTTTGGACAGATCAGACGTGATCTGATTTTCCATTAAATTATACTCCATCTTATTTATTTTTTCCTGTTCCTTTTTCTTTTTCTTTTGGGAAAATTCCACTGCAGATAAAGTTTATTTGGGATTTCATGTTTGGTTTATGCTAATTTAGGTCCATGCTACCGCTGAATTGGGCAGTCTTGCCTCATCTTATACTGGCACTAATGTTTGTGCAGCTGCCTAGTGATTTGGATCAGCTTGTGGTCTCCCTGAAAAATAATCCTGAATTAGTTGTTCATTGATCCACTGGACCGCATGGTCAAAATCACTGCTGTCCACGCAAAAGAGACATGAGAGCACATGGTTAGGGGAAGGTCAGGAGGTCAGGACTACCTCTTTCTTGTGGCAGTTTAGTCTTAAATGTCTTAAAACCAGTAGTGAAACTAAGCTTGAACTGAAATGTTTACTAGCTTTTGTAATCCTTTCTGTCCTGCTGTGTCCCAAGGAACTTGTGTTCGACAGGGAAGCATCACAACCTGACCCGGGAGGCGCATGGACTAGTGAGTACTGCACCTCATGTACACGGTGCAGCAGTTTCTTAATATGAAATGTCCACAGACATGTTTCTTAAATTGCAATGAATTTCAGTAGGTTTAGACTGTAACTGCCAAAATGGGCATGAAGCTATAAGCGTCCCTAGTACTTAAGAAATATTTGCTATAAATTAATATAGATTAATTTTTTTTTTTTAGTCCTGATTGGTTTATGGTGTTTTTGTTGTGGTTTTGGTTATTTTTGGTTTGTTGTTTTTTTTGTTCATTTGTTTTGGGGTGTTTTTTTTGTTTGGTTTTTGGGTTTTTTTTGTTTTTTTGGGTTTGTTTTGTTTTTTAAAGTTGCCAAGTTAAATGCTTAAGAGTTAGGAAATTCCAGTTGCCTGCAGTGAAATGGAGTTGCATGAGTTCCAGGAGGAGGGGCTGGCCACTTGGGACCACAGAGTAATAGCTCCAGATTCTCAGTTCTCATGTCTGGCTCCAATATGCTCTGCAGCAGCCCGGCACTGAAATTTCAAGAAGGCTGCTGTACTCTCCCACCATGGACCCAAGCATTCTCAAACTTGGTCAATCTTTTGTTCAAGGTTAGTAGTGTGCAGTCCAGTTAAGGGCTGGGCAGTGCTCTGTGAGAGGATGCAGTCTAAAGATTTTTTTGTGTGTGTGTGTGATGCTCCAGACTTCAGTGAGATTTTATGGACTACAATTTTAATTCTAAAGGCTTATGCTCAGACAAATTTGGGTGACTTCCCATTGGATGGCACAAAGCGAGTCTTTGAAGATGCCCCTTCCAATAATCTATTTCATGTTCAGATGTACAGAGGTCTTTAAGAAAATGTATATTTTAAATGAGATACACCTTCCTTTCCTCTCTTGGAAATACTTCGTCTAATGTAAATAAGTAGTAATCATCCTATAACAGTAACTCATCATGGAAAATTTCTGTTTTAGTGGTTATAGCTTGGCAAAATTATTATAAGCAACTGTAAACGTATCTTGTATGTGGAAGTATCAGGCAGCTCTGTTATCTAATGCTGCTGCTTCATTTTTTAAGTGTCTATTTTCCTTTTCTGAGGTTTTGATAAGAATAAACTGTAACCCGTTTTGTATCTGTCAAACCTTAACTGTGTAACTCTGTTACCAAAATTAACATGCCTGAAACAAATACTTCGGTACCTTTGAAGGAAAAGGAGCAAGCATTGGATGACACGCTGGAAATCTTGGGCACTCTGCTTTTTAGTAACATAATATTAAATTTTTGATCCCTTAAGAACTCCACACTAAGAAGCTTGTCACTACCATGAACGTTTTGTCCTGAGCCACAAAGATCTGTGTGTTTGTGTTTGAGTTTTTTTTCCTCTTCCCTTGCTGAAGATTATGGAAATACAGAAATACTTCCTCTTCACTTCTTTTTAAATGAAATTACAGTATGAGGGCGCTCAGAGATCTAAAATAGTGTGACCAACTGCAAATAAGATAAGTCTGTACTAAATGGACATTCTTCTTGTATGTACTTAGTAATTGTCACAAGAGTGTATTATGTTATTTACTGGTATGGAGGAACTGACATGGGAAGCAGGTAAGTTCATGTAAAGTGACAGTATGTTTTTATCTGTTTGTAATGTTTAGAGGATTTAACTCCCAGATGTTGGCTTAGTGAGCAAGTAGTTGTGCAAAAAGAATGTTACCTGAGTTTTTCTGATTTGTTTCAACAAAGGTAGAAAAAGTGTGTTGTGTGTGCCTGCAGTTGTTTTACTGCAGTGCTTTTATCTGAGATTGACTGTTTCCCCTCTTACTGTGAACAAGAACATACTTGTATCCTATCTCCTACCTTCCCATAGGAGAGAGCCTGAATCTCGTCTTGTCTTCAAGTCATTGATCATTTGTCCATAAGAAACTTGGATGAGGGACACTGCAACTTCATAATCTAGTTTTGTTTCCTTTGCTTAAATTAATCGTCATCGCTTCTTCTTTCTTCCCTCTTCTGAGCGATAAAAAAGCCTTTCTTTCTCCTCCTTCACTTTCCCCTCTTCCCCTTTTGCATCCCTCCCCATTTTCCTACATTTTACTGTTTCTATGGGACATCTTATCAATCAGTCCAAGCATCCCATTAACTTTCAACAAGAGGAAGCGGAATTGACTTCTGCAAGTTATTAGACCTGTTTATATGGCTTCTGTTTATGTCAATAGTTGTGTCAATTTGCTTGCAACAGAAAAATCCCATCAGTGACTTGAGCTTAATTCATTAGTATCTCAACAGTGCAGTAAGGTAACCATGTATATCATTACAGTCAAGCTTTTTAGTCTTAAGTTGATCATTGCCTATTTTCTAGCTATTAATTGGGCAAGGCTACTTGAAATACACTTAACTGTTTTTCTGAAGCATTATTGTTCTTGCTAGTAAAATCATAGAATAGAATATAATCATAGAATCATTTAGGTTGGAAAATACATTTGGATCGAGTCCAACCATAAACCTAACACTGCCAGTCCACCACTAAACCGTGTCCCGAAGGACCACATCTGCACATCTTTTAAATACCTCCAGGGATGGTGACTCAACCACTTCCCTGGGCAGCCTGTTTGAATGCTTGATAACCCTTTTGGTGAAGAAATTTTTCCTAATATCCACTCTAAATGTCCCTTGGTGGAACTTAAGGCTATTTCCTCTTGTCCTATTACTTGTTACTTGGGAAAAGAGACTGACACCCACCTCGCTACAACCTCCTTTCAGGTAGTTGTAGAGTGATAAAGTCTCCCCTTGATCTTCTTTCCTCCAGCCTAAATAACCCCCAATGCAAAGGAAAGCAGAAAATAGTTTGGTTTTTTTTTAAAACCAGATGTTCATCATTTTATATTGTGTGCCCTTACACATTCCATGTAAATACGTAATCTCAAAGAGTTTGCAAAAGGAAAAAAAAAAAAATTCAGGTTTTCTTTCCCATCTTTGCCCTCATTTGAGACAATTATAAAAATTATGTTTAAACTCTTTTTAATTCTTGAGTTCTCTTTTGAAAATAGTGGATTCTAATTCTTTAAGCTGGATTCTAAAGAATTCAATGTACTGATGTAGTTGAAATGCAAGCTAGAGTAATTATCTTTTCACTAAAGTTTTGCGTGCATCTAGATTTCTATTGGACACTGCTTACTCAGTTTCCCTCATTTTAGTTTGTTTCTTAGGGACAGAAGGAGGCTTTTAAAAAAAGATTTTTGTGTGTTTCTCAACTGTCATATTAGATCCAAAATAGCGGCACAAGAGTGCCACCAGGTGGTTTAATTAGATGTGTGTGTTAATGTTAAATTGTTAGAGAGTTTTGCAAGAAATGTGGCAAGATGTTTATGTACACAAGTCCTCAGTGTCTTGTCATTGTCTTTTGGGTTTTATGTACTGAGGT
Organism: Burhinus bistriatus; assembly: GCA_013397275.1. NCBI lineage: Eukaryota > Metazoa > Chordata > Aves > Charadriiformes > Burhinidae > Burhinus > Burhinus bistriatus. Next base: position 65,232 of record VYXH01010051.1, on the reverse strand, counting down.
AAGGTATCCTGTTGTATATACCTTGAGTGGATGATGTCTTTGAACCTACAGATAAAATTTAACCAGAAAGGAGTTTTTCTATTTAACGTATTTAAGGCATTAGAACAGTAAGAGAAAATACCTTAGAAGATTGCCAGGTCACCTTTCTTACACTTCCTACCCAGTTTTTGTTCATTGTCTGTTAATTGACAGTGTAAAGAACATGTTTGGCACCTTTCATACTGTATTGTATTGGTTTTCAGCCCTGCGTGTATTCTGAGCCCTTACCTTAAAATTAGAGGAATTGGATACAACTCTGTCTCTTAGCGATGAGATTGAATCTTTCTATATTTGTCCCAATTCCTTCTGTACTAAGTGATAATCAGGTATGTAACAAGAAATATGAATGAGATTGTCAAGTTTTGCAAAAATGTGCAAGTAGAATTGAAGAAATGAGGCAACGTGCATAGCATGTTACCTGTGAACTGATGGCCTGCTACAGTTGCAAGATGGGCTACACAGCCTGCATCCTTCAGAACCTAGCTAGACAGCTCAGTTTGACTTCTTCTAAAAGGATTTTTACTTCTTAAAATCCACCCATCAGTTACTGTCTGCAAAAAGTAATTCTAATATGCTCAGTAATTCAGTGGTTTTTTTAGAAATCATTGAAATAATTTCAGGTTTTGTTTTGTGTTGGGGTTTTGTTTTTTTTTTTTGTTTGTTTGGGTTTTTTTGGTGTGGGTTTTTTGTTTTTTTTTTTTTTTTTAA
>VYXH01010051.1:47058-64454 GCA_013397275.1 Burhinus bistriatus | reverse complement strand
TTTTTTTTTTTTTTTTAACTGGCTTTCATCCTAAGGCCTCAGAACCTCAAGGAATTAAAACAACCCACTGAACTTTTCATGAAGGAACTAACAAGGATAACGGGAGAAAATCTTGAGCTTTTCGCCATGTGAAGGATTACTTGTTGCTTAGTGTAGTGCAACCAATTATATTCTGAAAATCTGAAAGGTACCTTCATTTTCCTGGTAGTCCATCTGTTCTATCATGTTTAGCAAATATGTTTTGTAGATGTAGGGTTGGTGATGGGTATAAAAATGTTTCAGCATTGAAAAACCTTTCTGGCATAAGCAGCTACTTTGTATTTAAGAGGACTATTGTGTTGTGAAATGCAATATTCAACAGCTGGTCCATGAACTTCTGGTATTTAGGCCTGAAGATAATGGATGCTACATTCCTGTCTTCAAAGAAAGGATATAGGAAATCTTTGAAGTCCAAAATGTAATTTGGAACAAGGTTATATTTCATGTTTTTATAAACATCAAGGCTAGCTGTCTTTGCTGAATGAACTACACATGAAAAATACTTAAAATTTTCTGTCCTAACATCATCTAGAACTTGTTAATTTTACTCAAATCTACTTTTCTATGTTGTGATTATCCATACCAGCTAAAGTTCATTATGGAGACATTAGTAGACTTGTTTATATGGTGGGGTTTTTTTTGTTAGTTCTGGTATTTTAATCATCATACCCCATTTTTTAAGATTAAAATATTTCTGTACTTTATACTTTTGTGCACAGCTGCTTTCTCATCCCTTGAGAAAGGTATACACTTTATTTTTTAGAAAGTCAATGTTCTGATCAGCATATCTTTTCTAGTATTTTGAGAATTTTAAAATTATTATTATTTTTAACATCCATAGTTTTCAGTGTGACTTGGAATAATTGCTGCTGGGAGTTATGGTAGAAAACAGTCCAAAACAGTCATCATTGCAATGTCTGCTTATACTTCTTGTATAAAATGAGTTTAAAACATAACTTTCCTATTTTTTAATAGTTTTCTTTTCACTATTTTTTCTCTATATGGGTCTTTTGAAGTAAATTGAGTTTCTGAAACTTAGTTCAAAGTCTTTTCAATATTATGAGAAAGCACTAAAACATAATTGAATAGCTTTTTATGTATTGTGTAAAAATTGTCCCCAAAGGAAGTGATTTTGGCATGAAAAGAAGTTGCCAGTGTATTTGATACCTGATGGTAAGCTTCAAGTTTGCTTTTTTTTTAGGAAAGAAAGAGTATCTTCTGAAGATTATAAGGAAACAAACTTAGTGAGGTTTGGTCTCCAGCATGGCTAATGTTATGGCCTGTCAAGTGTTACTGTTGTGAAGTCATGTAACACAGTTTATATCAACAGATTCTTCGCTTAAATATTTTCTGTGGAAGTGCAAATTACATGATTTGATGATGTGACAATGAGAAAAAATTCTTATTGCCTCTTAAGAATCCTCTTAAAGCCCTATCACGTTTTCCCTCCTGGATGCACACCCGGCTATGGTATTTTGAGTTCTGCCTGAACAGTGGTGTTCTTAGATTAACTGGGTATCCTAAGTGGAGTCTGGCTCTGTATTCATCATATAAAATATCAAACTATAGGTGTTGGTTTTAAAATTTTTATTGACAGAGTGGTTTTATAGATCCTGTTTTAGCAGAAAATTTTAATATCTGCTAATGCTTATTAAGTTGAATTTTTTTCTACGTATAATGTAAGTTACTTTGAGAAGCTTTTTCATTTGCACTGCGTTTGCCTTAGTCATTTTATACAAAAACTTGTGAAAAGGTATGGCTGTAATTGACAATATTTTATTGAGAAAGCTGTCCTATACATAAAAAATACAGCTTTAAAAAAACTTCTAGCAGAAGTAAAGAATTATAGCTAGCTTTGGGCTGTGCACATGTTATAAGCCTTTGACTCAATATCATTCATGTTGAATAAGCTTCACTGAGTATTTTAGTGAATGCAGCAATTACATAGTCTTCCAACACTGTTACCACCTAGCTCTTATATAACTTTATGCTTAGTATAAAGAACTGCACATTTTTGCCTTCTCTGAAACTTTTGTCAAATTTTGATACTTTCATGATGTTTCAAACTACCTTCCAAGGATTTTTTAATATTCTGGTTGCATGACAATTTAAAAAAAAACATTAAAATTAAAATACCCATTATGAGAAATTTATGGCCTTGTACTGTGGAAGTGGTCAGCTTACTGCAACAGGATAGAAAAATGCATGGCATTGGGGGATGTGGAGGATAGGACATACTACTCTGTGTAATTGGAATTGTTTTTATATATCCTAAACAAACCTAAAAGGATGCACTGGGGGAGAGAGACTTCTTTGTTGCTAGGGCATGACTTCTTATTGTTGTGATGGGAGCAGGTGGAAGGAGAACAGATGCTTTTCATGGTAGAAGACTAGAATTGTCTACCTAGGAGTAATTAATGTTTTAGGTTTGTTTTCCTAGATTTCATTGGTGTTATTTTTAGCGTAGGAAAGTAATTGGGGCAGAAAAGTACGTTAATTTATTTGGAGAGTTCAGGCATTTATATTGTTAGAGCTTTGATACTCCAGAAATAGAGAGAAAGACTGGGCTACTTAGACCCTCTGTGTGGTCCAATGTGATTGTAGTATCTTAAGAAAAAATAACAAAATATTTATCTTCCCCTGAGCAATGGAATATTCCTAGGAGCCTGTAGTAAAGGGCAACATCTGTTCACCTCAAAGCTTGATGTTTGAGCTGGAGTCTTTCCTTTGAAATAGATTAAATGCTTTAAAACTGTGTATTGTGGAAAAAGTAACACATTATTGTTCTGAAATGAAACTTAATGTTTTTCTTTCTCTAATGGTTTGTGCAGGTCAAAGATTTAAAAAATTATGTGCGCATAGTTGTTGTTTGGCCAAGCTATACTCCTTAGAACTTGGGCTTTCCTGTTGCTTTGCTACTTCTGCTCATTCTAACTTTCGGCTATCTGCAGTACTGCAGAATGTGTTATGCAGTAGAAAGGAGCCATGCACAAAAGGTGTCTGGCAAAGAATTGTTGCCTTCCTGTTTCTAGATGTGTCTCTCCAGCTCAAATTCACATAGGTAGTTGTCATCACACTGTTACTTCATGTTTTACTGGCCATCACCTGTTCCCATGAAATACCATTATTCTTGATTTCCAGAATAACTTTCCTGTGGTTATCTGTTTTCATATTTTGCTGAAGGTCTGGAAAGCAGTATTAGCAAAGTTCCCAGTGGTTATTATTTTGTAAGAAATATATGGCATTCCCATTTCTGGATATAATAAAAGTTTCTTAGTGAAGAAAAGTTCCACTGTACTTAAATGCAAGATGGCAACAGCCAAATGACCAATGATAGGAAGAAGGTTGAATGATCTGCCTTGAGGGTCTCTGTAGGGGAGCTATTTTCCAGCAAACAATATTTCGTTTAAGAAAACATTCAGTATCCCCTCTTTATCCTGATGCTATTTTTGACTGATAGGCTGAGGAGAGAAAGTGGCTAAACCCTAAGGAAGAGACTGCAAATGTACATTGTCACGTTCTTTCTACTGCAGTGCTCCACTCACAAAGAAAAAGTGATCCATGTTAATTGGAGTCCATGATGTCTGACATGAACTCTATCAAGAAACTCTTCAAAAGAATTTCCTTGAACCTGTCTTTGCATTTTTATGTATATTTTTGAGTCTTGGATTGAGCCAGCCAATTTATTCCAGAAGTTCTGTAGTGATATATTGTAATAAGGCCATTCTAAACTGACTTTCATTGAAGTTGCTGGAAATCCTGTGTATGTAGAAAAAGCAGAATGTTCATCAGTCCCAAATCATATGATTATGTAAGTCAGGAAGTCTAATCTGAGAGTTCTGTATGACTGTAAGCAATGCACGAGACCTTTTAATTTTACCAGGTCCTGCATCACAAAGCTCTCATCAGTGTGTGCTTGAGGTGTGAAAAATTTGTCACTAGGCAGCACTGCTGTGCTTCTAAAACATATGATGTAGATGCAGACAGTTTAATTTGCAGGCAGAAAAATCTTCATGCAGTCTGCAGCATAACCTGTGTCTCTGTCAGTGGCTAAGTACCAGGTGGAGCTTAGGCTGAAGCCTAGGTTTTACTTCAGATGCTGTGTAGAGTATTTTCTGAGCTGTAATCTTTAAAGCCTGCTAGAGATCCTTAATTACTCATCCCAGCATGCGGCAGTCACATCAAGTAAACTCCCCCTGCAGGAACTGTTTTCACCACACTATTTGATATTGCCTTGCATGAAGTTGTAGACATGGTGTCTTCATTTTTTTCCGGAGGCTATACCTTATTGTGGCTCTGAGGAGGAGATGAGAATTCTGTGCTGCTAGTTATTAAACAAGAGTATAGCAGGCTGTTCAGCTGTTGTGCCTTGTTCTATATAGCATTGAACTAATCAACACAAATAAGGCTGAGATAGATGCAGCCACATGGGACAAAATTTGCAGTACAGTGGTGGTACATAGGAGGTACGCTTAATGCTCTTGTTAAGTGCCACAGTATTAGCCTAATTTCCTTAGCAGACTTGTGACTGTGTAGTTCTGCAAATTCCTGTGGGCTGATGGTTTTGTTGTTCCTCTAGCAGATGCTGGAGAAGGTAACTACTCTGTTAACTGTCATTAACTGATTTTTGCCTTTTGAGAAGTCCTTCTATACTGGTTGCTACTAATTTTGCTTCCTCTTTTTAAACAGATTAAAATATATTTTCGGCTAATTTCTTGTCCAAGAGAAATATGGGGATTTGTTTCTAACTTCTTGGATTATATAATTTGGACTGTACAAGAGAAGAGGCTTAAGTACTTTTTTAAAGAAAAAAAAAAATTAAGTCATGTTTGGATTATTATTATGGTAACTTTTTTCTTTAACTATGGAAGCAGCAGCCAGTGTAGAAAGCACGAAACCAGTTCCTTGTCTCCAGGATGACCAGTTTTTAGTAGAATGTTCAGTTTTAGAAGACTGAACAGGAATTTGAAAAGCATTATAAGTGCATGTTTTCTTACTCTTATAGTTCAAAATGTCTTTAAAAATAAGTTATCTCTTGCAGAAAAGAAACCAGTAGCAGGTAAGCAAAACTTTTCTTAATTCTATTGTGTGACATTTTGTACAGGGGAAGATTAAAATAGTGTCCTCTCTTAGCCCAACTGCTTTTATACGAGTGTGTTAGGCTCACAGTATTTGGGAATGTTCATGTTTTTATGGGAGGGAAATAAAGTGGTGATGTAGGGTTTTTTTCCTTAAACTCTACTTTATCTTCTGTAATCAAGACACTATAAAATTACTATACTGACTTCTTTTGACTTATGTTCTTTCTCTTTCTTTCTGCACAAGCACTCCTATTTGGACAGGGAAACCTCCCTTCTTCTGAGAAACATTGCAGGAAAGCCTTCTCATTTGCTGACCAAGGTGATGCTTCTTCCTTCCACCTGTATGTGACTATTTCTACGTAGAAAGAATGCTTTTGGTGTGTGCTATGCTCCTCCCACCCCTGCCCTTTCCAGGAACTTGTATGTTTACTTACATGATTTTCCTGATTGTCCAAGGTGCTTTTAAAGGCTGAATTTTATTGTTTGTTTCTGCAGATTTATCAAAGTGTTCAAGTTCTTGACAAATACTTAATAGCCATGTCAGCAGGTAAAATGCCTTAGCTGGAAAGGAAATGTACTGAGCTACAAGTTCTTTTGTTCCTATTCCCATTCACTAGTTTAAAAAATTTTTAAAAAATCATAACTGTGCGAAATATGTGGGAGTATTCAGTACTGTTAAAAGGCAGTAATACCCTTAGAATAAATTCACTTGCTGTATTGAAGAAAACCTGTAGAAAGTAATGGGATTTTTTTAACATTTTCAGTGCTGTCTTGATATAATATGGGGAAAATATCCTAGTAAGACAGTGGTCTAGTGAGCCAGATATGTACAAATCCTGATTGTAAATCCATTTTCTTTACAGGAAAGAGGTTAGTAAATATACTAAGAGAGCATGAATTGCCATTCAGTTTGTTAAAATTATATTTTCTATACATACTTCCTTTCGAAACTAGAGTAGGAGGGATGGAGCAGGCTATAAATATCCTTGATGAAAAAACAAGCTGGGATGAAGAACATACAGCTTCATGTTGTTTAGAAAACTTTGAATGTTCAGTAGCTGAGGTGTCAGGTATGTCTGATGCCACTACCTACTGCAAACCACTCCGTGGGTTATTTTTCTAAAATAGACGCTCTAGAGGAGAAACCTCAGGGAAGCCTGAAGTGACAAAATGTACCTTGGCAACTTCAAAACAATAAGGATAATGTTTGCTGGGCATAAGTAGTCTGTATTTTCCAATAAAAGTTTAGAACTAGGTTACTGCTTTTTCTTAAATACCTTAACATTCTTCTCAAAATACTCAGCATGCATCTTGACGACAGATTTTCAGGCTGTCTTCTAGAGGAGTATAAACAGCCAAAACCAAGTAATTTTTTGCTCTTGTGATTGCTTTGCTTAAAATTTAAGTCCATACTGTACCTCTTTTCTTTCCCCACTGTCAGCTCCTTGCCACCAAACCAGCAAACCTTGCTTGATTGCAAACAGATCAACAACGGCTGTGGCATAAACAGAAACCATAATTTTCTGTCTTTCATCTCCGTGTGTTTTCATATTCTCCCTTCTCGTTATTTATATATGGGATGTTGGTTAGCATATGGAACTTCAATAAAAAAATGCATAAAATATTAAGTCCGTTGCATCGTATGACCATGGCCTACCTCATATCAGTGATTCTAAGAGACTCCTGAAGCTAAATGTTTGGATTTATAAATCTTTGCCTTAGCTAATTAGACTTTGTAGCCCTTTGAGTCAGGTATTTTTGGTGAGCTTGCTGATGTTCTGAGGATAATGGTGGTTGTTAGCCCAGCTTAGGGCTGTCTCACTACAGCTGTGCCCTCTACTTCTGACTACTGAGCAGACAGTCGTCATGTGGATACTTACTGGTTCTCTTCTGACCTCCTGCAGAGAGAAATATCTTTAGGAAAATGATTAAATGGAAGCCCACTTTGCTGCTTAGATCTCTTCAGCTTGCTGTAATATTAGATAAGCCCCAGTATGAGAGAAGCAGTTCCAAGAAATGAGGCTTTTCCTTGCAATTGTAGCAAGGTGTTAGATCAGTTAACTTGAAGGATCATGTTGCAGCTCTGTGCTGGTGTCTCTGGTGTGAGACTAGAGAAACTTTGGGGGAACGATAATGCCATTTTTGTCCCCTGGTAATATAACTAGTTGTAAAAATTCCAGTTGTGGACTAGATTCCTCTTGCATTACAACCATGCACAAACACAATTCCTGTTGCAGTGTAGGGCACATCTCAGTGCAGAAAATGATCTATTCACTGTGGTGGTCTCTTCATTTTTAAACATAATTCTCTGTGTTATTGTTCGCACAGCATTCAAACCCTTTTTTTGAAAACAAAGGGAAGTGAAAGCATATCAGTGAAGTAAGTTATTGGAATACTGAAAATAAAGCAATGTATCTTTAATGTCAAATCTGCAAGCTCCTTTCCCTGTAGCGTTGGAATTACGCCATAAAATGAGTACTGAAAACTAAGCTTGTGGCTGTGAAATATAGAGCATATGCAAATACTTTGAGAGAGTATTCAGGCCTCAAATATATCCTAATTTAGGATGTGAAAATAGGAAATAAAAATGTAACAAGTTGGATTTTGAAGTTACCATTTCTTCTACCATTCTGATGCGTGTGAAGCTGAAACTACATTCAGGAAGCCAGATGATGGTGATTTAATGATGTAATGCTTCAGATATGTATGTCAGCATCTGGAGAAAGGAATCATGTTATGCCTTCTCTTCCCAAATATCTGGTACTTCATTCTTCTTTTCTTGTTGACCTGAAAGACAAATATTCTTCTCAGGAATGTTGATCGCCCTGGTTGGTAGATTTTGGTTACTACACACTGTCATCCCTTCAGACCTTTGAATAAATAAGTTGTGAAGCTGGCTTCATGCATCTTAAGTCAGTCTGATTCAGATATGCTCATTCTTAAACAAACCATCCATTTCAGATTTTTTTTAAAAATACAGCAATTGATTTCTAATCTGCAAAGGATGTAAGCATGATCTGAAAACTCCAGCCTCCTACAGCCAGTTTTTGAGGAAGTTGCGATGGCCACACCTGTAAACTGCAAAAAGGATGTAGGTGGTTAGTAGCAGGGTTTTGTGCAAGGCTGAAAATTATGATACAAAATTTTTATTCAACAAGCTGCTTTGTACTAGTCTACTGTGATTATTGTGATGTTCCTGTGTAGTTTTAATGTCACCTTTGTATTGGAATGAATTATAGTAAGCTATTGTGGATGCATTGTTAGACAAACAGCTTATGTTCTCAAATCTGTGTTTCTACCCTATTCTGCATATCGGTTGAGCTTTTTGTCTAGCTAAAACTCCTTACCAGTCAGTCCCAGTTCCTCATCTGTTATCTTGTAGTCTTCTTTCCACTCTCAGACTTCCTTACTGTGGTTTCTAAGGCTTATTCTCCCTACTGTTTTGGTTTGTTTGTTTTGGGTTGGGTTTTGTGTGTGTGTGTAGTTTTGTGTGGGTTTTTTTCCTCTCGCCTTTCTTGCTTTTTTTCTGGTCCCAGATCTAGTACCTTTTCTCTTATAATTATTTGTCTTAGGTAGTCCCAGTGAGAAGCCTGGTCTAGAGCTGTTACAAGACAGGTCCTATTCAGAGGCAAGCAGGAAGGTAATCTAGTGCAGATGGATGCTTCAAGGGATAATGCGCCAGTGAAACTCCTTGCAAATGCATTTTGTTTTTTTAATTCATCACTACTAGCTTTGTCAAATCTAGTTTGAGTGTTCTTTCAGGGGGACAGCAGAATGTATGCCCCTGCTGAATAAGATTCTGTTCTGCTGTACCTTGAAGCCTACTTTCAGGATGGCATGATGTCTTGTTGGAGTCCATTAAGCAGTGGTGCACTCCAGAGGTCAATACTGGATCCAGTACTTTTCAACACCTTCAGTAATGATCTGGATGCTGGGGCAAATGCCAACCCTAATTTCTGGCTCAGGCTTAGACTAAGTCCCCTACCTCTGGCCCACACCAAAAACTACTCCTCAGCACTGATCTTTTTGCTCCAGCTTGCCTTTGGCTGCCCAATTCCAGTGCCACTTCAATGGACCCCCTAGGTGCTCTCTTTCACTCAGCCCTAACCCTATAGACAAGTTAACTGTCATAGACAAGCTGTTGATGTATGTGCTGAATAAGCAGAGAGTGAGGTAGACTGAAAACTGGCTGAATAGCCAGGCCCAGAGGGTGGTGATCAGTGGCATCAAGTCTAGTTGGAGGGCAGTAACTAGCAGTGCACCCCAGGAATCAATACTGGGTCCAGTCCTCTTCAACATCTTCATTACTGATCTGGATGATGGGGCAGAGCGTGCCCTCAGCAAGTTTGCTATGACACCAAACTGGGAGGACTGGCTGTGATGCCAGAGGGTCATGCTACCATCCAGAGGGACCTCGACAGGCTGGAGAAATGGGCTGGCAGGAACCTCACAAAATTCAACAGAGGAAAGTGTGAAGTTCTGCACCTGAGGAGGAACAAGGCCATGCTGGGGACCACCCAGCTGGAAATCAGCTTGACGCAAAAGGACTTGGTCCTGGTGGACACCAAGTTGACCACAAGCCAGCAATGTACCCTTGCAACAAAGAAGGCTAATGGTATCTTGGGCTGCATTGGGAGGAGTGTTGCCAGCAGGTGAGTGGAGGTGATCCTTACCCTCTACTCAGTACTGGTGAGGCCACAGCTGGAGTAGTGTGTTCAGTTCTGGGCTCCCCAGTACAAGAGAGATATGGAGCTACTGAAAACAGTCTCAGCAAAGGGCCACAAAGATGATGAAGGGACTGGAGCATCTCTCCTGTGAGGACTGCTCAGCCTGGCACAGAGGAGGCTCAGGGGATCTCATCAGTGTGTACAAATATCTGAAGGGAGGGTGTAAAGAAGGCAGGATGGAGCTAGGCTCTTTTCAGTGGTGCCTTGTGACAGGACCAGAGGCGCTGGACACAAATTGAAACACGGAATGCTCTGCCTGAATATCAGGAAACTTTTTTTTTTTAAACAGTGAGGGTGACTGAGCACTGCCACAGGTTACCCAGAAAGTTTCTGGAGTGTTCATCCTTGGAGATATTCTGAAGCCATCTGCACACAGTCCTGGGCACCTGGCTCTAGGTGGCTCTGCTTGAGCAGGGGCGTTGGACAAGATGACCTCAGCCATTCTGTGAAAACTGGGAAAAACAGGTTCCCCACAGATAGGGACATCCACATTTTTTTGATATGGACAAACTTAACTTCTACTTTTCTTCATCCTTTGAAGTAGCTGAGGTACTGGTTTTGCATCCTCTCTTCCTCAGCTTCAGTTTGAGATAGACACTAGTGTCATAGTTTTCTTCCCAACCAGTTGGTTTAATGATATTACCGGCAAATAAAATTCTGGTCTTGTTAAAGTTGCACAGTGGTTCTCTTTAATAAGAAGTAACACTGCCAGGTTTGTCTGTGAAAATTCCTTTGCGTCACACTACTAGCATTAACACTTTGCCAAATACTATATGTTGTTGTAGTATGGCCCAAGATCACGGGGGAGAGTGTGAAAAGCTGTCGTGGTTTAACCCCAGTCTGCAACTAGGATCGTGTAGCTGCTTGCTCACTAGCCCCGCGCCCTCCTGTAGGGTAGGGAGAAGAGGGAGAAAAGGATGGGGGAAGAAGACCTTATGGGTTGAGATAAAGACAGTTTAATAGAACAGTAACAGAAGAGAAAAATAATAATGGTAAAAGAATATACAAAATAAAGTGATAACAACACAAGTTGTTCTCACCACCTGATGATTGGTTGCCCAGCCTGGTGCAAGCAGTGATCGTGGATTCCTGCCCCCCTCCGGCCAACCCCCATTTATATACTGAGCATGATGTCTGTGGTATGGAATATTCCTTTGGCCTATCTGTGCTCCCTCTCATCTTCTCTGGGAAGCTGAAAAAGTCCTTGACTCATGTGAACATCACTTAGCAACAGCTAAAACAATATGTGTTATCAACATTCTTTTCATACTAAATCCAAAACACAGCAGTTACTAGAAAGAAAATTAACTCTATCCCAGCTGAAACCAGGACAGTTATCAACGTTATTCTCATACTAAATCCAAAACACAGCACCTAGTAGAAAGAAAATTAACTCTATTACAGCTGAAACCAGGAAAAAAGCTTCAGTAATTTTGATCAAGCACATGGGATGTTCTGGAGAGATTCATATGCATTTAAGTTGATAATCAACTGCTGTCTATCTCTTGGCCTTCCTTCTTTGCCCTAATAGACTGGGAGGGAAAAGATTCCTTGTGTAGGAACTTGTGACAAGGGCCAGCGTGACTTTGAGATGCATTTAAAATGTAACTGCTGCTTTCCAATTTCCATTCAGAAGCCATCCTCTGTGTTAGAGTTAGGCTTCTAATAGCAAAAAGTTTGTGAATGGTGCACAGAAGTAGAACAAAGGAAAAATACGGCACTGCCCCAGTGTAATGCCATTGTAATATTTAAAAACTTTTCAGGTGAATAATTCTCAGACACAACACCCAAAACAATATTACTGCTTTACATGCATTTCCATATTTACTAAGATACGGTGACAATAAGTCTGGAATGTGGCAGAGGTATAGAAAACTATGTTAAGTTGGGAAGGAAGAAGAAGGAAATGTGGGGTATACCTACATTAGGGAGGATGGACTCTTCACCAGGAAAGTAACTGCTATACACTCACATTTAGTGAGCTTCAATAGAGACTAATGTCTTGTCTGCCTTTCTGCTTTACTCAGATATAGGTTATTTTGAGAAGAAATGCAATAAAATGTATGTTTTGAGAATGGTCACGAACTACTACTGTAAACACAAATTCACTGTTAATAAATGGGCTGTGCCACCGTTGCCACACTTTGTTTTTAGGGTAGGGTTGTTCTTCCTGTCCTAATGAGTTTATCAAGAAATACAGAAGAACTGCTGTTAATATTCACTCATTTCGCTTCTAGTGCTGATCACATACACACTCTATTTCAATAAAATTCTGCAGGAAGGAGAGTCTATGCAAAACAGGTGATTGCCTTTCTACCTAAGGCTGGACTGTGCCTAGGAAAATAAACAGTGGATACCTGCTTCTAGTCTTTCAGAAGTCAATGCTACTTGTGTATTTAGTTATCTGCATTCAAAGAAAGACTTCAGATAAAAATTCCAAATATTAAACATAAAAGAGATTTATTCTTCTATGCATCTTGTGATCTATGTATCTACCCTGCTAACTAAGTGAAATGTGGACTTTATTACTCACCTCTTATCATTTAATTACTAGGTTTCCTAAATACTGTAACCTTTTTTAAGTGATTCTCCCCCTTTTTTTCATTCTGCCTGTGATCTCTGTAAAAGGGATCATTTAATGACACTTTAAAAATGTACAATGAAACAAAAAGTAAACCCCAATCTAGACATGTGAGGCATAAAGTCATTTGAGCAAGGTCAGCTCTGACATAGCACACATCTTGCATACTTAACGTTAAAACACAGCTGGAATATCTTTAACTGCATGTTTAACTGGGAACTGGGGCAGGAGACTCCAATTGTTGTTATATTAAGGAAATCGTAACTTTTGGGGGGTTATTCTTTTAATATTCCAGTTTAGGCTAAAATTATTGAAAACTGAGTTCTAGTATAAAAATACAAAGAAAAAATCACTAATTTAACACCATTGCATTACAAAGCTGTACTCTTTCAATTTTAGTTCACAATATGTTTGAGTATTTTGGATGAACAAGTTCTTAACAAAAGTATGTTGCGAAGGAACCTCCTGTCAGAGGTGGAAATGATACTCCTTTATGTTTTGTGTTTTTACATAGTAGGTATCTCCTTTATGCTTTTCCATAGCGTATATGTGACCATAAAGGCAGACTTACCAAGGAGTGGATTCTGCTGAATCTTTCTGCTGCGTTAATTTTCAACCAGATCGGCTCCCTGACTGAATTGTCTATGTGGCCACAGCAGCACTATGACTGCGATAACTGAGAAGTAATGCAGTGCAAGGGAGGCAGGTGTATCAGCCGTATCAGGGATTTATTTTGGTAAATGCCACTTGTGAAACCATGACCTAGGCAGCAGTCCTGCCATTTATGTGCGTGTTTATGACCCTTTGGTAACCTAACTGGCGTGACTATTACTAGAAGGATTTATTAGCAATTGGGAAATAAAATACCTAAGTTAAATGTGATTGGACTGTGTGTCCTGGCCTTGTTAAGTTTGTGGCGTTGAATAGTTTATGGTTGCAGTCAGGTATTTTTGCCACCTGTCTGTCACCTTTCTCTGTGTGCAATGACAAATGTTGTTAGCTTAATAAAAGCTGATGTTTGTGTCTGAGTGCAGTTTTGGGATAGTTTTGATGGGGAGGGGATGTGTATGGCTGTTTTCTTGGGCCATGAGGAGAGGAATAGAATAAATTGTTGTGAGTTTTGAAGAATTCTGTACTTACTCAATTATTTTATTAAGTAATCAAAATAGACAGCTACTCCTCCTGCTTCAGTGAAACATTGTCACATCAGCAATCGTGCAACAGCAGACTGAGCACTTAACTATAAAGCAAAACTTGAATAAATCTTTAAAATCCTTGACTCCGATGTGCTTTCAGAAATTTCTAATTCTCGGTTCCTTTTCCTCTCTGCATTTCCAGTAAGTAGATTCAGACCTCTTTTTATGATTTGTTGCTGGTTGAAACCAGTTCTTATTTTTATCATTGTAATACTGTTTTTTTGATTAAATTTAAACCAACTTTGTTAAACTCTAGTAAAGTATAAGAAATCCTGATCTCTGGACCCACATTAAAATTAAGTGGGAAATGAAGAGTAATTGGTATGTGTTAAAATAGTAAATCCTCAAAGTCTTTTTTGGTCTACATAATTATTTAATTTTTTAAAGCATTTTAGGGAATGATAGATTATAAACTTTGAGATCAACAAAGACATGTTAGCTGTGTTTGTGCAGCTATATGAGAGGCCCCGAGCTGATTCCTTGTTGGTTGCTGTCTTGTTGCTGCATGTGCCTGTGCACCGTGGCTGTAAAGTGCTCCTGCTGGGATTTGCTACAGATAGTTGCATTGCACAGGTGTACAGTGAAATGGGGTGGAAAATTGCGCTGTTTCACTTTAGTGAAGAGCAAAACCAAATGTGCTGTCAACGTTTGCACAGCAATAAAGGTTTATGGTTGGGTTAATGAGCAGCTTTTTTAAACCATAAATTACAGTTTCTCCAAATGTGTCAGAAAATAAAAAATCTTTTGCTCTTGCTGATTTCATAATGCACAGGCACATAGCATCGCTTGTAAAAACTTAGAAGTATTTAAAACCTTAGGTTTTAGTAATAATTTTTTATACAGATGGAAATGGTTAATCTTAAGGAAGAGGATGAATATTTTAGAATTCTAGGTGTGTTTTACATTTAAATGATTCTAGGTATCATGGCACTGTTATTTGTTTTTAATAGAATGCTAATCTGATTTACCCTTTCCTAAGCTATGCGACCCCATCTTTAGGGTGAATAAAAAGCCATAGCTCCCTGTAGACTATTAAAAAACCTGCGTTCCTAGGTAATTGAGTTCCCAGATAATGTTTCAAGCTCACATTATATCTTCTAGTGTCAACTTACTGGTTCATTTTATCGAAAAGGATTATGTTTCTCGGAAGGCAGCCTATTGTCCTATCTAGCTGATGTTTTCTCCGGTGCATAGTGTGGTCATAGGTGGGAGGGAGCAAAAGCTGTTAAGTAAGAGTTCAATAAATAGCAGCTTTAGCGGTTGATAGGAATATTAGTAATTCGCTGAGTATTAGAAAACTTAAACTGTGGATTTTAGGATAGCTGAATCTTGACTTTTACAAGAAAAGCAACCATCTAAACACATGGTAAAGAAACTACAAATTACATTCATACAAGAAAGCAATGCAGGACTAAATGTCTGTGGCATGCTGAGTGTTGTGATGGGCTGTGCTACTTCTGATCTAAGAAAAATTCTTCTTAAGTTTTCTTTTCTAAGGAGATTTAATATTTTGGAGGGGTTTTTTTGTTTATTTAATATGTTTGTTTATTGTTCTACACATTTTAAAATAATTGTGATGCTTTTAGATATTAGCCGCAATGAACACAATTTAAGATTTCTAAAATCAGAACCTGCATATGGCATCTTAAAAAGAGTGGCTGCTTGTTTAGCTGTGTATTTCAAATCCACTTTCAACAGAGATATCAATAATCTCCAGAAATTAAAAAACAATATTGCTAGTCTTACAATATACAGATATCTTTAGAATCAGCAGATAGAATAGATTTAAATTATTTTAATTTTTAATGCACTTCTAGTTGTAACAACAATAGATTACTTAGAAGAGCATCAAAGAAAAGAATGCTTGTTTACTTTATGTGTCTTAAAATACTTAAAGGGAGGAGAAATACAGCCTGGATTTGGTAAAGATAAAGGGAGCATTTAAGCTACTTACGTATTGCGAACAGATTTAATAGTTAAAAGTCTTCCAAACCAATGCACATAGTGTGGAATCCTATTTATAGGATTTGTTTTCCATACTTTCTGTGTGCTGTTAAATTCTGCTATTTCTCAGTGTGCTATTTACGTTTTATGTTGATCAGCCAAAAATCTATTGGGTGTACTCAATTGTATGCTCTTGTTAAATATGTATTGTCAAAATCTATGACTGTAAATACATAATATGCTAAAAATATTTGGTAGTAATGTACAAGGCTACTTACAATATGGGAAAACAGAAATACCAAATGTGTCTATACAGAATATATACCTCCAGGATGTTCTTGTGGAGATAACGGTAGTTGTAATTCTAAACGTTAGATATATATAGTAGTGCTTTTTGTCTTAAAAAATAATAGTCATCTTCATCACTAACAAATAGTTGAGGATTTATACGTGGGTAAATCAGCATTTCAGTTCATGTTTTAAAGCATGGTAGCATCAAAATTAAATGCACTAAAACTGGACTGAAGATTGCATTAACTGGAATTCTGTTGTGTCCCCCTAGGAGGAACAGGCTGCAAAACTCAAAGCTGAGAAGATTAGGGTTGCGTTAGAGAAGATTAAAGAGGCGCAAGTGAAAAAGGTAAATTATTTATACTGCTTTATAAGATCTTTATTTTATACTTACTCACCTGGAAAAAGCAAGCAAAATTCTTTTCATTTTTTCTATTTATTATCCTTAAGTTGCCCTAAATGAAATAAGAACACCGTGGTATTCTGATCTTGAGTGGTAATACACTTTCTCATCTAGACTGGATCTAATCAAGAAAATCCTAGCATATGCAATAACATTATGTTTTTCTTAAGGAATAGCTTATTTTGAAGCTAGTGCACATTGAGAAGATTCTGCCAGCTTCCAACCAGAGCTGAAATGAAGGTCCAGCCTCCTGAGATTGTCTTTGTATATTAAGTAGTCACACATTTAAAACTTGGATCTGTTTTCTTTACAGACTCCTTCCCATTATGCATAGGAAGATTTTCCAGTGACAAATGGAATACAAGCATTCCAGACTACAGACACGGGTTACCAAGTGGAGAAAGTGTACTGACACCACTTGATGTGCTATCAAAGAATAGAAAGTGTTACCTTGAAATTTAGCATTCTTATTTTACATTTGGAGTTTTTCAGTAGCTTAAAATGACTTTTACATTTAGTTTTGTATGTCAAAAGCTGAAAAACTATCCTGGCTGGAAGATAGGAATTAACAAGCCAACCAGTGTATTACCACTAGTACGTTTTAACTTTTCCAGCTGAACAAGGTGTAAGAAAGGAAGCATAATGATTGGCAAGAAGAATCTATTGTCTTAAGCTTTTTTGATTGGTTAAAAAAATGGCTGCATTTTTCTTTGTGAATGGTGATGTCTTTAAAGTGCCTGTGAAAAGCCATTGTGTTTTAAAAGCAGATTTCTTTTGCACTAATGCTTCATAGTCCCCAGAAAATGAAGATTTAATATAGGTATATTGTTTACATAATCAGCATTTTTAGAAAATATGGAGGAAGCGGGCACAAAGCTTGAATTGCAAATCTGAAAAAATCTGATTCACAGAATCACGGAATTTTCAGAGTTGGAAGGGACCTCTAGAGATCATCTAGTCCAACTCCCCTGCTGACGCAGGAATGCCTAGAACACATTACTCAGGACTGCATCCAGGCGGGTCTTGAAAATCTCCAGAGAAGGGGACTCCACAACCGCCCTGGGCAGCCTGTTCCAGTCCTCTGTCACCCTCACCGTAAAGAAGTTTTTTCTTGTGTTTGAATGGAACTTCCTA